>CM069910.1:120300113-120662543 GCA_036172215.1 Camellia granthamiana | reverse complement strand
CCTCGATCAAGTCAACAAGGAAAAACAGAATGACTTCTTAGAGTAAACTTTGCCACAAAGTCTGCCAAAGCTTGGGCTTTTATTGCCATTCTAGGTTAGAACTTCATGTCGAGTTGTCCCAATTCCACTGCCCACTTCAATATTTGCTCAGAGAAGTCTGCCCTTTTGAACAAGGCCTTTAGAGGGAATGTTGTTAAGATGACCATAGTATGCACATGGAAGTAGTGAGGCAACTTTCTTAAAGCCATCATCAAAGCTAAGGCTAGTTTTTTCTAATGGCAAGTATCTCGTTTCGACATCCAGCAATGTCTTACTTACATAAAAAATGGGCAAGTGTTGTATTCCTTCGGCGTGTACCAACACCGTACTAACTGCGAGTTGGGAAATAGCCAAGTATAAGTAAAGGTCCTCGCCTGGCGCTGGGGTTGCCAACAGTAGTGGAGAGGTGAGGTACTCCTTTAAGTTCTCCAGAGCCCGGTCACACTCTTCATCCCACTCAAACTTTGCCTTAAGCGCCTAGAAGAACGGTCAACACCTGTCTGGACAACCGACTTATGAATCGGTTTTAGCGCGGCAGCTAGTCCCCGTGATATGCTATAACTCCTTGACTATGTTAGGCCTCTTTAGTTCTTGAATGTTCTTGATTTGAGAAGGATCAGCTTCTATACTGCGGTTGGTCACTAGAAAGCCAAGGAATTTACCTGATCCCATGCTGAATGCACACTTGGAGGTGTTCAATCGCAGTTTGTGTGTGTTCAATAGTTGGAACATCTCAGCTAGGTTATTAAGATGGTCCGCTTCATTCTTGCTTTCAACCACCATGTCGTCAATGTAAGCCTCCATTGTTTTGCCTAACAATGGTTCGAACATTTTGGTGACCATTTGCTGAAACGTTACCCCTACATCTTTTAGGCCAAAGGGCATGACGTTGTAGCAATACGACCCCCTTGTAGTTGTGATGGATGTGATCTCCTGATCTAGTTCATACATAGCAATCTGATGGTATCCACGATACGTATCAAGAAAGCTAAGTCGGTTGTGGCCTACAATTAGGTCCACCAATTAGTCTATCCTTAGAAGAGGAAAACTATCTTTTGGGCACATTTTGTTGACTGTCTTGTAGTCCACACAAACGCGCCATTTGCCATTTTTCTTAGGCACCACTACCGTGTTGGAAATGCACTTGGGATAATGGACCTCTCTAATTGCCCCTACTTCTAGTAGATTTTCTACTTCTTCAGCTACTATCTTGGCTTGATGTAGAGTCGACCTGTGTGTTCGCTGTATGACCGGTCTAGCGATGGGGTTGACATTAAGTTGATGACAGATGAAGTTTGGGTCAATACCAGGCATATCATATGGTGTCCAAACAAACACTTCGATATTAGAGATCAAAAACTCAATGATATCCTTTCTCTCAGTGCTGGACAAGGATGAGGAGAGCAAGAAGAGCTTCTCTGGGTCGTTCTTGTCGATTCTTACCTCTACCAAATCCTCCACTACTTTCTGTTCGGCTGCCTTGCCGGCGTCGACAAACATCTCATTACTTTCCGGTTCCTCCACCATTTGCACGAATCCATTGGTAGCTCGGCTGCCATTTACCATCACGAAGCATTGCTTGGACATAATTTGGTCTCTCAAGACCTCTTCAATTACTCCGGCTTCGTTAGGGAATCGCATCACCTGATGGTAGGTTGATGCTAGGCTCACATGGCGTACAACCCTGCCCTTCCCAGAAATAATGTTATAATTGGAGAGGACTTTCAATACCCTGAATTCCACTTGCTTTGTCATCGAACCAGCTTTGACCAGCAAAATTATCTTGCAAACCGGCCATTTTGGCATTAAGTTGAAACCGGCCAAAGGAGATGTCACAGGTGCTAAGTCTTTGTCCTCCAATTTTAGTTGTGTAAAGGTCTCATAGTACATTATCTCGCCCGAGCTCCCCCGGTCAATCAAGATCTGATTGATATCAAAGTTCTTAACGCAGAAAGTAACCACTAGCGCATCGTTGCGAGGGCTTTGCAACCTTGCTAAGTTTCTATCAGAGAAAATGATAACCTTTTTTGCTTCAATCTTCCTTTTTTCACGGTTGGCTATACACTCAGTACTTCCCTTATATGCTCCGCCTTCTTGATCATCCTTCTAAGCTCACATACTCGCTCAGGCTCAATGATCCCATGTATAACATTTATCACGCCTTGAGCGTCGTCCGTCGGCATCCCATCTGCCGTATCATGATCTTGGGGTCAGGCCATGCTCCCATCTTCAATGTACCAATCTAAGTGGTCTGGTGCTGCCTCAAAAGCATGTAGTCTTCAGTTTGGTGCCCAACTTCATCATGGAAGGTACACCTATATCTTTCGTCATAACCCCTCTGTGCTTCACCCAACTTGGTAGGCTGCCAAACGAAGGGTTCATTACGTATTTTACTAAGAATTTGATAGATGGGCTTCTTGAACACCGTTGTTATAGCGGTATGGACCCTCAACCTCCTTGTCTTAGGGCCTTCATCATTTGGCTGTCCGCCGCGGCTGTTACAGTCTGGTCAGCCTTTCTTTCCAACCAAATTAACCTTTCCTGTGAACTTCTTGTCCGACATCACTATTGTGCCAGACTTTAATGTCACAACCCAAACCTGCCCCTATAGGTTTAGCGTCGTAACCGGCCAGTAATCTTTGGATTACCAAAGGCCTCTAAATAGAATAACGTATAATTAAGGGCTGCGGAAGCAAATATTCCAACAATGCATAGTCCATAGAGCCATGCAGACATACATGGGACAGAAATTTAAAACCTTATGTAATATGTTTACATACACACGGCATCAAAATATAGTAATCTTCGTCAGATTTAATACAGTTGTAGCCAAAAGGGGTATAGCCCAATATACACATAACAAAAGACTTGTTCGTATTACAAAAAAAAAAAAATACAAGGTCATAACTTATGCCATTTAGACCTGACTTGCGCACAAAAGGAACCTCCTTGGAGGCACAATGGCTGGCTGACAAAACAGAGATACCAGATCCTCAACTTTGGGTCTGGTCACGCGCCTGATCACCTACATACATAATATAAATAGTGAGTGGAAACCCAGTGAATAATAACAGAGTAAAGATTTTAATGAATGATGCCTAGAACATATTTCAAATCTCATAGCAAATCAAAATCATAATGAGGTTTATAGTGGAAATAGAGTCATAGTCTTATTCATTTTCAAATCATGTGTGGAACATCCATTAGCTTACACATGTCTATTGGGTCAAGCATATCAAGTTCCAAAAAGGAACCTCCGATACTGGGTAACATATCTCAAACATGAGCCACGGTATTGTTTCCCCCGGGCGAGGGCCTGTGCCGCGGTATTATCTCCTTCGGGCAAGGGCGTCATGACCACAAGCCACAGTATTATGTCCCCTGGGCGAGGGCCTCTACTAAGGACACCACAATTACTTTTCAAGAAATTTGGACATTCATTCATTCATACAAAACATAATATTTCAGAAAACTAATCATTTCGTATCATCATAAAATAATTAAAGTCAAACATAACTTTACAGAGTTATTACTCACAGAAAATTTTGACAGTAAACAAATGGATCAACCGCTCCCAGCGCGTAACCTACACCAAACGTAATAGATACATATAATGAAACACACACTCGGTTGATACTTAACTTCTTTCATTTCATTCTTAGTGTGTTCTAAATCTTAACCTCTTATTGAGTCTTAATCGTGGCCTAGGAGTGCCTAGGAATGCTTGGAGTGACATGAGGATGCAAATATGCACTTAAAAAAAAGTTTCTCAAAATTAGCTGAAAACAGGGTCTCCGCTCGAGCGTAACCTCCTTCACTCGAGCGAGGCTCACAAACAAAGGTGGTCGCTCGAGCGTAACTTCTGTCGCTCGAGCGGTCTGCAAAAGTACTGGTTACATGGAATTCCTGCTCGAGCGGAAGACTGAGAAAAAGAGGTCCTCGCTCGAGCGCCACTTTGGTCACTCGAGCGGACTGCAAAATTTTGCAAAACTTCTGGGAGCTAGATTTTCACGCTTGAGCGAGACTTTCCTCACTCGAGCAGGTAAGCCAAATTCTGGAATTTCCAGAATTGTGTTTGAAGTTCAAACATGGTATTTAAAGCTTCAAATCTTGTGTTTTTGGTTAAAAAACATGGAGAATCATTATATAACATGAAAATACTTCCAATTTGAAACCATTTATTCGAAATCATGGCAAATTCTCAGCCATTAAACTTCAATTTCAAGTTATAAAATAAGTTTAATTCAAATTGGGTGTATATTTCTTCAAAACATAATCAAGTGATATGAGAAGCATGAAAACATGAAGGATTCTCCAGAATGAGGTATAATTGTGCCATGCATGTATGAATTTCATGAATTCTAACTCAAATTATGCATGCATGTACATGTTTAACTCTTAACTTCCAAATTCAAGGTGGTTGAAGCTTCTATTTAACAATTCCATGCAAACAAACTCAAAACCTTGATGAATACAACCTCTATATGACTTGATTCTAAGAATGTAGGGTGAATTTCATACCTAATGTGTGAATTCAAGTGTATTATGGCTCCAATCTTTGAATCTTCCACCAATTCTCTACAAATCTTCTATTTCGCTATCCAAATGTTGAACTCTCCTCCATTCTCTCTCAATTCTCAGCCAAATGTGTGTATAAATAAGCTCATAAGCTTAATTAAGGCTATTTATAAGGTGTGATTAAGTTCATCTAATCACATATGATTAAGGTTAATTAACTCTGCTCAATTCCAATTTTTAATTAAAGTTACCATAAAATTCTAAGTATTCTAATTAGCCTATAAATCAAGTCAATTTCTGAATTGGATGCTGGTAAGGCCTTCAATTCTCAATCGAAACGAAAACATGAACAGATCTTTCTACGTTAAACAGATATAAATACAAATAAGGAAAGATATGATACAAAACTTCACTTAAATTCCTTATTAGGGATAATTAAGCATGGATTAACGTTAATCATGGGTCGGGGTTGTTACAGTTTTCCCCGCTTAAAGAGTTTGGTCCTCCAAACTCAAGTTACCTTCATTTTGGAAGAATATCCGGTCTAACGGAAACAAATCTGGATATCTCTTCATTATATCTTCTTCCGTTTCCCATGTAGCATACGTTCCACCGTGGTTTTTCCAGTCAACTTTCACCAACGATATTTCTTTATTCCTCAATCTTTTAATCCAGCAATTCACAATCTGAATAAGTCTTTCTTCGTACATATAATCATCCTTCAAAAGCACATGTGTCGGCTCGATAACATGGTGCGGGTCTCATAAGTAATCCCGTAACATTGAAACATGAAAGACATTATGCATATGCTCCATAATTAGTGGTAAAAGTACCTGATACGTCACCAGGTTGATTTTCTCCAGAACTTCATATGACCTAACATATCTTGGTGCTAATTTGACCTTAACACCAAACCGCGTTTGTCCTTTCATTGGAGTGACTTCAATAAACATGTGATCACCGACTTCATATTCTCTGTCTCTTCTTCGGACATCAGCGTAACTCTTTTGCCGCCTATGTACAGTTTTCAGACGTTGTTGAATCAGTTCCACTTTCTCAGTTATTTCTTACACAAGCTCTGGGCCCAACAATAGTCTGTCACCTACTTCAGCCCAACAGATAGGAGAACGGCATTTTCTTCCATATAGAGCTTCATAAGGAGTCATTCTAATGCTTGAATGATAGCTCTTATTGTATACAAACTCGGCTAAAGGAAGATAAGTTTCCTAATTCCCTTGGAAGTCTAACACACACATCCGCAGCATATCTTCCAAAGTCTGATTGGTTCTTTCGGATTGACCGTCTGTCTGTGGATGGTAGGCACTACTCAGTTGCAATTCAGTTCCCAAAGCCTGTTGCAAACTTTGCCAGAATCTTGATGTAAACTTCGAATCTCTATCAGACACAATAGATACTGGTACACTATCTAATCTCACAATTTCATTCACATACATGTTAGCTAGCTTGTCCGCATTATAAATAGTTTTAACAGGAAGAAAATGGGCAGGCTTTGTTAAACGATTAACAATGACCCAGATAGAATCCATACCTCGAGGGGAGCGAGGCAATCCGACGATAAAAGTCCATCGTGATATGTTTCCACTTCCATTCTGGTATTGGAAGCGGTTGTAACAAACTAGCGGGTCATTGATGTTCAGCTTTAACTTGTTGGCAGTGTAAACATCTAGGCATAAAATGAGCAATATTCCTTTTCATTCCCGGCCACCAGAAATTTTGTTTCAAGTGGTGATACATCTTTGTGTTTCCCGGATGCATGGCAAATTTTGAATTGTGAGCCTCAGTCAGGATGCGCTTCCTTAAGTCAAAACAATTTGGCACACAAAGGTGACCCTGAAATTTCAATACATTGTTCTCAAGTACGAACCCGGACCTTGATTTTGAGCCAATTTCATCGAAAATTTTCTTTAAGAATTCATCTTCATGTTATTTCTCTTTGATTTCTTCAATGATCACAGGTTGAGCGGAAATGGCAACTAAGATCCCGCCTTGTTCTCGCCATACAACTTCAATCTCATTCTTTTCCAAGTCACATAGCAATTCTTTCTGACCGGTGAGCAAACATGATAAATTTCCCATTGACTCTCGGCTCAAGGCATCTGCTACAGTATTAGCTTTTCCTGGATGATACAAAATCTACAAATCATAATCTTTGATCAACTCCAACCATCTTCTCTGTCTCATGTTCAGTTCTTTCTGCGTAAAGAAATATTTCAAACTCTTATGGTCGGTATACACCTCGCAAGTCACACCATATAGATAGTGTCGCCAAATTTTTAGTGAAAATACCACGGTGGCTAATTCAAGGTCATGGGTCGGATAATTCTTTTCATGCGGTTGGAGTTGCTGAGAAGCATAAGCAATTACCTTTCCATTTTGCATTAAGACACACCCCAAGCCTTTATAGGAAGCATCACTGTAAATTTGGAACCCACCAATACCATTAGGCAAGGTTAAAATTGGTGCAATCACTAATTTGGTTTTCAATTCTTGAAAAACCGATTCCCGCTGATCATTCCAATCAAATGGTATATTCTTCTGTGTTAACTGCGTAAGTGGCATAGCCAGTTTTGAGAAGTCTTTTACAAATCTTCTGTAGTAACCTACAAGTCCTAGAAAACTTCTAATTTCTGACATATTAGTTGGTCTTGGCCAGTCCATAATAGCTTCAATTTTCTGAGGATCAACAGAGTTACCGTCCTTGTTGATTACATGTCCCAAAAATGCCACACTGTCAAGCCAGAATTCACATTTGGACAATTTTGCATACAACTTCTTTTCTCTCAAAATCTGTAAAGCAATTCGCAGATAGTTCTCATGTTCTCCCTTGCTTTGGAGTAAATCAAAATATCATCAATGAAGACAACAATGAATTCATCCAGAAATTGTTTGAACACCATATGCATTAAATCCATGAATGCTGCAGCTGCATTAGTTACCCCAAACGGCATTACCAAAAATTCATATTGCCCATATCTAGTTCTGAATGTTGTTTTCTCTATATCTTCTGCTTTAACTTTTAACTGATGATAACCTGATTAAAGGTCGATTTTAGAAAATACTTGGCCTCCTTGAAATTGGTCAAATAAATTATCTATCTGGGGCAATGGGTATTTATTTTTGATAGTTACTTTATTCAGTTCCCAGTAATCGATATATATAATCTCAAGGACCTATCATTCTTCTTAACAAACAAAATTGGAGCACCCCAAGGCGAAGTGCTCGGGCGGATGAATTTCTTGTCTAACAGTTCTTGAAGGTGGGCTTTCAATTCTTTCAGTTCTGAGATCGACATTCAGTAAGGGGTCTTAGAAATAGGTTATGTTCCCGGTGTTACTTCAATAGTGAACTCGATTTCCCTATCAACTAAGTTTCCAGGTAAGTCATTTGGAAATACATCAGGAAATTCACTAGCAATAGGAATAGTTTCCACATTAGAATTATCAGAAATCTCAGTCAAAACACAACACATGTAACCCTTGCATCCCTTTCTAAGTAGTTTAACGGCTTTCATGGCAGAAATCAAGTACAGGGGAGGAATTACCCTATTCCCAGTAAACACAAACTCAGGTAAGCCAAGAGGACGAAATACAACAAATTTATTCACACAATCTATGGTGGCACAGTACTTAGTCAGCCAATCCATACCCAAAATACAATCAAAATAATCAATGTTCAAGGGTAGTAAATCAACATAAAATGTCATTTCGCCAATCATAAGATCACATGCCGAATAAACATAAGCACATATCATAGAACCCCAGATAGTGTAGATACAAATAACAAACAGTTCATAGGTTCTAATGATCTAGTTAATTTTTGAGAAAAAGCATGCGATACAAATGAATGCTTGGGACCGGAATCAATCAGCACATAGGCATTCTGAGCATAGATAGAAATTATACCTGACACTACTGATTCAGTATTCTGTACATCCCCAAGAACTAAGGAGAATACACTTCCTTGCCTTAACGTTTCAATGCCGTTGTTGCCCATGGCATTAGTTCTGGTATTTGATCTGGCCACTGAAGCAAACCTAGCTAAACTTGCTGCGGGGTGACTAGCATTCCTGGACCCCAGTGGACAATCTTTTATCATATAGCCAACTTTGCCACACCGGTAATAGGCACCAGATGCACGGTAGCATACTTCTCTATGTTTTCTGCCACAATCTGGACAGTTTGGTATAGATCCACTACTTTGACCGGAGCTACTGGAGGATCTTGTGTTTTGTTTCTTCAAAAGTGATCGGTCCTTTTTGAAATTAAATCTTGCCCTTTTACCTTTCCATTCAGTCATTGGAGTTGTAGCTTGCTTCTTTGCCACCAGGATGGACCCTGCCATCAATGCTCTATCAAGGACGTCAACATATTTAGGCAATTTCAGTACTCGTACTCGATCATACACTTCCAGATCTAATCCCCCTTCAAATTTCTGAGCCTTTTTGTAATATGTATCAACCATATGAGGAGCAAATCTGGCCAACTCAGTGAATTTAGCTTCATAATTGGCTACTGACATCTTCCTTTGCTTAAGTTCTTGGAATTCGGACACTTTCCGATCTCTGAAGTATTAGGGACAGTACTTGTCATAAAAGATCTCATTGAAACGAGCCCATGTCATATTCCGATTACTACCTCGAATTAGTAACCACCATCCATGGGCTTTATCTTTTAAGGTATAGGTGGCCAAGAGAACTTTTTGCATCTCGGTGCAGGGAAAGACCTCGAATAATTTTTCCATTTCAAGCAGCCATGATTCTACCTTCAACGGCTCAATGCCACCCAAGAAAGTTGGTGGTTTCATTTTCATGAATTTCTGCGTTAGGTTAATGATGTCATTATTATCCAATTCAACTCGGACTGGGGGGGGGGGGTTGGAGAAGGCATCGGTTGTTGTCTTTGTTGCTATGCTAATGCTTCGGTTAGTGCTGCAAACATCTATTCCATTCGGCTCATACAAGCCTCTGAGGATTCACTTGTATCATTTCCCCTTGCATTCTCCATGTCGCTAAACAGAGACAAAGTAATAATAAACATAGGAATAATCTTATTCATTTCTTTTAATTTTTATTTATTCATATTCAAATTCGGTTTTTACATGTATAATAATTATCACATACTTACACATACTGATGAAATGTCGCTAGTTCTTTCTAGGACATCCTATAGCTCTTATGGACTCATGTGTGCGGTTTAACACGTGCTCCGATACCACTCTGTCACGACCCAAACCTGTCCTTATAGGTTTAGCGTTGTAACCGGCAAGTAATCCTTGGATTACCAAAAGCCTCTAAACAGAATAACGTATAATTAGGGGTTGCGGAAGCAAATATGCCAACAATGCATAGTCCATAAAGCCGTGCAGACATACATGGAACAGAAATTTAAAACCTTATGTAATATGTTTACATACACGTGTCATCAAAATGCAGTAATCTTCGTCACATTTAATACAGTAGTAGCCAAAAGGGGTATAGCCCAATAAACACATAACAAAAGAGTTGTTCGTATTATAAAAAAAATAATAATAAATACAAGGTCTTAACTTATGTCATTTAGACTTGACTTGTGCACAAAGGGAACCTCCTCGAAGGCACAACGACTGGCTGACAAAATAGAGATACCAGATCCTCAACTTTGTGTCTAGTCATGCGCCTAATCACCTACATACATAATATAAATAGTGAGCGGAAACCCAGTGAATACTAACAAAGTAAAGATTTTAATGAATGATGTCCAGAACATATTTCAAATCTCATAGCAAATCAAAATCATAATAAGGTTTATAACGAAAACAAAGTCATAGACTTATTCATATTCAAATCATGCGTGGAACATCCATTAGCTTAAACATGTCTCTTGGGTCAAGCATATCAAGTTCCAAAAAGGAACCTCCGATACTGGGTAACATATATCATACATGAGCCACAGTATTGTTTCCCCTAGGCGAGGGCCTGTGCCACAGTATTATCTCCCCCGGGCAAGGGCGTCATGACCACAAGCCATAGTATTATGTCCCCTGGGCGAGGGCCTCTGCTAAGGACACCACAATTACTTTTCAAGAAATTTGGACATTCATTCATTCATACAAAACATAGTATGTCAGAAAACTGATCATTTCGTATCATCATAAAATAATTAAAGTCAAACATAACTTTACAGAGTTATTACTCACAGATAACTTTGGCAGTAAATAAATGGATCAACCGCTCACAGCGCGTGACCTACACCAAACGTAATAGATACATATAATGAAACACACACTCGGTTGATACTTAACTTCTTTTGTTCCATTCTTAGTGTGTTCTAAATCTTAACCTCTTATTAAGTCTTAATCGTGGCCTAGGAGTGCCTACAAATGCTTGGACTGACATGAGGATGCAAATATGCACTTAAAAAAAAGTTTCTCAAAATTAGCTGAAAACAGGGTCTCCGCTCGAGCATAACTTCCTTTGCTTGAGCGAGGCTCACAAACAAAGGTGGTTGCTCGAGCGTAACTTCTGTCGCTCGAGCGGTCTGCAAAAGTACTGGTTACATGGAATTCCTGCTCTAGCAGAAGACTGAGAAAAAGTGGTCCTCGCTCGAACGCCACTTTGGTCGCTCGAGCGGACTGCAAAATTTTGCAAAACTTCTGGGAGCTAGATTTTCACGCTCGAGCGAGACTTTCCTCGCTCGAGCGAGACTTTCCTTACTCGAGCAGGCAAGCCAAATTCTGAAATTTCCAGAATTGTGTTTGAAGTTCAAACATGGTATTTAAAGCTTCAAATCTTGTGTTTTTGGTTCAAAAACATGGAGAATCATTATATAACATGAAAATACTTCCAATTTGAAACCATTTATTCGAAATCATGGCAAATTCTCAGCCATTAAACTTCAATTTCAAGTTATAAAATAAGTTTAATTCAAATTGGGTGTATATTTCTTCAAAACATAATCAAGTGATATGAGAAGCATGAAAACATGAAGGATTCTCCAGAATGAGGTATAATTGTGCCATGCATGTATGAATTTCATGAATTTTAACTCAAATTATGCATGCATGTACATGTTTAACTCTTAACTTCCAAATTCAAGGTGGTTGAAGCTTCTATTTAACAATTCCATTCAAATGAACTCAAAACCTTGATGAATACAACTTCTACATGACTTGATTCTAAGAATATAGGATGAATTTCATACCTAATGTGTGAATTCAAGTGTATTATGGCTCCAATCTTTGAATCTTCCACCAATTCTCTACAAATCTTCTATTTCGCTATCCAAATGTTGAACTCTCCTCCATTCTCTCTCAATTCTCAGCCAAATGTGTGTATAAATAAGCTCATAAGCTTAATTAAGGCTATTTATAAGGTGTGATTAAGTTCATCTAATCACATATGATTAAGGTTAATTAACTCTGCTCAATTCCAATTTTCAATTAAAGTTACCATAAAATTGTAAGTATTCTAATTAGCCTATAAATCAAGTCAATTTCTGAATCGGATGTCGGTAAGGCCTTCAATTCGCAATCGAAATGAAAACATGAATAGATCTTTCTACGTTAAACAGATATAAATACAAATAAAGCAAGATATGATACAAAACTTCACTTAAATTCCTTATTAGGAATAATTAAGCATGGATTAACGTTAATCATGGGTCGGGGTTATTAGACCCAGCTTGTACTGTACAATAGCTAGGTTGTTGGGGCAGTCACCTATCTGGTTGAAGATCTCCCAATACCTGTTGTTGTATGAATTCAACATTTTTTTCTCGCCCATGTCTATAGCGAGCAATTGGTCTATCTCAACGAGCGTCTTGGTGTTTATCTTTAACCTGGTGACAAACACTTCCGCAAGTTGCGCCCATGAAGTAATGTTGTCTTCGAGCAACTTCTCAAACCAAGTCAAGCCCAGGTCACCTAAGGTTGACGGAAACAGGATGCAAATTAGAGCTTCGTTCCACCAATGTATAGCCATTACTTGGCAAAAGTGGCGAAAGTGCATGTAGGCTTCCGACTTCTCCTCGTAGATTGTGAACTTAGGCTGGTTGAAGCCCAAGGGCAGTGGTGCATTCCCTATTGCCAGAATGAATGGCGAGCTCTGCAACATTGTCAATACCTTATCGGCTAGTCCATAGGTAAGGCTCAGTATAGGCATTCCAACCTTGATGCTTCTGTGCACTCTAGGTGCCAGTCGTTGTAGAGCCAAGATCCTTTAAGGGTGATGGGCCTTGGCGCCTTCCCTCCTTTGCGCCCTGTCTTCTAGAACAGTTCATAGATCCACTGATCCGAGCAACTCAATGTGCCGAGAGGTGGTTTGGTAAGTATGTGAAGGTCAGTAATTGCTTCCCTCTATGCAAGACCTTTCAGTTCTCGTTCTCTCATACCTGGAGTAACGAGTCCTGGAGGTCCTTGAGCGTGTATCGCCTATTTAGAGGCTGTGGACGCGCCCCGCGTGAGGGCCTCACCCCACAGTTCGGACTCAATTTGTCACGGTTCTAAATCTGAACCAAAGAGTCCAAATCCGGCAAATCGTTTTGAGAAAACAGATTTTTAGAAAAGAAGTGCGAAACATGGACTGCTTTGCCAGATACAGAGTCGCCACCTAAATATTTATTTTGGGGGAATTTAGGAAACCCTGACTCGTTTGCCTAAGGCCACGTGTCCGTCATCAACAAAGTTGCCTCAGCTCGGGAACTTGGGTACGATTGGGGAAGGTCAGCTATGAGCACCCCCGCTCGCCCGATCAAAGATCGGCCTCTACTAACTATGATATCTTATTTTGAAAACATTATGCGTTCTTATTCCGGTTATTAGCCTAGATTTACTACGTGATGCGCACAACAAACAAGTATAGACTAAGTCGCCTAAATTGGAACAAAACATTTCATGTTTGTTTGTTTGAAAATGGTTTGGTGATGCTACCTGCAAATAGGCTAAGACATGAATTTTGCCACCCTCAAGTGGGCTTAAAACTCACATTCAACGCATTGTTCCAATTTAAGTAACCCAACCTTCAGCCACAGGCATTCAGGCAGTTATATCACATAAGCACATAGTCTCATGGTAAGCATGCTGTCACGGCAACACTCACACGCATGTAAGGATGCTAAAGCATAAAAGCTTACCAAGTACTCCAAGCCAAAACAGAAACTAGTTAGTAATCAATGCATGATCCTAGTTCATGTTAAGATGGCTAATGCAACACAGGCAAAATGCAGCTAGAATAGGCTCGGCTAATCTAAGATGGCATATGAGATGCTACAAATAACATGTATTCAACTTGGAATTGAAATACAATGCAGTTAGTATGATGCGCCGAGCCCGGTGTATGCAAGACAAATGTATGGATGCACGCATGCATAGCATAAGGTATGCTAATTTAAATATGCCCTAATACTAACCATCAAAAGCAGGTAAGTAAAAGGGAGAAAGAAGTGGGGGTTGGAAGACATGCACACACGCACCCACACTTATTACAAATCTGCCCTCGCTCGGAGGGACCGAAAGAATAATACAATTTAACTAACTATCAAGCTAATTAAATATTACAGACAATTAACTAGTTAAGCAAATTAACTAAGCTAATTAAGCAGTAAAAGCAGCCTCGGGAAGGGGGCTCAATGCATGCGCGCTTGGTTCCGCTCGGAAACCCACCACCATGTACAAGTTTGCCTCTGTTTCCCCTGCTCTGCTCCTCTGAAAATTGAACAACTCCCAAGGTATGCTCCATGGACACTGTGGATCACCACCGACCAAGTGGAAATCCCGCCGACCATGCCCAGATGGTCATCGACCATTTGTTTAGATCTCGGCCATCAATAATTGGTCGGTCGGCACTCCATGTAGTCGACCGGCCAAGTCTTCCTGCAGAACCTGTTTTGATAGCAGCAGAGGGCAAAACAAGGCATGGCAATGTATTTAAAGCAAATGTGTGCACCAACACATCCCTTATCATGTTTGTGACTCAAAGGGGTATGTTCCTTGATTCTCGGACCACCAATCGCGCATTTCAATGCGTGATGGCCCAAGGAATCAAGTTGTGCATTTTGATTTCAAATGAAATGCAAACAAACACATAAGGCCCAACCTCTATCACTTGATCAAGAGACAAGGCATGCATGCTCAATGCAATGCAACCTAGGCATGTGAACTAAGCATGCAATATGAACATGAGGGCAAGCGTGCAACAAAATGCAATATGGCTAAGCATGTGTCAACAATGCAAGTAATGAGCATGCAAAACATTATGCAACCGAAGCATGCAAGCATGTAGCAATGTGACCACATTTGAACAACATGCGAAAGGTGGACTTAGACCAATATGGACAAGCCTCGGCCATGTCTAAACAGGAAGCCAAAATGCTGTGGAATGGAGGCAAATACATACACAAACAATGCATGCAAACATGGCCCAACACTTAAGCATTAAAGAGCATCTTTTAAGCACACTTAAAAGAGGATAATCATGGACAAATGGCATGCACATCAAACTCTGAAAATCATGTTAAGATGATACCAAATCCACCTACCAATGCAAGCAAGGCATGCAACCAAACCCAAGGACTTAAACTATGGTCATGTGACACATGAAGCAAATGACCAAAGTGAACTAAAACAGTCCTTAATCATGCAAAAGTAAGCCCCAAGAACCACTTAGATGGCATCTAAATAACCTAATTCTAAAGGCATGCAAAAGGGGCCAAACATGGAGCATAAGGCACCAACCTCTTAAAGCATTAAAAGAGCATCAAATGCAAGCATACAAGCATGCCATAAGGACTGAAATGACATGGCAAGTGGTTCCAAACCACTGAAATAATGCAAATAGAGCATGCTAGAGGGTCCAACACTCAAGGCCTACAAGGGAGATTACATGGTAGCTATACAAAGCAAATCATGGATGACCCAAACAACCAAAAACAGTCCTCAAGCACACTAAAACATGCATAAAAGCTTCACAAAGCTAAGCCAAAACAAGTAAGCATAGTGATCTAAATGCTAGATACATGTTAAGGCAATTTCATAACATTACAAGACAAGTATGCAAAGCAAGCATGGTGTGTCTAAACCAAGTAAAAACAGAGCTATATTATGACATAATAAGCACAAAAAATAGCTAAGGCATGGCCATCATACACTTAAACAAGATGCTCACACATGAGGCAAAAATGGCCCTTTTCAATGACAACAAGGAGAGGGGGGGCCCTCTCCTTCTTAGGACCTTAAGGCACCATCCCCACCACTAAAATCCCTCAAGATTTCAGTGCTGAGGAGGCCCAAACAAGGTGGTCCCGGAGCTCACCAAAATAGGACAAAAATAGGGCCAAACAAGGCCTAAGAGGGGTCAAACAACCTCAAAGCTATGGAAAACAAGACTTTTATTAGTTATATACAAAGTCTAAAAATAGTTGCAAGATAGGCTAAAAAGCTATGCAAAAATGGGGTAAAAAGGAGTAAGTTCTTACCCTTGTTGACCCTCTTCAAAAATGATGTTCCAATAGCTCCTCCAAGGTTGAATCAGCTCCAAAACTTCAAGAACAGCCCTCCAATGCCTCAGCAGCTAAGGGAAGGTGTAATGGTGGGTGTTTGTGTGCAATAGTAAGGACAAACACACACTAAATGCACACAAGAGAGAGATATAGAGATAGGTGATACACAAACCCTAACCCTAAAACTCAGAGCTCTGGAAAAATTGTCTAACCCTAATGGAGGGAGAGGAGGCTCCCTCTTATAGACAATCCCTCTTGTAAAGCTTTCCAAACAAGCTAGTCAAGAGGGAGATCCCTCCATACACGTGTATGGAGGGGAGCAAAGTGTATGCCAGCTAGCACAGCTGGCATAAAAATATCTGCAAAAGCAGATGAACAGTGGTCAGCCAGCCAAAAATGCAATTTGACCAAAATATATGGTCGGCCGGCCACAAAGAGTGCCGGCCGGCCAAACATTTGGCCGGTGGAAACAAACCAGTGGTCGGTGGCCTCAAGCCATGGCCGGTGATGTGTGGGGATGGCCAACAAGCCATCCCCTGCCCCTCAAAGGCAAAACACAAGTGTTTGGTGCAAAACCAAACACAAAACAGTCGAGTCGAGAGATCCTGAGGCAAGGCGCGTGGCCGAGACCTCCGGGAACTCAGGACGAACACAAACATGGATGATCACCGAGTGTTCAAATGGTGACGTCTAAGTCTTGAGGACGGTCAAAAATGGGGTGTCTACAGTTGCCCCATCTTTGACAGAACTCGAAAGTCATAACAATGACGGGAGTGAATGTCAAAGCCCAGAGACGACCCATTTTTGACAAGGCCGAAGACTTAGACAAAGCATGCAAGACAAGCAAGATATGCGCCCGAAGGCAGGGGCAAAATGCAACAGATAATGCAAGAAGCCGAGCATAACTCATGATCATGCAAAGAAAGCTGTAACGAAACACAACAATGCAACAGTTTTAAGCTAGCAAACACAAATCCAACTACACTACAATGCAGAAAGGATATAAGAGAATTATGCAATTCTCGATACGTCTCACGCGGAGGATACAATACCTGTGCGGTTCGTCCGGTTGCACCAGCTTCAAATGAACCGTACATACAATATCGTGCTTGGAAAAGAAAGACAACTTAACAGGTACAATATTGTTAGCAACATGCATGACATTGCAATCGAAAGCTGCACGACAACGCGAATGTAGGATTTAAGGTCTCCTTAGACCAAGGGGTGCACAAGCAGTGCGATGATATGCAATTGAATCTAATGTAATGCAAATGATATGCAAAATTACAAAACAAATGTAAAAACAATGCGAATAATATGCAAAACAGTACAAAACTATGTATAAACAATGCAAACGATATGCAATGCAATTGAAGCATGATCCAATCATGAACAGTTCAAAACCACACAAATGTCAAAAGGATGATGGAGATGCAAAGTCCGTCTACCATAAAAAAGGTGCCGCAACCCTCAAACCAACATACCAGCGTGGAATAGGCGCGTACACATGCAGAACTATGAGTGATGTAGACGAACACAAGAACGAGTAATTGGGTGGAATGACATAAGTGGGGAAATGACCCGCTGACGAAAGAACATGATCCTAATGCTGGATGCAAAAATTACACTACAATGTAATATATACAGTGGATATGGCATGTAGCCAAACCAAATTTTACCTAGGAAAGGCATGGACACATACAAACCGCGTCTAACACAGAAAAGGTGCCGCAATCCTCAAACCAACATACCAGCGTGGAATAGGCGCGTACACATGCAGAACTGTGTTTTAACGTGAAAAGTATGGGCACATGCCAGACCAAGCTCAACATGGAGAGGCGCAAGCCATAATGGAGGTGATGCAATGAATGCATGCAAGCTACAATGCAATATATACAATATGCACTGGAATGGACAGGATACAATGGATAAGGCACACGGGCCAAACCAAATCTTGCCTAGGAAAGGCATGTGCACAAACGAACCGCGTCTAACACAGAAAAGGTGCCGCAACCCTCAAACCAACATGCCAGCGTGGAATAGGCACGTACACATGCAGAACTGTGTTTTAACGTGAAAAGTATGGGCACATACCAGACCAAGCTCAACATGGAGAGGCGCAAGCCATAGATGGAGGTGATGCAATGGATGCATGCAAGCTATAATGCAATATATACACAATATGCACTATTTATAATGACGCATGACATATGCACTATTTACAATGAAATGCATGACATATGCATTATTTACAATGAAATGCATGACATATGCACTATTTACTTTTTTGTTTTGTTTTGTTTTTTTGAATACATGATAAAGGGAAAATGCATGATAATGCATTTTTTTGTTTTTTGTTTTTGAAATGCAAATGATGCACGTTGTTTTTGTTGTTTTCTTTCTTCTTCTTTTTTTCGAAGTGCAAATGCATGATGATGCATGATTTTGAAACGTGCAACAACGCACGGCTTTTGAGATGCATGACAATGCAAACTATTGGAAGGCATCACAATGCAAATGAACTTGGAATGCACGACACCGCGCCGCTTTTGAAATGCATGACAATGCAAACTATTGGAATGTATGACAATGCAAATGAAGTTGGAATGCGCGACACCGCGCGGCTTTTGAAATGCATGACAATGCGACTATTGGAATGCATGACAATGCAAATGAACTTGGAATGCGTGACACCGCGCGACTTTTGAAATGCATGACAATGCGACTATTGGAATGCATGACAATGCAAATGAACTTGGAATGCGCGACACCGCGCGGCTTTTGAAATGCATGACAATACGACTAGTGGAAAGCATGACAATGCAACATAAGAATGTGCATACTAACACAAGTATGGCATGCGCATGACAATGCGAGGTGTGTGCGTAACGAGGCGAGTGAGATGGCGTATAACCAACGTGCGTTTCACAACAAAACGTTGTAACTT
Source organism: Camellia granthamiana (assembly GCA_036172215.1). Lineage (NCBI taxonomy): Eukaryota > Viridiplantae > Streptophyta > Magnoliopsida > Ericales > Theaceae > Camellia > Camellia granthamiana. Next base: position 120,643,547 of record CM069910.1, on the reverse strand, counting down.
ATGCATGCAGGGCAACTTTTGAATCTCTCAGGAGACAAAAGGATACAAAAAGGATATGCCACATACGTACTCGAGTGCTTCGCACAGAAAACACGGTCCGAGATCAAAACAGAGTCCGGTTGAACTTCGGGAATGCACTGTCTTGCACTGTCTTGAGCAATGGAGGCCCCAAACCACATATAGGACCCAAACAAGGTTGTAGGAGGCTCACCGGCCATCAGGGGAGGTCACCGGCCACTAAAATATTCCACCGGCCAAATATTTGGCTGACCGGCCAACAGTATGGCTGACCGGCCAAAAGTGCCTGAATCGGGGCAGTTTAGTCTTTTGGCCTCGGGTCTTTTAAAATAGGGCCTCAAACCCTATTTTATTCACTTGTGCTTGGTCGAAATCTTCTCCTCCCTCCCTCTAGGTTATTTTCTAGCCTTCATTGCATCGTTTTCCTTGATTTTAGCGCCCATTTCGTCGTCCGATTCGCGAATACCTTCGCGTTTCGAGCGTTTTGAACCGAACAAATCTTTGTTTCGGTGTCTCCTTTTCAATTTCCGCCACTCGGGGCTTGTTTCCCTTGAGTTTTTCTTGATTTTTGTGCCTTTCCCGCATTCCAACTTTTCCGGCCATTTTCCGTCCTCTCGGGGTTGACTTTTCGGTTGACCCTTCATATTCTCGCCTGGTTTTCCCTCTTCCGGCCATTTTCACACCACCCTGAGATGGCAGACGATCTTCCACAGGGCGGGACTCCCCCGGATCATGAGATGGATCCCAAGGCTGAGCTCTTGCCCTTGAGCGTCCGCCCGTTCGACCCGACGACCTACAGGCCGGCGGTTCACATACTGCCTCCCGACGGACTTCGTCAGTTCAGGAGCTTCGATAGGAGGGCACCACCAGAGCTGCTTCTTCACGAGCCAGAGACGCACCTGTCGCATGATGCCTCCGAGGTATACTCTTCCCCGTTTCATTTTTCGCAATGTAGAACACTTAACTGCCATAGTCGATTCTGTTCTTTAACTGCTCAGCCCGGATACGCTGATACACTGTATGCCGTAGTTGACTGTGAACAGACTTGCACTTGATATCTGTTTGAATTTGAAAACATGCACACACGCTGTAGTTGCCCTAAACCACTCAAACACACTGACACATCATACACTGTAGTTCACTCCGAGCACATCGACACCCGATATCTGTTTGAACTTGAAAACGTGCACACACGCTATATCTGCACTGAACCACCCAAACACACTGACACATGTTGTAGTTCTCTGTAAGTACACCGGCACCCGATATCTGTTTGAACTTGAAAACGTGCACACACGCTATATCTGCATCAATTTTGACTGTGCTTCAAGACTGTATATTGAATATTGCTTCGTAACTGTTTGTTTTTTAATATAGGGGGATTCCCATGCCTTCCGGGGGTATGGGAATGTCGCCGCCCGCGATTGGTACATGGAGCTGCCAGATGCGGTTCGCCATATCGTAGACCAGGCCGGCTTCGGCGCTTTCTGCAGAGGACTCTCGCGCCTCACTGCGAGCAGGCCTCTCCTTGCTGCTCTAGTGGAGAGGTGGTAGGACACCACCGACTCCTTCCACTTCTCCGCTACGGGAGACATGACGATGACTCCCTATGATTTCTCGATGCTCACCGGCATCGGGGTAGGGGGTGATCCGATCCCCTTTGACACCGACATGGACGAGTGGAAGGCGGCTCAGGTTTACTTGCTGGGCGAGATACCACCTCTCGCATGCCCCAGCTTCGTCAGATAGTCATGGTTCGAGGTCCAGTTCAGTGTTCAGCTAGCCTTGGCTGAGGAGGCACCGATGACCCAGGAGGAGGTGGAGCAGTACACCCGCAGCTTCCTGATGTTTATGCTGGGGACGACCATTTTCGCCGATCGGGCGAACACCGTGCCCCTCTGTCTGCTCAACGCTCTTGTGGACGTCACCCGGATCTTTCACTACGACTAGGGTGGCGCTGCCTTGGCCACTTTGTACGGATACATGAGCTTAGCCTCCCGTGGCAGCGGGCAGTTGCTTGGAGGTTACTGGCGGGCTTAGGAGGTACATCTTCTTCCTCCTTTACATTTCTGCTTTATATTTTCTGTACTCTGTACACTTTTGCATATACTGCGGTCTGCCACATTGATTGCACACACGGCACACATATACTCTGCTTTACATTGACTGTACACTGCACACACTGTATACTCTGCACAATACACAGTTCTGTAATTTCTGCTTCATTCTGTATTCTGCTTTATCTGATAAGCATACTGATATTTGCTCTGCAGTTGTGGGTCTACGCCTACTTTCCGAGACTCGCCCCAGTGCCAGACATGGAGACCCCTCTCGGCGTGCCATTCTCCCGACGCTTCGACGTGAGGTGTGTGCGGAGACCACGGGAGACGTTCATCTTCTTCCACCGCTACTTCAACACCATCACCCCCGCAGAGGTATGTTCAACTTTAGAGTTTATTTAAACTTCGCTTTACATTGTATTTTCAATAACAGTAGATAACAAACTACATGTCATTTACAGATCACCTGGCAGCCTTGGGCTCCATTGCCAGCGGTGATTCGGGATCGATTTGCCGGTGCAGAGGAGACTGCACGTTTCAGGATCTTGTTGGAGGGCCCGGTCTGTTGGGCTTGGTACCTGGGTGAGCGTTTCCTACGCCAGACCCTGGGTTTACCGGAGCAGATAGTCCCGGGTCCGCCTCCTACACACATGAGGGAGACAGAGAGGTTCATTCCTGAGGAGATGGCCGACTACACGATCGGCTGGGATGCGGAGGGCTTCACGGGCGAGGGCGACTACGCAGAGTACGTCCGGACCTACATCATGTGGCCTTTGAGCAGTGGCCGTCGAGCTAAGAGAGAGAGACCTGCAGCGCCGGTAGCTGGAGCGGGAGCAGGGGCGGGGACATCGAGGGCAGCTCGAGTCCGTAGCAGGAGTGGAGCTCAGAGGGGACGGGGGGCTAGTTGGCCAGCATTGCCCATGATGATGACGTGCAGAGGACGGGGTGGGGCGACTTACCAGATCCCCATTACTCCCCCTCCGGCTGATCATGAGTTAGTCGGGTTCTACGACTTACCTCCAGTATGTACTACTGCATTTTGCATTCTGCACAGTCATTTCATTTCAATTCGTTTGATATTCCGCAGAATACTGAGACTTCTAACACTTTTGCAGGCTTCCTCCAAGTACACTTGCCAGTCGCTGGAGTTGACCGCTTCGATGATGGGGATGCTTCAGCAGAGCCTCGATCTCCTGGCCATTTACAGTATTCTGGTATGTTCTTCTGACCACGGTCTCAAACCATTCATAAACTGTTTCATATAATCTGATGCACAACTCGACACTTAATATACGGCCCTCGCGGCGTCTGACACACTGTAGCCCACAGACTATTCACAGCACTGCTCATGGCATTCATACACTGTACCCTACACTGCATTCTGCACCGATACACTGCTCACAGTATTCATACATTGCATTCTACACTGATACACTGCTCACAGTATTCACACACTGTTCACAGTATTCACACACTGTATTCATATACTGCATTCTACACTGATACACTGCTCACAGTATTCACACACTGTATTCATATACTGCATTCTACACTGATACACTACTCACAATGTTGTATTCGTATACTGCATTCTGGAGCATACTGATGCGTTTGCGATTTGTACTTTTTAGTCTCCCTTCCAGCTGCCTACTGTAGGAGGTGCTTCAGCTGGACCTTCCGCTCCTACCCGAGATGGCAGAGTATACCCCCGCACCAAAGTGGGGCGCGCTCACGTTGGGAGTAGCTCAGGGGCACCAGTCCCTGATGACGATGAGTCAGAGGCGGAGGAGGAGTCATCTGAGGAGGAGACCGGAGATGGCACTGACTCAGGCTCAGATGACGACGCCGATGACGATGCTCCTGGACGAGGAAGAGGACGAGGACGGACCCTTAGGCCTGAGGCCGTTTGACATTGGTCCAAATTTTGCTGTTTTTCTTCCTTTTTTTTGTTTTGTTTTTGTACTTTTCTTTTTGCTGGTAGCCAGAGTACTTTGTACTGCCGCAGGCAGGTTTTGTTTTCTCCAAAACTTTGTACTTGAAAAAGATGATGAAATGAAACAAAGTTTTTCATCTGAAAAAGTGTTACGTTTTTGGTACATTTTCATGCTTCACATTGCATCACATCACATCACATAACAATGTAGATGGAATTGATCTCCTGTCTGGAAGTCAAACATTTGTATTGCAATAACCAGGTAACGAGCTGGCCAATGGCAAAACAACTCATACAACCCACTGCTCAGTTCGAACACTCGGCCCATACTCTGCTGGGGATTAATCTGCATACAGCGAATCCTGAACAAACAGTTCGATCTGACAAGACGGAATACAAAGGTAGAATCGGCAGAAGCTAAAACACATTCAGATGCCCCAAATCTTTCCTCCTCCTCTTTTGCTTCGCATAAATGTGGAGAATGGCACAGCACTCTGAGCACAGCACGATTAAAATTTTGAAATTGAAAAAGGGTTTTTCAAAACCGGGGTATTGAGCCTACAACTGAACACAGTAAAAAAGACTCAAATAGAAAGTACACAACCTAATCACCACGAGACACGCTTGGAAAAGACTCAAAACAAAAGTTGAGGTAAACAAAACAAAAGACACGACATACAAACGTGTTTACCAAAATGAGAAACCTTAAATCACGAGAAGCCAGTTCCTTCGGGCATTATTTCCCACCCTTTCTAATTTGTGATTCTCACATCACTCGGCCCTTAGGCTTGGTTTTTCTCTCAAAACCCTTTTGCTCACTTTTCTCTCGACTTACACCTCTCTATTCTTTAGTCTCTCATTTTTTTCATCCCTCCCCAGGGTGGTTAGTAGATGAATAGGAAATTGTGGGTTCACACCCAACACTATTAGCTCGCGGCTTTTTCCTCCCGGGACGTCTAGTTGATGTTCCGGATGGAGTATCTTGATCCATTCCAATTTGTGCTTCGCACTTGGCTCGATACCTCGTTGCTTGGAGGTTGTTGAGAGCTTTCAGCCCTTTACTGACAGCTTCAGTTGTGTCTTCTTCTGGCGAATAGAGTGCCCTTCTAGCAAGTATTGACAATCGGGGGAAAGACAGGGAGCCTGACTCAACTGTGCCCCTAGTTCATCATTTTGACCATTTTTTGTTTTGGTTTTCTACTAAACCAGTTTTGACCAATATGAGAGTTAGATTAACATACTTGTTCGATTTTTGATTTGAAAATCATGCGAGTTTGGCTATAAGCACTGAAAATTTTCCCTTTTTTGGGTCCAAGAAAATGGTCCAGTTTTGGAAAAGATGGAATAATTTTCGAGAAAATAGTCAACCTCAGCAAAAACTCTCAAAAACTATTTTTGCAAATGGTCAATGCTCAACGAGCACGGAACTTACTCTTGAGATGCGCAACCTCGGATCAGAGGCAATGGAAAATTGCCTCTTGCTTGAAAGAGCTGCACGGCAACAGAAAGTTGCCCCTGGTTTGAATGGCGACTCATGGCAATGGAAAGTTGCCCCTTGTCTGGACGATGCCACAGTATTTTGTAAACGGTCCTCATTAGTGATGATCATGACCGAACTCTCAGACACGGGGAAGACGAGGATGGTCAGAACCAATATATGGACACAGTCACTTTGAGAACGTTGGTGGTTGGACTTCAGGATGAAGTTGCCTACGTATCCCAGACATGGGAATCAAGCCTTACGTAGTTCTGGTGTCACAACCGAACCATCGGATTCAGATAAGGCAAGGATGATCAAAACCATTACATGGACTAAATCGCTTTGAAAGCGTTGGGGGCTGGACTTCAGGATGAAGTTTCCTACGTATCCCAAATATGGGAATCAAACCTTACGTAGTTCCGGTGTCACAACCGAACCATCGGATTCAGATAAGGCAAGGATGATCAAAACCATTACATGGACTAAATCGCTTTGAAAGCGTTGGGGGCTAGACTTCAGGATGAAGTTGCCTACGTATCCCAAATATGGGAATCAAGCCTTACATAGTTCCGATTAAGGTACACTCGGGTATTTTAACCTTCACTTTTTAGGCTCTAACTTTTGCCAAGGCGCCCGTTGCGGGTTTTCGACCATGCGAGCTTCTGTTTTTCATTTCTTTTCAATTCTTTTTTTTTCTTTTCTTTTTTGTTTTTCATATTTTCTTTTTGCATTTTCATCTTCTTTTTTTTTTGTATATTTTTTTCTTTTTGTATTTTTCTCTTGCTCTAACTTTTGCTTGGGTCGCCCTTCCGGGTTTTCAGCCCAGCGAGCCTCTGAAAGGGTAAAAGTGTAACAAGTCCATGCCAAATGGTTTTAAGGTTTTGAAGCCATCCGTATCCAGGAGAGTGGCTATTATTGTCGATTTGCAAAAGGATCCATCTCCGGCTCTTCGAGCACATCGGACATTTTGCCCCTAGTTTAAGGGGTGCTTCTGTTCTAGCTTCACAAGCTTCTTTTGATGACATCTAACCTTCTTGATCTGACTTCCTTGCCTCTTGTTCGAGGGCTGCTTTGAATCTGGCCACACAGGCCTCACGTTGTAGTTGATCGTTGAACATTCTGAATGGGTTCAAGGTTCGAAAACAAATGGATTGAGTCTTGAAGCCGAGAGCGATCCTGGGCTACACAATCTCAAGAGTGATTCCACCCAGGTCTTCACAGGACCGTGCAAAACATTGTGTTTTTGAAAGTTTTTACGAAAGCGACAAATCGCTCGCGCTGAAGATAGTGTGGAACCAATCTGGGTCAAGCCAGGGTCTTTCTCAGTACTCACGCTAACAAGCATGATTTCATTCATTAAAGGCTTAGCATGCCTCACTTTCTCTCAAATTGATCAAAATTTTGTAAAACCCGAGGAATTCTTTCCTCTTCGTTTTCATCACCACAGTGTTAAAAAACAGTTTTGAAAAACTTAGGTCGATACAAATGAGTTTAGAGCACAGAAGAGTAAGTGAGATGCTCTGCCGTTTCATTCAAATCCTCTGGCACAACTAGCTCAAGGTAGTAATAAGCACGAAAACATGATAGCCGCAGCTGTTTCATTCAGATTTCCTGATTGCAACTGGCTCCACAGCAGAGACAGACTCAAAAGAAAACAAAAACGGTGTTCGAGGCAACAACCCCGGAATCACCTGACATTCTATACAAGGGGACTAACTCGCTACAACAAGACAGACCCTTAAGCAAAAAGAACTGACTCAAGACAATGAGACAGACTCAAAACAAAACAAAGGACTGACTCGACACCCAAGCCAGAAATGCGTACCAAATGCCACATCCAAAATATGCCGAGGGTCGCCCGCAGGCGGTTCACTCCCCGATCACATACTCACAGTATCCTCAAAGTCCAACAACCCAGCAGTGACAGACTTCACTGAGGTGGGTGGGAGGATAACCTCATTGTCGATCAAATCTTGCACTTCATGGCGAAGGCCAAAACAGTTATCGGTAGCGTGACCGGTTTGCTGGTGGTACGCGCAGTACAAAGCAACATCATGTGTGGGAGGGAGATTCTTTGGGAGAGGCCTAGGCTCGAGGGGTTTAAGGTGCCCCCTTTCGGCAAGGATCTGGAGCACCCTAGACAAAGGCATGTAGAGTGCGTGGAAGACTCTGCGCCCTCGGGGCAGATACTTTGAAGTCTGAGAATTCTTGCTAGACGCACTAGCAAAAGGTCGGCAGGCACTGCCTTGACTTTCTGATCTTTCCCAGGTGCAGAGTTGGGAGTGAAAGGGACTGTTCTGGCATGACGAGGCCCATCCAGATTTTCTACCTAGCTCGAACTGCCTTTAGTTGGAGTGGGGAAAACATCATCCACAGTCTTGGCCGCGACTGCGAATACCTGTTGCTTACTCATCCCCCTGACTTTCAAAGCCTCGATTGCCCACAACAGTTGTTCAATGGGATCGGCATCTGCCTTCATTTTGTTCTTACCTCTGGCCTCATCCTGATCGAGGGCTTGGGTTGATGTTGACACATCATTACTATAACTCGAGACAACCTCAGGTTGGCTGAGCTCGATCGCAATCCGTCCCAATAGGGGAGGTTCCTGCGGTATAAAATTCGCGGCATATGGTGCAGCTGATGGTGAAGCCGATATTCCGTAAGCGAGATTTGCCACAGACCTCTGGAGGTCACCAATCATCCCCATCAATTCGAACGTAATGGGCTCACGAGCCTGATACAATTGGGGTGCCTAGACCGGGTGCGCGGCAGGCGACCTGGGCGGATGCGGCATATCAACATTGGTCTCACTTTGCAGGGTGATTCCTTGATCTAATGCGGCTGTCATAACCACGATTTCCTCTGAATTCTGTGTCATGATAAGTCTACTGATCTTGAACAGTGACTAACGGATCAGATATTTGCCTTGCCTCAGTGAGGGAAAACACTGGCTATTCTGTACTTGATTCTCTGAACTGAAAGAGAAGACATGCAGCATTTCAGCCCAAACGAAACAAACACAGGCATAGCTGAACAGCTGTACTCTAATACTGATCACTGTTCCCAAAAATCACTGCCCCAAAACACTGAATCGGATACCCGCAGATATAACTGTTTCTCAAAAACACTGATACTAATGCCCGCAGGCCTGATGCTCAAACTCATAGACTGATATGTACGTTCCTGTAAAGATACACTCTAAAAGCACATAGCAGGTAAAAGAGAGCCAAAACACCCCTAGATTGGGGTAGGGTTTCCCTGTCCTATTTTGTTAGGAGCTAGGGTTTCACTACGCACGCAAGGGTTTCAAACAACCTATATCGGATAAGCAACCTGTCCTAGTTTTGAATGGTCACTATGGATTCCGAATATGTACTAGGTCGAATGGTCGAAAAGGGTGCCCCGATAAAACCGGGGTTTGTGTTCCCATACTGGCAGAGCCCGCAACCGGTCAGCCTTATGGCATGCTTTGACAAAGTCAAGCCTCCGGCAAACTGCTCAGGAATAGCGGATGGCCAACACAGTGTCCTAGGCGCACCAATGCACATACAATGCAAAGAAACACATAAGTGTAGTCAAAACAAAATATCACGAGTTCGAGTCAAGCTCTCTAAAATCCCCAGTGGAGTCGCCAGAAACTGCGGACGCGCCCCGCGTGAGGGCCTCACCCCACAGTTCGGACTCAATTTGTCACGATTCTGAATCTGAACCAAAGAGTCCAAATCCGGCAAATCATTTTGAGAAAACAGATTTTTAGAAAAGAAGTGCCAAACATGGACTGCTTTGCCAGATACAGAGTCGCCTCCTAAATATTTATTTTGGGAGAATTTAGGAAACCCTGACTCGTTTGCCTAAGGCCACGTGCCCGTCATCACCAAAGTTGCCTCGGCTCGGGAACTTGGGTACGATTGGGGAAGGTCAGCTATGAGCACCCCCGCTCGCCCGATCAAAGATCGGCCTCTACTAACCATGATATCTTATTTTGAAAACATTATGCGTTCTTATTCCGGTTATTAGCCTAGATTTACTACGTGATGCACACAGCAAACAAGTATAGACTAAGTCGCCTAAATTGGACCAAAACATTTCATGTTTGTTTGTTTGAAAATGGTTTGGTGATGCTACCCGCAAGTAGGCTAAGACATGAATTTTGCCACCCTCAAGTGGGCTTAAAACTCACATTCAATGCCTTGTTCCAATTTAAGTAACCCAACCTTCACCCACAAGCATTCAGGCAGTTATATTACATAAGTACATAGCCTCATGGTAAGCATGCTGTCATGGCAACACTCACACGCATGCAAGGATGCTAAAGCATAAAAGCTTACCTAGTACTCTAAGCCAAAACAGAAACTAGTTAGTAATCAATGCATGATCCTAGTTCATGTTAAGATGGCTGATGCAACACAGGCAAAATGCAGCTAGAATAGGCTCGGCTAATCTAAGATGGCATATGAGATGCTACAAATAACATGTATTCAACTTGGAATTGAAATACAATGCAGTTAGTATGATGCGCCGAGCCCGGTGTATGCAAGACAAATGTATGGATGCACGCATGCATAGCATAAGGTATGCTAATTTAAATATGCCCTAATACTAACCATCAAAAGCAGGTAAGTAAAAGGGAGAAAGAAGTGAGGGTTGGAAGACATGCACACACGCACCCACACTTATTACAAATTTGCCCTCGCTCGGAGGGACCGAAAGAATAATACAATTTAACTAACTATCAAGCTAATTAAATATTACAGACAATTAACTAATTAAGCAAATTAACTAAGCTAATTAAGCAGTAAAAGCAGCCTCGGGAAGGGGGCCCAATGCATGCGCGCTTGGTTCCGCTCGGAAACCCACCACCATGTACAAGTTTGCCTCTATTTCCCCTGCTCTGCTCCTCTGAAAATTGAACAACTCCCAAGGTATGCTCCATGGACACTGTGGATCACCACCGACCAAGTGGAAATCCCACCGACCATGCCCAGATGGTCATCGACCATTTGTTTAGATCTCGGCCATCAATAATTGGTCGGTCGGCACTCCATGTAGTCGACCGGCCAAGTCTTCCTGCAGAACCTGTTTTGACAGCAGCAGAGGGCAAAACAAGGCATGGCAATGTATTTAAAGCAAATGTGTGCACCAACACATCCCTTATCATGTTTGTAACTCAAAGGGGTATGTTCCTTGATTCTCGGACCACCAATCGCGCATTTCAATGTGTGATGGCCCAAGGAATCAAGTTGTGCATTTTGATTTCAAATGAAACGCAAACAAACACATAAGGCCCAACCTCTATCACTTGATCAAGAGGCAAGGCATGCATGCTCAATGCAATGCAACCTAGGCATGTGAACTAAGCATGCAATATGAACATGAGGGCAAGCATGCAACAAAATGCAATATGGCTAAGCATGTGTCAACAATGCAAGTAATGAGCATGCAAAACATTATGCAACCGAAGCATGCAAGCATGTAGCAATGTGACCACATTTGAACAACATGCGAAAGGTGGACTTAGACCAATATGGACAAGCCTCGGCCATGTCTAAACAGGAAGCCAAAATGCTGTGGAATGGAGGCAAATACACACACAAACAATGCATGCAAACATGGCCCAACACTTAAGCATTAAAGAGCATCTTTTAAGCACACTTAAAAGAGGATAATCATGGACAAATGGCATGCACATCAAACTCTGAAAATCATGTTAAGATGATACCAAATCCACCTACCAATGCAAGCAAGGCATGCAACCAAACCCAAGGACTTAAACTATGGTCATGTGACACATGAAGCAAATGACCAAAGTGAACTAAAACAGTCCTAAATCATGCAAAAGTAAGCCCCAAGAACCACTTAGATGGCATCTAAATGACCTAATTCTAAAGGCATGCAAAAGGGGCCAAACATGGAGCATAAGGCACCAACCTCTTAAAGCATTAAAAGAGCATCAAATGCAAGCATACAAGCATGCCATAAGGACTGAAATGACATGGCAAGTGGTTCCAAACCACTAAAAGAATGCAAATAGAGCATGCTAGAGGGTCCAACACTCAAGGCCTACAAGGGAGATTACATGGTAGCTATACAAAGAAAATCATGGATGACCCAAACAACCAAAAACAGTCCTCAAGCACACTAAAGCATGCATAAAAGCTTCACAAAGCTAAGCCAAAACAAGTAAGCATAGTGGTCTAAATGCTAGATACATGTTAATGCAATTTCATGGCATTACAAGACAAGTATGCAAAGCAAGCATGGTGTGTCTAAACCAAGTAAAAACAGAGCTATATTATGACATAATAAGCACAAAAAACAGCTAAGGCATGGTCATCATACACTTAAACAAGATACTCACACATGAGGCAAAAATGGCCCTTTTCAATGACAACAAGGAGAGGGGGGGCCTCTCTTCTTCTTAGGACCTTAAGGCACCATCCCCACCACTGAAATCCCTCAAGATTTCAGTGGTGAGGAGGCCCAAACAAGGTGGTCCCGGAGCTCACCAAAATAGGACAAAAATAGGGTCAAACAAGGCCTAAGAGGGGTCAAACAACCTCAAAGCTCAAAACACCCTTAAGCAACTATTTAAAGCAATGGAAAAAAAGACTTTTATTAGTCATATACAAAGTCTAAAAACAGTTGCAAGATAGGCTAAAAAGCTATGGAAAATGGGGTAAAAAGGAGTAAGTTCTTACCCTTGTTGACCCTCTTCAAAAATGGTGTTCCAACAGCTCCTCCAAGGTTGAATTAGCTCCAAAACTTCAAGAACAGCCCTCCAATGCCTCAGCAGCTAAGGGAAGGTGTAATGGTAGGTGTTTCTGTGTAATAGTAAGGACAAACACACACTAAATGCACACAAGAGAGAGACATATAGAGATAGGTGATACACAAACCCTAACCCTAAAACTCAAAGCTTTGGAAAAATTGTCTAACCCTAATGGAGGGAGAGGAGGCTCCCTCTTATAGACAATCCCTCTTGTAAAGCTTTCCAAACAAGCTAGTCAAGAGGGAGATCCCTCCATACACGTGTATGGAGGGGAGCAAAGTGTATGCCAGCTAGCACAGCTGGCATAAAAATATTTACAAAAGCAGATGAACAGTGGTTGGCCAGCCAAAAATGCAATTTGACCAAAATATATGGTCGGCCGGCCACAAAGAGTGCCGGCCGGCCAAACATTTGGCCGGTGGAAACAAACCAGTGGCCGGTGGCCTCAAGCCATGGCCGGTGATGTGTGGGGATGGCCAACAAGTCATCCCCTGCCCCTCAAAGGCAAAACACAAGTGTTTGGTGCAAAATCAAACACAAAACAGTCGAGTCGAGAGATCCTGAGGCAAGGCGCGTGGCCGAGACCTCCGGGAACTCAGGACGAACACAAACATGGATGATCACCGAGTGTTCAAACGGTGACGTCCAAGTCTTGAGGACGGTCAAAAATGGGGTGTCTATAGAGGCTCCTACTATCGGAATGTGTAGGTGTGGCCTGTCTATATCAATCTCCTAAGTGGCGAGAACGAGTTCTTCCTTGGCGGATTTCCACCCCTACCACACCCTTACTATTTATCTAGCATTTCATGGCCTCCATGTCAACAGCCATTCTCTTTATTAATTCATCTTGCTCCCTTACGTGATCCTTGAGAACCTGGGCATCCATCCTCTACCTATATCCATTTGGGCTTTGAGAATAACGAGGACTTATGCCTCGTTTTTCTCGCGCGCCCCTATGAGGGTTTCATTGCTAAGGGTCCAAGTCTGTCCTGGACGGAACAAAAGGCAAATCCTTGCGCCTTCTATTTCCTTGTGGAGTTTGTCCATCGACAGCAGATTGAGGCAAGTCTTCATTGTGCGCCATTGAAATGAATTGAAGGAAAACTCAATCAAAAGGTTTGTTCTTTGTGATCTTTCCCATAGATGGCGCCAATTGTACGAGCAAGAAATAATATGTCTCGTATAATCCTGTTGATCAAAATTGCACTCCTCCAAACGTCGTCATCTTATCACCTGAAAATACAAATGTGAGCTAACCGGTGGGTGTGTGCCGGAAACCCACCGATGTCTAAGTCAGCAAGTAGACAATAGATACAAAAACTCTGTGAATTCCGGAGTATGAATTGCAATACCTGAGATAAGGGTTTGGCTTGAGCTTTTGTAAATTCTGCATGGCTCACTCCTAGTAGGACTCTAACTCTCCTTAGCAAAGTCCTCCTAGGAGTCGCATGCCCAAGGATAATGCTTATCCTTAGAACACCCTCCTCACTGCTAGTCAACTGAGATGGCAAAACACGTCACACAGTTAGTTATGTCTAACTCATCTATGTTACTCCGCTCTTCCTGTGACCGAGACTTTCAATCACTTCGCCGAGCTAAGCCTAGCTCGGCTTTCACCATTTACTCAGTACATTACTCCGGCTTGTTTACCGACCGTACAGGAATAGCTATGCCCAAACTCATTAACCGCCTTAGCAACTATCAACCTAGGACCGAGCTAACTGGGCACCTAACTTGGCCCAACCTTGGAAGACGACCTTACCTAGCTCGGCCCAATTTGCACACAAATTACCCTCTCGCTAGTAATCTTTTTATTTTTTATTTTTTGCATAAATATTTCACTTAACTAGTTTTAAAAGGTGAACGTTTCGGATTACTAAAATCAATTTTAAAATAAGTCTATTAAATCCAAACACTCTTTCAAATGGAATGGTCAACAAGAGAGAATCCACTCCCTAAACAAATTATTACTGATATTTACTGGTACCAAATGCAGTGAGGCAAGAATGAACTTTACGTTTGTTTTGGTTTTCACAATTTGCTTTTAAAAAAAATTTGTAAAAAAATTATAAACTAATTTACTAAAAAAATAATAAATCAAAATCACTCATCATTTTGATATATGTTTACAGTTTTTGAGGTTCAAAATAATTTTTAAATAATTATTTAAATCCCATTCAAAAAATAATATTCAAAGATATCATTTTAAGGTTTATTTTTGTCAAATTAATTTTTATTTTTTGAAAAAATGACTGTAAAATTGAAACGAAACAAAATATCCAACTTAAGAGAATCTCCTCGCAAAACAAATTATTACCGATATTTTCTGGTACCAAACGCAGTGATGCAAGAGTATGTTTGTTTTGGTTTTCATAATTTGCTTTTAAAAATTTTTGTAAAAAAAAATAAAAACTAATTTATTAAAAAAATAATATATCAAAATCACTCACCATTTTGATATATTTTTACAGTTTTTGAAGGTCAAAATAAATTTTAAATATTCAAAAATATTATTTCAAGATTTATTTTTGTTAAATTAATTTTTATTTTTTAAAGAAATTTTAAAAATTGTCTCTAAAATTGAAACCAAACAAAACCTCTTAACAAAGTTCCATTATGCTAACTTTGGTTTTGTATAAAGGAAATATTACAGTGGAGATGCCCTTGCTAAATTTGCCAGTTCCTTGTATGATAAAGGGTGAATTACATCCCAGTGGCAGTGGGTCAAAAAAGTTTTTTTTTTTTTTAACTCAAATATAGAGGCGTGCAAGTTACAGTTATACCCCACAACATTTCACTTGCATCTCATCACAAAATTACTTGCACCTCACATTTTTTATAAAATTTTTCTCAATTCCATTGCACTGTAATTTTCCCTATGATAAATTTACCCTTTCTCAAGTCCCTTCCTTTTTTAGCATAGCCTTGGTTGGAAAAACATTATTAAAATTATATTAAAAAAATGATTTAAATATATAAAAATTAATTTTGCAAAAAAACAAACACAAATAATATCAAAAAGCTAACTAAACTTATGGGTAAAGAATGTAGATATAGAAAATGAGGGAAGCCACTTCTTTGAGACAAAATTTATCTATCACTATGGTGCTATGAGATCAATGGACATTTCTCTCAAGATGTAACAATCAAATCATATAGTTGAAGCACTTCAATCTATGTGCAATATGAATGCAATAAGAAAAACTCAATCAATTAAATGCTAAAGATGGACGGAATTTATAGGTGAATTTGTAGCTGTTTAGAAAAGTCATGTATGTTATTTTGGTTCAAAGTTGAGTAAAAATCATTTTGTCAAAACCATTTTGCTAACAATTTTCACGTGGATTTGCAGGGGCCTCCTTTTTTTAGTAGACTTTTGTGATTCTATGATTTTGTCTTATGTTAAGCTTTTATTTCTTTCTGTTGAAAAAGAACTATCATCAGGGCTAGGTGGGTGCTTTTAGTAAACACCATTTTAAACTGTTCTTTTTACGTCTTGGGAACCAAAAAAAAAAAATGTTGAAAAATATTGGTGTATCTAACAAACTATTAAAATAAAGGCTTATTTGATTAACATGAATAATAATGAAAGAATTAATAATTTTATGAATTAGGGTAGAATTAATTATCTAATTAAATTAGTGAGCTAACTATTTACAGTGTATTCATTTTGTTTATTTTTATTTTTTTTTCATATTTGAAATTATGATTCTCAACCTCTGTCGATATTAAAAATTTATCAATTTCGTCGGATTGAATATTCGCCGTACATGCAATTTAGTTATAAAATTTGCAATCAAATATGAGATTATAAAATGTTTCTACAATATAAGGGGGAAAAAAAGCACTTTTCATTAATTTTAAAATGAATAATTACCTGCAAGTCCTGTTTTGTGATGTTGTGCATGTAGAGGTTCCTTTTCTGAGTAGACTTTTGTGATTTTATGATTTTTGTTTTATGTTAAGCTTTTATTTCTTTCTGTTCAAAAAGAAGAACTATCATATAAGGGCTAGGTGGGTGCTTAGTAAACACCACTTTAAACTGTTCTTTTTACTTCTTGGAAAAAAAAATAAATAAATAAAAATATTGTTGTATCTAACAAAGTAGGGCTTATTTTATTAACACGAATAATAATGAAAGAATTAATAATTTTATAAATTAATGTAGGATTAATTATATGATTAAATTAGTAAGACAGCTATTTATTATGTATTCATTTTTTTTATTTATTTCGTACTTGAAATTATGATTCTCATCCCCACTCAATATTAAAAATTTATCAATGTCGTAGAATTGAATATTCACCATACATGTAATTTGATTAATAAAATTTGTAATCAAATATGAGATTATGAAATGTTTCTACAGTATAAGAAAAGAAGAAGAAAAAGAAAAAAGAGGACACTTTTCATTAATTTTAAAATGAATAATTACCTACAAGTCCTGTTCTGTGAAGTTGTGCTAGAATACGTGGAGGTTCCTTTTTGGAGTAGACTTTAGTGATTAAATGATTTGGTTTTATGTTAAGCTTATATTTCTTTCTGTTGAAAAAGAAGAAGAATTGTCATCGGAGCTAGGTGGGTGCTTAGTAAACCCCATTTTAAACTGTTCTTTTTACTTCTTGGGAACAAAAAAAATGTAGGAAAATATTGATGTATCTAACAAACTATTAAAGTAAGGGCTTCTTTGATTAAGATGAATAATAATGAAAGAATTAATAATTTTATGAATTAGGGTAGGATTAGTTATCTAATTAAATTAGTGAGACAATTATTTACAATGTATTCAATTTTTTATTTTTTTTTCATATTAGAAATATGATTCTCAGCCCTTCTCAATATTAAAAAATTATCAATTTCATCACATTGAATATTCGCCGTACATGTAATTTAGTTAATAAAATTTGCAATCAAATATGGGATTATGAAATGTTGCTATAGTATAAGAAAAGAAGTAAAGAAATCCCTACCTCTTGAAGCGAAGATGAGACAACCCAAAAATCACCGGTGACAAAAGGATATGCTCAGATTAAATGGAAGCCTTCATCGAGCTCTACGTTTTTCTCCAAAGCACTATGGTGGTGAAATCAATGGAATAGGGTGTATAGAAGGGTTTTAAGCAACAACTAGAGAGAGAATGAAGAAATTAGGTTTAAAAATGTTAGAGAGAGAGGAGATGAAAAAGTGACAAAAAAATCCTTCTTCCCAATCTAATATACGCACAGCCTGCTCGAATGACCAAAACATCACTCGAGCGACCAAAACACGACTCAAGCACGCAATGACCCATTCCCAGAAGTTTTGCAGACTGCAAAAGTTCGCTCGAGTGTAGGAAACCACTCGAGCGAACCTGAAGAAAAGCAAACATGATTTCTTTTGAAAAATGAACTACCAACCTGTTCACAACAAAACCAATAACGCCAAACCTAATAAGAACAAGACAAAAAGGAGTATAGACAATGATAAAGAGTAACAGATCCAAAATCTAAGAACATGAATTGATTGGGTCTAACCCAAGCCGTTATAGCTCCTAGGGCATGGTGAGATATTGCCACTGGAGAGTTATAAATATTGCAAGGGATATGACTCACGATTTTGTGTTGTGGTATGGAGGCATAGTGTTTGGTGATCATTTTTCTTTCAGTTAGGTGTACATATTTGCATGTGTGGGTATTTCTTGAAAAAATAAACTAATAGGACTTATTGAGATAAAAGGCAAATAAATTACACTTGGTATCCCTACACTCTCACTAAAATTTCGTTTCGGTCTATTCACTTTTAATTACCCATGCAGTTTCACTAATTTCATTTCGGTCTATTCACTTTCAATTATAACAGGAGTAAATTGCACTTTGCACTCTTGCACTTTGCACCAAATCTCACTTTAGCCCCCTATACATAAAACCACGACAGCAGCCACCTGTACTTCTGGTCAAATCCCATTTTGGTCATTCCATATGAAATTGTGACAATCAACCCCTATACTTCTGGTAAAATCTCACTTTGATCCCTACACAAGTGTCAAGTGTCAATGTCCCCATTATCTTACTCAATTGTTTAAATCTTTAACATAATCTAGTCATGTGATAAGAATGCCACTACGACATTAGGGCAAGAAAGGAAAATCATTTACATTTTCCACCAATACATGCTTTATCCGAAAATTTACATCAAAATATGATTGTATTAGGTTAAAACAAAATGTAGATTGTGAACAACTAAGAAGATGAACTAAGATTTTGCATAAATTAGAATCACGAAACTATAAGGGTTCTGGTTTAAACCCGACCCATTACACGCTCTTAGATGCAGGATTCCGTGTATTTAATTATTGTTCATGCCCTTTTGTCATCTTGTTAGTAGTTGAATTGGGTTTATGGTTGTGTTTGAAATAGGTTGGGAGTTAGTTTTTCAAAAGAGTGGCTATCCAGTTATCTTCTTGTTCGCTCGAGCGATGTTTTGCTCGCTCGTGCAGTCTTTGAGATCTCTTAGTATTTTTGTAGGTCTACAAAATTTCTAGGAGTAAGGTATCTTCACTCAAGCGGTCCTTCTTGTGCTCAGACAGTCTCTACAGTCTGTAAAACTTTTGGGAGGGGGTCATTTTGCGCTTGAACGATATTTTGGTTGCTCGAGCGATCTCACTTATTGTGTCTTACACTAGAGCAGTCTACGCGTATATCAGTCCGAGAAAAGGGATTTTCAGATCACTTTTTCATTCCTCTCTCTCTCTCTCTCTCTCTCTCTCTCTCTCTCTCTCTCTCTCTAATTTTTCCTTTAAAAACTCAAATAACCCTCACCCATTGATTTCTCCACCATAGTTCATTGGAGAAAAAGGTAGAGCTCATTGAAAGTTTCGTTTTAATCAGAAAGGATCTTGTTCTTGGCTCCGTTAAACTTCAACTCTTGTTTTCTTCCTCTTCTAAACTTGAGATAGGGATTTCTTCAACCTTTAGCATAATTCTTAGCTTAGTTATTTACTCTTCGAAAAGGGTTAGTGATTTGAGAATTTTGGGTTAAATCTAAGGTTTGATTTTGAAATGTAAAAGAGGGGTTTTTTTAAATAAATTCTTGAGAAGGGTTGTGGAAGTATGTATATTGTTGGGTTGTGTTGAAATGTTAGAATTTTCTTCCTTAAATGTGATTTTGGACAATAAATGAGGTTTTGTTGAATATCGATGATGTTTGATTTATGAAAGAAAATGGATAAGATGTTGGGTTAGAAAGGATATGGAGAATGTATTTGTTGATAATAAGAGTGAAGTTGGATATTTATTGTCGCTTCTATTTTGAAATTTATGAAACTATATCTGTTGTTGAAAAATTATTTGTTGCGTAAAGATTGTTGTTTTGGGCTATTGAATGTTAGTTTTTTTATTGTTATAAAAATTGAATGAGGATTAGGTTAATTGAAACTAATTACTCATATATTTTGTATTAAGCATTGTTTCATACTTAATCATTGAAAATAGATTATTTTGAGAAAAAAGGGGTACATATCTTGATTAATCTGATTAGGGAGTGTTGTTATGGTTTATATTGTCGGCATGTGCATCCTTAGTGAAAGTCCACAAACCCTGGCGACTAAGTGCAAATCCTTCCGGTTAGTATTAGTAAAATGGTTTTGATAGTGCTTGTATAGCCTAGTGGCAGACATGTACCTAAAGATTCCTAGTGTTTTGTATCCACTGCCCTATTTTCTGATGTAAAAGAGTATTTTCACGAATTGAAATATAATAAAAATAATATTGCATTGTTTTGAGATGGAAAAGTATAATGTTTGCCAAATGACATGCAAGTGCATTCACCATATGACTTTGTTAAGTTTGATACATTGTGTTAAAGTATTTCTACTAAGCTTTATCTCACTTTACGTGGAAAACAACTTTCACATGCTGATGATATGCATCCACCAATGACATAACTTAGGAGGACTTAGAGCTGAGAGCTTCTTTTGTTTCATTTTATTTTTTATTTATTTTTTTATTTTTATTTTTTTTGTAATTATCCTTGTACAAGCCATGGGATTTATATGTATTGAATTTAACTCACTTTTGTTGTAACCAAGTATTGACTTGAAAAGATGTAACTATTAGGGTATAGACATATCTGTATTTCTTTCCGTTCAAACTCATCTACACATGTCATATGCTATAGATTCATGATCTATGATTTATGAATGTATATTCGCATATGTCATCTTTTGTATGAGCACTCAGAATTAATGAAACAATGTTATTGTGTAAGTTCTCCTATTCTTAGATCATTAGGAATGTGTGTCGTTGCTTTTATTTCAGGGCGTAACAAAAACTCTATTTTTCACAGTAACACAGTCTTCTGTCTATTCATCTTCCTTTCTATTTAATTTCTTTGTCACATTTTTTTTATATTTCAAAAACTCTATTTTCTTGTCTTTTCATCCTAATTTTTGCCATACAAGCATATATATTCTATTATATAACTCTCATGTGCTTATCACGTAGGACAAAGTGTATTAGGGAGAAACATAGATGATTTTTCTCTCTTACCCTTATTTCGTAGTCATATTTTTTGTCACTTGACTGGATTTTGTTAAAGATTTAAAATGAAATAACAGAAGAATGATATTGACACTTGTATAGGGACTAAAGTGGGATTTGAGTAAAAGTGCAGGAGGCTGATTGTCACAATTTTATGTGTAGGGACCAAAATGCGATTTCACCAGAGTGTATGGGGTTGATTGTCATGATTTCATGTGTAGAGGCCAAAGTAAGATTTTGTCCAAAGTGTAAGGGTGCAAAATGTAATTTACCCATTATAATAGTCATCATCCTACATTTTAAATCAAGTTCTAATCTCACTTTTTTTTCGTCCATCTATCATTAATAAAGTTAACAAAAATTCAAATTGAAAGATTAAAGTGAGATCTTGGTGAAAGTGTAAGAATTGAAGTGATATTTTAATAAAAGTGTAAAGGTACTAATTAGACAATAAAAATGTTGCGCATGTTTCAACTAACAAGTTCTGTGAACTTTGTTAGCGATAGATGGATGGAAGGGAGAGATTGCAGGTTGACTTAAATTGTAAGGGTTGATTGTTTGGATTGGAAATGAAAGAAATAAAATAAGATTTTGATAAAAATATAAGGGTAGTAAGTGTAATTAATCCTAAGGAGAACCTAGTTGACTTCTCACTAAATGCCTCTTTTTTAAACATTTTTTTTGTTGAATTTAAAATATATTTTTACTTTTTTACTATTTCCATTGAACTTTTTTCACAAATCCTAATATCAAAACAAGGATTTGGGGTTGTTGTGTATAAGGCACAATATGTTGCGAGCCTTTGTGGGGTTTGTCCTAAACCTATTTTGATAATCTAAATTATTTATATTGTAAGATTCGTCAAACATATTATCTATGCAAAAATTTGATTAATTGGATCCACGATAGAGTTCAATTATTTTTATTTTTTTAAATTACCAAAATGATACTAGCTGCTTATCTTTTTATAAATAAATAGTCTTATTATGAGATTATAGATATCTGATTAATTTGATTTTTTTCTATAGATTTTCTACTCATTGAATCTTACAATATAAACCGTTCATATTATTAAAATAGACTCGAGACAAGCCCCCACAAACCACAACACTATGTTGCAATATCCTTAAAATAATTGATTTCTGTGGCTTTTTTTTCTTGATCTTATAGGTTTGTTACCTTGAAAAATATTTGTCAAACAATTGAATTTTTTATTTAAAACAATTAAAAAAGTTATTAAAAAGAGTTTGTCAAAAAAAAAATTAGAAAACTAAGCCATTTTTCAAAAGGTCTAGCTTCGCTCCATACTCTACCCTCCATTCTCCTTTTCAAAATAAATATCTACATATGCCACGTGTATTTATAAATGATTGAAAGGTCATAATTGTTTGATATAAGAAAATGAAAATGTTTTGTGGCACTAAATTGGGGACACTAATGTCTCTAATTTTCATTTTGGGTAACTGTTTTTTTTTTTTTTTTTTTGCCTTATATGGAAATTAGGGGCATTAGTGTCCCCCAATTTAGTGCCACAAATTAAAACCTATAAGAAAAATCTATTTTAAGATCTTCAATCTATATTTTAGAAAGAGAACATAAATAGATGAATATGGATGGAGATTTTCTTTTAGTTTTCTTTCTTGTATTTTTATTTTTATATTCTTTTATGGCAGATCCATGGATTCAATGCCTTTGAGATTTGTGAGGACCAAAGACCAAAAAACAGAGTGCTGTAATTTATTAGTATGATCTTTTTAATCAAAAGATCTGAGTAGAAGATAAGAGAAGAAGATTATATTAAATATTTTATTTAATTAACAGAGTGGTGTAATTTATTAGTGATAATCAAAGTATGGTTAGGGATGGCAATGGATAACTTACTTTGTGGGTATCTATGGAGACCCAACCCAAATATATGGGTTTTCCTCTTTTTTCTTATCCATTGGGTAAGGTAGGTGATATTCTTTAAATATCCACTGGGGATGGGTACCCACTAATTTCCCAATATGTTTTTTTTTTAAAGATTCACAACCAAAACTAAATATACATTCAATTTTTTTCTTTTATTTATTTATTTATTTTTCAGGTTCACAAAAAACTTTTTTTTTTTTTTGTAAGATTCACAACCAAAACTAAATATACATTCAATCTTTTTTCTTTTATTTATTTATTTATTTTTCAGGTTCACAAAAAACTTTTTTTTTTTTTTTCACAACCAAAACTAAATATATATTCAATCTTTTTTCTTTTATTTATTTATTTATTTTTTCAGGTTCACAAAAAACATTTTTTTTTTTAAGATTCACAACCACAACTAAATATACATTCAATTTTTTTTCTTTTATTTATTTATTTATTTTTTTAGGTTCACAAAAAACTATTTTTTTTTTTTAAAGATCCACAACCAAAGCTAAATATACCTCCAATCTTTTTTTTTTATTATTTTTATTTTTAAGGTTCACAACCATTTTTTTTTTAATTTTTAAGATTTACAACCAAAGCTAAATATATATTCAATCTTTTTTTATTTTTTTTATTTTTTAAGGTTCACAACCATTTTTTTTTTTAAGATTCACAACCAAAGCTAAATATACATTCAATCTTATTTTATTTTATTTTATTTGGCTCAACAATAAAATCAAATACACATTAATTAACATTGTCACATTATTCTTGTCAAATTTTATGCATATCTAGAATTTTTTAAATTTATTTAAAAAAATTAAGGACACTATCTAATGCAGGTTTCAGTTTGCTTTTCTATGTTATTTTATTTTGTTATGTATTGTAATTTTCAGAATGGTTTGCTTGTTCTGAAATTTCAATTAACGAGTATGAGTCTATTTGTTTCATCCTATCACACAATTTATACAATATATATATATGAATGTATTTGAAAATAAGGAAATTGTAGAGAATCGAAACAAGCATGAGTCGTGATTGGTTAGAAATGATGGGTACAAAGATTTATTTGCTGGAAAAATAAAAAGGGGATACAAAGTCTTACTAAATAATTTTTTTTTAAATAAAAGAATTTTTCTTAGTTATGAACAGATTTAACTGAAATCAGCTTGTTTCCCAATGTTATGCTTCATTTATTTAGATAGAAAATATTTTTTAATGAAAGATATTTTTTATAAATAAAATTAAAAATATATTTTTTTATATTTGGTGGTGGTGGTGATGGAACGAAGGTGAAAGTAGAGATTGTGACATAGTGGTGGGGTGATGGCGGTAGTGATGATGGTAGTGGCTATGGTGATGGTAGTGTGATAGTGAAGGTGAGAATAGTGGTGATGGTGTTGTGAAATTAATAAAAATTTAATTGAAAAAACATTTTTTGTTTTTTAAAAGTAACAAATAACAAAATTCGTGGGGGACTAAAGGAAGAAGATGGAGGATGGATTGAGTGTGGTAAAGCATAGATATCTTAAAATGAATGGTTCAGATTTGTTAAAAAGTATAATTAGATTTTGGATAAATTAAAATGAATGGCTCAAATTTGCTAAAAGGAAGATGATTTAATGTCTAAAATGTCTGTGGCTAAGAGATCAACAAACAATTCCTTATTTATACCCTAAAGCAATTTAATATGGGTCTTATAACACTTTCTTCAAACAGGTTCTTTCACATTTTATTTCTTCAAACAGGCTCTTATAACATTGTAAACAGGTTCTTATAACATGTAGGGGAGAGAGAGAGAGAGTGAGAGTGAGAGAGAGAGATGGTTGTAATTTTTTTTTAATCTTCCACGTTCTTCCACATTTTTTTTAATTACTAAAACTTATTTGATTGTCTCAAAATTATATATTTGATTATTATAAAACAAACTTTTTAATTAATTAATTAATGTGTATTTGATTTTGTTGTTAAACCAAATAAAATAAAATAAGATTGAATGTATATTTAGCTTTTGTTGTGAACCTTAAAAAAAATAAAAAAATAAGTTGTTAACATTAAATATATTAAAAAAGAAAGAAAAAAGATTGAAGGTATATTTAGCTAAAACCTTAAAAAAAAAAAAAAAAAGCTGTTAACATTAAATATATTAAAAAAGAAAGAAAAAAGATTGAAGGTATATTTAGCTTTTGTTGTGAACCTTAAAAAAAAAATGTTAACATTAAATATATTAAAAAAGAAAGAAAAAAGATTGAAGGTATATTTAGCTTTTGTTGTGAACCTAAAAAAAAAAAAATTTAACATTAAGTATATTAAAAAAGAAAGAAAAAAGATTGAAGGTACATTTAGCTTTTGTTGTGAACCTTAAGGAAAAAGAAAAAAAAAGAAAAAGGAGTTGTTAACATTAAATATATTAAAAAAAAAAGAAAAAAAATTGAAGGTATATTTAGCTTTTGTTGTGAACCTTAAAAAAAAAAAAAAAAAAGAAAAAGAAAGGAGTTGTTAACATTAAATATATTTTAAAAAAAAGAAAAAATTTTGAAGGTATATTTAGCTTTTGTTGTGAACCTAAAAAAAAAAAAAAAAAAAGAAAAAGGTTGTTAACATTAAATATATTAAAAAAGAAAGAAAAAAGATTGAAGGTATATTTAGCTTTTGTTGTGAACCTTAAAAAAAAAAAAAAAAATTTGTTAACATTAAATATATTAAAAAAAAAATTGAAGGTATATTTAGCTTTTGTTGTGAAAAAAAAAGAAAAGAAGTGATTGTTAACATTAAATATAAAAAATAAAAATAAAATAAAAATGGGGATTAAAGTGGATTGGGGAAAATCCAAACCCATTAGGATATGGGGAGGGTGATACCCATGGGGAATATGGAATGGGGAATGTGAAAAATTTATTATAAAAAAATGGGGATGGAGAATTAATATCCACCCTATTAACCCCCATTGCCATCCCTAAGTATGGTTGTACCGGTGGTGTTAATCAAAATAGTGATAAGAGAAGAAGATTGTTTGCGTGATAAGAGATGGATTTTGGTGGAATTACATCGGGCGAGGTTTGTCTTAAGATTGAATTTCCCAGATTATTTTCTCTGTCCACCAATAAATCTGGAACAGTTTCTAATTTTCATACCAGAGGAGGAGAGTCTCAGGGGTGGAGTTTAGAATTTAGAAGGCCGCTGCTGGCTTGGGAGGAGGAAGAGGTAGGTAGGTTATATACTTTCTTAAGGTCTGCACCAGCCATTAGAGCCACCAGACTAGATGTTTGGCAGTGGAAAGCTGACCCATCTGGGGTGTTCTCGGTCGCGTCAGTGTACAAAAGCTGTGAAGTACTCTTAGGGCCTGTTAGGTCAATGGCAATGGATGTATGGCACAATTGTGCTCCACCCAAAGCAAAATTCTTTGGGTGGTTGGCTTGGAGAGGGAGGGTGAAATCAGCAACTTTCTTGCAAAGAATAGGGATATTAGAAGTGAATGCAAATGTGGGTTGTGTCTTCTGTCAAGTTGAGGAGGAAACAAGTCAACATATATTGTTATGGTGTCCATTTGTTTGGTTGTTGTGGTCTCATATTATGAAATGGTGGGGTGTACAGTGGGTTATACCAAACTCTGTGGAAGGGCTGATGCAGTGGTGGTCATTTTGTAAGATGAAAAAGACTGAGAAGCTGATATGGAAGGTGATACCTCTAGCTGTCTGTTGGTCCGTATGGAAGCATAGAAATGAATGTGTTTTTAATGGTGCTCGGCCAAATTTGGAAGATTTATGTGAGGTTGTCAAAGCTAGAATAGCTTTGTGGGTTAAATCATCCCCAGCCAAAGTGGATTTTTCTATTAATGATATAGTCTTTAATCTGCAGCAGGTCCGGTTCTGCATTAGGAATGGGAGTTGAATCTGCAGTACATATCTGTGTTGATTTGGCTCTACTGGTGGAGTGTGTTTTTATCCTGATGTGGACTTTTGATTATTCCTGCTGGAGTGTGTTTCTACCTAGTTAGTTTGGGCTCTGTTTATGTTAGCTTTGTTTAGGAAGAGGAGGGTGGCAAGTCCTGGGTTAGCTTCTATCTTGCAGTGCTAGTTGATGAGGAGTGCTCTCTGCTATTCAGGTCTCCACCAGGGAGTTAGCAGTTTGGTTTTCATCAGTTATATGAGTCTTTTTGTTCATCAGTCCATATCTGGTGTGATGTGGTGTCTATATTGTTTGGGAGGTACGAGGTTGCAAAGTCTGAACTGTTATGGTGGATAAAACTGGTATGGTGGTCTGCACGGTGTAGGAATGTATCAGTAATGGTGGTTGTCTGATCTGGATTGCATCTGGTGGTCTGCATTTACTTGTTGGCAGTGCTTGTTAGGTGCAGTTTTGTTATCAGGTGAAGTTTTGTTGTCAGGTGCAGTTTTGCAACAGCTTGGGGTACTAAACCTATGTGTTATATGACTAATGTGATTTGGTGAGGCTGCTGTTGTATGCTAATGATTTGGTGTATTGGCTCATTGTGAGGTCTGGAGTCAGTTTACTTAATTCTGTGTTTGTAAGGCTATTTAGTCTTTGAAAACTTTAGGGTTCACAAGGTAAGCAACAGTAGGAGGCCTTCCCTTTGTTTCTCTCTAAAGCTCAGCATTAAACATGAAGCCAGGTGTTGAATGTTGACTAAGACTCCCCCTCAGTTATGATTGTTCATGAGGCCCTACATGCCAATGTAACCAAACTCAGTTATGATTGGGAACTATGCAGTGAAGTTATCAGATTTTGGGTAGATAGTCCGCCAACAAAGACTCCCCCTCAAGAGTGCTGGCTATTGGTTGGGTTGTGATCCTCAGTCTTGCCTGCTGTCTTGTGGCTGGGCAGCTGCAAGTTTTATCTGTTGCTGTTGGCTGATCTACTGTTAAACTGGTTCTGGGCAGCTTTTCTCTGCTGTGTGTGCTGGTATGAACTCTGCTGTGTGTGAGTGGGCTAAAGCCTTATCTACTGCTGGGTTACTGCTGAACTGGTTCTGGGCAGCTTTTGGGTTGCTGTTGGCTGATCTACTGCTAAACTGGTATCTTGTTTTGGGTGTGAAGTTGGGTATTTAGTGTTTATGGATGTTTATTGGTGGAGTGCTTTGTTATGCTGTCATGGTGCAACCTGAGTCTATGGGCTGCTGTTTGTGACTGATTGTGTGTGATCTTGGTTTGATGGCAATGATCCATTTATGCAGTATTATTTGGTGTTGGGGAAGGTCCTACTTTGTTATGCATCCCAGTAGGAGCTTGCTGGGAGGTTGCAAATATAATCCAATCCGCTGGAGTCCTGGATCTGGGATGGGCTGGGCTGAGTTAGCTGTGGTTGGGGTTGGTCTGAGTTGTCTTGGTTCTCCTTCTTCAGATCTGGCAGAGTTTATGCAACCACAATAGGATCTTTTGTTGCCTTTTGTTTTTTCTGTTTTGTTCTGTTCTCTCCTTCTTGGAGCCTTGAGTGTGTGCTAGCAGATGATTTGGTGTGCGTTTTGGTGCCAACCTAGTTGGGATCCAAATGTTTCACTGTGATGTTTTTTGCACCCTCATCTTTATTGATGTAAATTATAATTCTCGTTATGTTTTTCATCAATAAAGTTTCTCTTTTGCCGATCAAAAAAAAAATATACATATCTATACTAAATATTAGAATAAATTATAAATACATCCCTAAAATTTGTTGAAAATTTGAATTCCCTCTCTCATGTTCTAACAATTATAAATATTTTTATTATCAGAATTTTTTCTCCAACCAACCTAACCAAAAAAAAAAAAAAACCTCAAATATCCTATAATATAAAAATGAAATTATTATATTACCCTTAATTCCATTCACTCAGCCACCACCAAATTCCTCTTTCTACACTACCACAATATTCTTCGACCTTCCTCGGTAGCATACTAAATGCTTATAGACAATAATTATAGTGTTTGTGATCGAGAGTAGGAGTGGTTGGTGTAAATTAATGTTACCATAGTTGAGAGAAAATGAGAAATAAGAAAGGTGGGGTAGGCAAAAAGAAAATATAGTATTTAACTTCATAAAGTTTAATCCAAGTATTTTTGACAAAAAAATAAAATAAAAATAAAAATTGTTACTCACATCATAGATTTTTATAGTCTAACGATTTATTAACGGAATAGGCCAATAGTTATGTGATTGATCTCAAATTATGAGATGTAATTTCTCAAACGTGAGAAAAAAATCTATTTTTATAATAAATCTCAATAGGTATATTTGTAATTTATCCTAAATAATATATAAAGGGAATGTTAGAGTTGATGCTGACGTGATGGAAATTCTTTTTCAAAAATGTCATCAAAACTCGATAACCTTTATAAATTACTTTTATTCTCTCAAACTACATCAAATAACTGTTATAATTATTATATCCATGTACAAATCGCACACCTAATGTGTGTCCACCTCTAGCATGCATATATTGAAGGCAATTGCTGAAGTTACATTTGCTTCTTAGAGGGTGTATACTACATCGTCAGACCTTCAATAATACGCGTGGCAAATGTAGGTTTACTACCTGGATGAATACGGAGGATAGAGGTCTAGAGGTGAGTCACTTCTGTTTTTTAAAAAAGCATTACTTAGAATTACAAGTTTTGTCTTTCAATCATGTTTGTCTTATAATGATTTTATTGTGTTTTGTATCACAATAACACACGTCACTAAACTACATAATTCAATTGCAATAAAATGATATTAAAACCATATATGATGTAATTTTATGAAAAAATTGCAAGTAAATCCAAGTTGAGGGGTGTATTAGGTATTAGATATAAGGATTAATCTTATTTAGTGAGAAAAACAAGCATTGAAAAGTTGTCGTGCCGAAAAAATCATTGAAAAATTGTTGAAAAGTCATTAAAAAGTTGTTAGCGAGACAGTGGTCAGCGCTGACAACGAGTTAAACAGATAGATGATATTGAACATATAAGTGATACGTGTATAAATAGTGAGACATTTAAATAGATAGTTAGACAGTTGAACAGATAGTTGCACAGTTAGGTGACATGTGTACGTATTTGAACAGATAGTTGGATAAGTAAGTGTCATGTATTCATATGGATGACATTTAAGTAGAAAAACAGAGAATTAAGCTTTGGAAAATATATCATGTCTTTTTGGACAAATAATGTCATTTTGATCCCTCAAAAAAGTTAAGCTTAGACCTATTGGCTCAATATTTTAAAAATAGACCTCTGACCTAAGTGTTCTAGTTTTATTTTAATTTTAAACATAAACTGTCAAATTACTAAAACAAAACAAAACTATTGCAGAAAAATACTTACAGAGAATCCTAATTCCATAACTACATACATGTGATTATGATAAGCCTTTGTGAGCAAGGATGTCATTTAGAAAAGGAAAATGCTACCAATCAGTTTCTGAATTCATGCCTCTTACGTAAGGTGTGACGTTTCAGAGTGTATATTATATAATATAAAATATGAATATAAATATAAATATAAATATAAATATGAGTTTTTACCTTCTTTGTCTTTAAATAAAGGTCATATTGCTTTTCTTTTAATTTTTAATTTTTTATTGATATGTGCTTTGTTTTTAAATGATAATGGACCCGAAGCAGTTTCTGTTATCTGGTCCCAACAGGACCCATAAATTAATCTTTGTTGATTAGTTTAATAAAAGTGATTAACTTAATTTTAAAAAAAAGTACTAGTGATTTAACTATGTAAAAAGAGCTTATCCTAGCTTCACCCATTTTTAACCTATTAATTCCTTTATTTAGATGTTCTATCAAATCATTTTGATTAATTTTCTCGTTAAAATTTTTTTATTGTGGAAGGGAAAAGTGGGTGCCTAACTTCGAACCCAAGGCTTTAACGAAGCCTTGCAAGGCCCTAATTACCCAGTTAAGTCGGCTGCTTGATTGATCTATTCATTTTTAAATGACTTAAAAGTAAAGTTAGTAAAAAAAAGTAAATAAAAATTAGTTTGTTGGCTAAAACTAAAACCTTGTTTGGGAACAAACTTTTAAAATAATTTTTAGGCTTTTTAATTAAAATATAATGTAAAAAAAACTAATCAGTGTATTTGGTTTGAGTTTTTTGGATTAAGTTTTTTAAAAATTGAGTTTTTTTTATTTTCGTGTTTTTTTGTTTTTAGTGAATATTTTTTAAATTTTAAATATTTTTTATACTTTTTTAGGTGCACGTTACTTAGATGTATCTAAAAAGTAAAAAATTTGTGAAAAAATATTTTAAAAAATTAATAAATACATAAAAATACAAAAAATGTACTGAATTCTCTTTTTTTTTTCTTTTTTTTCGGTATTTAGTAAATTTTTAAAATGTTTTTTTCACAATTTTTTATTTTTATTTTTATTTTTTAGATATATTTATGTTAGGTATGTCTAAAAATTAAAAAAAATTTGCTTCAAATATTAAAAAAAATTCAGTTAAAACAAAAAAATACGAAAAATAAGAAAATAGAATTTTCTTAAAAGTGTTTTTGGAAAACTCTAACCAAGCAAAGTGAATATGTTTAGGTTGATTTTTTTATTTTTTACGAAAAGATGTGCAAAAAGTATAAAGAAAATGAAATTTTTAACTTTTTGGTATAAGTTGTTAGTTTTTCAATTTTTTTAGTGACTTTTTGACTTTTTAACTAAAATCACCACTTGTCAAACGAGGCCTAAGTTTATAAAAAATCTAATACTTAAAAAATTAATTTATTTTGCACTTCTATTTTTTTTTATTTAAATTATTGACTTTTAGAGTGGCTATTGAGTTTTTTTGACATAAAATAAGTCTGCTAAATGAGTTTTGATTCTTTTTTACAAAATTAAATTTTTTAGCCAATAAGAGCATCTGTACTAGAGCTACTAGGAGGGATGTTAGTGTCAAATACTATCTTTTTGGGCAACCATTTTGATTTTGGTCTCCACAATGGAACTGTTAAATTGTTCATTAGTGGTGTCAGATGGTGTCAGATGTTATTGTATGTGTTAACTGCGGCTAGCCTTTTAGCCAGCGCGCGCGTGAGAGGGAGAGAGTGGCAGTGGGGTAGGGGCCCAACTCTGCTGTGGCAGAGTTGGCAACACAAGAAGAGAGAGAAAAAGAGAGAGGGAAGAGGAGATGGCATAAAAGTGGATCCCACACACATATATATATTCTTAACACATACCTTCACACATCTATTGTATCACCATTCACTTACTAAATTAACAAACTCTTAACACACATTTTTTGTTATATAACACATACTTTAACACACATTTTTAACACATCCATTGTGGATGCTCTAAGTTATCTTTTAATTTACCGACAACGAAGCTTGATTACACTTTGTTAGAACATCTCCAACGGTGTCTCATTTATTTCATCAGATTTGAATAAAAATTTAAGTAAAAACTCTATCAGATATCTAACTCTCCAACGGAACATTATGGGCTGTCATCGAAACACCGGTCGATCGAGAGAACAATTGGGCAGATGTCCGGCTTGTCAACTGGCCAGTGTAATCAATCAATTCTGAGTATGCTTTGTTGTGGAAAATTTTCAACAAAGAGGATGACTGGGTGGACATCTGGCTAGACATCCGGTCGGTCGTTCGGTGCTGAAAAACAACGGCTATGAACAGTGAAATGCTAAAAGGTTCCAGATGTTCTCTATTTGATGAAACATTTTTCATATTCTTGATTGAATACATATTTGATGAAACTGTTGAAACAGGAAAAGAAGCTATTTTCATCAAATTTAAATTTGATGACAATTTTGATGAACCATTGGGATAGTCTTAGGTGTAACTTATAGAGGATTGTTATTATAGTTTTACACAAAAGAATTTGGTGCAATTTTTATTATAATTTATGAGATAAAAATGACTTAAAAATAAATTTTTTGTTTTAAATATTAAGAAATTGAAATATAAATGAAATTAGTTCATACATTAGATTATTAGCTTTTAACTTGCAAAAGGAGCACCAAATGAGAGCCTAATCTACAACACTAACCTTTTTTTTATTTTTATTTTGAATTACTATTGTTACAATAATTTTTTAATTTCCTTTCTAATAATGGACGACTCCATAAAACTACTGCTCATTACTAATTACTAAATATATCTAAATACTATATTCTCATTGCCTATTTGAAGGTAGGCAATGAGAATAAAAAATATTATCCTATAAAAAATATCTAAATGACGTTTTTATTGTCCTTCCAAGTTTCAAGTGAGATTACTTTTCTCGGAATAAAAAATAGTATCCTATAAAATTTATTGAAAAAATCATTCAAAAATCATTCACAATGAGTTTTTGGAATTAAGGCATATTCTATCTATAATTTGTTCCAAAGTAAAAGCTATATCAATTTATTGAATTTTTTTTATTATTTTTTATTGTTCATTTATATAGCATCACTCACAATAATAAAAGGTATTGTGATACAGCATGTGGTCCCTTACATGATATACCCAATCAAAATGTGAGCTAGGGATTCCATGTGATCTCCAATTTTGATTCTTTTATCTAATATACATAAATCTCAAGGCACCAGTGCATAGTTAGAAATTTGTTTGGGATAATGGAATAGAAATTTTGGTACATTAAATTATTAAATGTGATTACCACAACATTATTTAATATTAAAAATGAAAATGTCAATCTTTCAAATAAGTATTATAATCAGAACGATATGATAAGGAAATTTTTGAAAAAATTAAACATTTTCATGGATTGTTTAATTTGAAATAATAAAACCCAAATATCCCTTTGTCATGAATACACTCTATTTGAATTTGTACGAACAAAATACAAATTTTTATTAATTAAAAATAATAAAACCCACAACTTTTAACGGGATTAATACATTTTTAAAATATAAAATTCACTATTTTAGACCTTTTTTCACAAAATTTCATTTGGCTTGGGGGATGGCGAAGGCCAAGTGGGTGGGGCTTTGTAATATTGAGATGTTTCTATCTATCAGATTGAGCAAGCTGCAGCACATTTCACGCAGCCCTAACACACTCCCATCTCACCCCCATGTCCTAATTAATATCCCATGTTCGTCTTCTTCTCCTCACCACCACCCTATTTATCCATCTCTCTCTCTCTCTCTCTCCTCTCTTCCCACCATTCTTCAACCTTCACTCTTTTTACCTTACAAAATTATGCCAATAGTACTATAATGCATTCATTCCTCATAATGGGTTGGAATCAAATACCTACATCTCTCTCTCTGTGAAAACACTCGACAACTCTTCTTCTCAACTATCATTCCTAGTAATTGACTTGGTAAGATCGTTTCGATTCAATCTTGAAAAGCAACCCAAATGAAGATCCAGTGCGACGTCTGTAACAAAGACGAAGCATCGGTGTTTTGCTCGGCGGACGAGGCCGCCCTCTGCGCCGCCTGCGACCACCGCGTCCACCACGCCAACAAGCTCGCCGGAAAACACCAGCGTTTCTCTCTCCTCCACCCTTCTCCCAAACAATTCCCTCTCTGTGACATCTGCCAGGTACAAACTCAACACAACCCAACAAAGCCCATCAATAAAATTCATATATATTAGCGTATTTTGGTGTGATTTAGGCCTTATTTGTGCTTGTAGGAGAAGAGGGCTTTCTTGTTCTGTCAACAAGACAGAGCGATTCTATGCGGAGACTGTGATATTCCGATACACAAAGCCAACGAGCACACTCGTAATCACGATAGGTTTCTTCTCACCGGTGTTAAGCTCTGTGCAACTTCTTCCCTCTATTCTTCGCAATCGTCCTCTGATTCTTCTGCTGCAAACAATGATCTCCTTCCCAATCTCAAGTCTCAAAACTCCATCACCACCACCACCAATAACAACAACATACCCATTTCCCTTCAACCCACTATCGCAAAGACAGTCACAGCAGCGGCGACGACGGTGGCAACCACCGCCAACAACGGTGTTGAGGGCGGCGGCGCCACCAGTAGCATATCCGAGTACTTGATAGAGACGCTACCCGGGTGGCGCGTGGATGATTTTCTCGATTCCTCTTCTCCTACCTCCTTCGGTATCTATAAGGTCAGCAATGCTCTCTCTCTAGCTTTACAGTGTTGATTTGATGATTGACTGATTGATTGAATTGCAGACTGTTGTTGATGAAGTTATGCCGTTTTGCGATGAGGATCTGGAGAGCAATCTGGGTTCATTTTCTTCCCCAAATAATGTAGGGATTTGGGTTCCTCAAGCTCCACCGCCTCAATATCCTCATCAATACTCTTCTCCAAACATGGGTTTTGGGAATCAAATCGATTTCAAGGAATCCAAAGAAGCTACCATTAACAACAACAACAACAAAAAATCTGGAAGAAAATGGAGAGACGATGTTTGTTTCACTGTTCCACAGATTAGTACTTCCTCCATTGCTGCTTCCAAGAGATCTAGAACCTATCGGTTATCTTAATTAGACCCAGAAAAGCCTCAACATACTCACCTCTCTTCCACTTTCTTTTCTTTTCTTTTCAATCTAAATTTAGGTTTGATCTGTTTTTCTTTATTGTTGTTTTTCTTTATTGTTGTAGCTGTTTGTTTGCTCCTGTAAATCTGGGGGTTTTTGACCTGATCATGTTGTCTATCATCATCATTTTCCATGCACTTGTTCTTTTTAGTTTGTAAATATCTTTCTGAGTAGTTCAATCAACCGCATGAATGATAAAAGCCCGAAAATATAAATTTGGGAGAATTATTAATGAATCTGTTACACGAACAATCGTAAGAAACGTTTTTGTTTTCCTTGTTTGGAAGGAAGGAAAGTACGTACATTCGAGAAAATTCCCTGAAAAAAATATATATAGTTAAGTTGTGATTGGAAGCAAAGAAGTGACACTTGTGCAGCATTCAATTGATAGGAATGGAAAAGAAAATAGACAAATTACATGTTAGTGTATATTTTAAGAAAAATGCTTGGGAGCATTAAAAGGGGATCACTAAAGAAAGCACTAATGATGTGGCAGTGGACCCCGCGCACTTTCTATGTCTTGTTTTTATTTTTTTATTATTTTTTTATCATTCACAATGTATTAGTGCTATTAGTGACGTATTTTTTAGTGATCTAAATCATTGTTGATATTTTAAAAGGCGAACTGGGAAAAAAAAATTTAACGAACTGCATATTGGTACTTTTTTTCTTCTTCTTCTAATTGTATGTAATTTTTTTTTTTTAACAAATAAAAACAACTAAATTGATGGTAAATTTCATTAATTTTAATAATAAAAGTTATAAATTTTTTTATGAATTTGTATGCATTTAAAAAAAAACACCATTATTGATTTGCAATTTTCTTGAGTAAAAAAAATGAGAAATTGGTGAAAAATTCATCCTAAAAAGTGTATAAGGTATTAGATCCAAGGAAAAATCTTATTAGTGATATGATAAGCTGGAAAAATAGTTGAAAAAAGTCACCAAAACATTTCCCTAGCACTGAAAAATTTGTCAAAGAAGTCGTTGTCAACGATGACCAGTGACCGATAGTAGGAGGTGGTAGTGGTAAGGTAGAGAAATATGTGATATTCAACAGATAGGGTGTTGAATGAATGACATGTGTCATATAAATTCAACAAATAGGAAAATAAGCTTGATGAATTTCAACAGATAGATTGTTTGGTGAATTCTAACAGATAGAAAAATAGGCTTAGTGAATTTTCAATAGATAGACAAATTAGATGATTTCAAGAGATGGGTTGATTTAATTTCAATAAATAGTGTCTTTTTGGATAAATTATGTTCTTTCGGCCCAAAGATATTATAGTTTGGACCTAATGGCACAAAAGTTTAAAAAATGGACTT
Source organism: Camellia granthamiana (assembly GCA_036172215.1). Lineage (NCBI taxonomy): Eukaryota > Viridiplantae > Streptophyta > Magnoliopsida > Ericales > Theaceae > Camellia > Camellia granthamiana. Next base: position 120,607,071 of record CM069910.1, on the reverse strand, counting down.
ATAATTGTCATTTTTTCTAAATAAATTGTAGTTGGAAAATACAACTGAGCTTTTTTTTTTTTTTTTTTGAAAAAATAAATCTTAAACCTTTTTTTTATTAAAAAAAATTATAAAATTATCAATAAATGAAAAATTAAACCATATATATATATCATTTTCAAGAAATTTATTCATAAATTTTAATAAGGAATAGTGATCCGTTTAGTCTCAAATATTTTCTTATAAACCAATTAGAGTCTCATTAATTTTGAAAATGTGGATTTAATATATTTATTGGCATTTGGGTTTACAATTATGCCCCTATTTACATTGTGTTTCCTTATCTATTTGGTGTGATGGGAAGGTAAGATACCAAAGTATTATTTTGTGGGATTCAATTGAGTGAATCATGCGATGGTTTGTTAGTGGATCTCTTACTTTTAGTCGGACATCCAGATCTACTATAGGAAGAGGTAATCGTTGTGGTGCCCCCAAATTATAGATAACAAACACTCATTTCTCTCAACAAATATGCGGAAACATATTAACACAAATCTTTAAATTATACAACTTTGCAAGCATTTCTCAAAACTATCTTCCATTTCATTGATTTCTATGAAGTATTACAAGACTGATGTCACATGCATTAATATTTATTAACCCTAAGCTATGAATCTATAGCATGTGATAGATATACATATAAATACATATATATATATATATATATATGTGTGTGTGTGTGTGTGTGTAGAAATAAAAAGAAAAGTTCATGTCTTAATGACTGCATATTTCCAAGACGATACTTGGTTACAACAAAAATAGATCAAGTCCAATACATATAAAAGTCCTAGGCTTGTACAAAAGATATTTACAAACATAAAATAAATGAGCTTTCAGCTTCGAGATCCTCTCAAACTAAATCTTTGGTGGAAGCATATCATCAGTACCTGAAAATTAGTTTCCACATAGTATGAGCTAAAACCCAGTAGAGATTACTTTAATATACTGTATAATACTTAACAAAATCATATGGTGAATGCACATGAATGCCATCTACCAAAATATTACATTTTCTCTTTCAAACAATGCAATGCCATGTTTATAAATCAATTCATAAACTGATACTTTTTAAAACAGAAAACAAGATAGTGGATACACAACAATGGAAATCTTTAGGTATATATCTGCTAGAAGGCTATACAAGTACTACCAAAATCATTTTGTCGATATTAACCGGAAGGATCAGCACCTAACCACGCTGGTTTCTGGACTTTCACTAAGGACACATGCCCAACATAGATATAACCACAACCACACCCCTTAACCAGATTCACCAAGGTATGTATCAATTTTTCTCAAAACAATCCATTTTTAATGTATGAAAATAAAACAATGTTCAAATGCGAAATGTATGAGTGAATAGTTTTAATTAACCTAGTCCTCATGCGATTTCTACAAGAATCAAAGTCATCCTCCACCGATAGTCGAAAACAGATATATCTATACAAGAAATGAATTTAAGAGATAGGTTTAAATATAAAATTTTAGTTGAGTAAAAATACATGTTCAACTCCACTTTCCAACCCAACAGATGTTATTACAATAATATTTCAAATCTTAACCATTCCTTTATCTTTGATTAATACTAAGAATATCAAAGGCTTTCCAAATACCTCCAAATAGATATTCTTTCCAACATTTCACACTTTAAAAGTAATTTTCAAAATTTCTCAATGCTAAAACCCATTATAGTATCATTTTCAAGAAAACCCCTCTTTTATAACTTAAATCCCAATCCAAACCAAATCAAAATTTGACCCAATTCAACCCAAAACACTACTCTATTCAAGAGCACATAACAAGGCTAAAAATCATGCAAAAATGTTAAAGAAATCCGAACCTTCAAAGTAGGAAATAAAGGAAGAACACTTACAAAATCAACGAAGACGAAACTTGAACTTTTTCAGATCAAAACGATCACCTCCTCGTGTTGTATCTTTTATCCCAAAACACATCACATATACCACGAGACTCATGTATTAGAGTACAGAGTGAGATTTATGCAAGAACTAGAGAGAGAGAGAGAGAGAGAGAGAGAGAGAGAGAGAGAGATTAGAAAAGTGATAAAAAGATCTTTTTTTTGCAGCTTTATACTAATAGACTGCTTGAGCGACCAAATCACCGCTCGAGCATTAGACACAAAACACTGCTCGAGCGACCAAACCATGGCTCGAGCAAAGAAACCAAACTTCCAGAACACTAACCAATGCTCAAGTGAAGAATGAACCCCTATCAAAAGTTCAGATTTTCAAGGAGACCACTCGAGCCAAGAAAAGACCGCTCGAGCAAAAAACACCATACTCCTATAAATTTATACTACAAACACAAAATTTTGAAAGAATTGAAAGACCGCTCGAGCGAAGAAAAAACCACTTTAGTGGACTAAAGGATAAACTGACATAATTTCCTTTGAAATACTAACTCCTAACCTGTTCGAAACATAACCCAACAATTCAAACATCCACTCCCAACCAACAACAAGACTAAAAGGTGTTTAAACAACAACAACAACAACAACAACAACAGATACCAGATTTCAAATCAAAGAGGATAAAAGGGTGAAGTTCTAACCCGAACCACTATAGTCATTGTTGTGGTCTAGATTTTTTCTCAGTCACAAATCAAAAACCAAGCCCTCCACAATATTCTTTTTCTCAGTCACACCAAATCCATGGACTCTTAGCGATGGTAACAACAACAACAACAACAACAATAAAAACATCATCAAACCAAAACTCAATTCAAACAACCTCAAAACCCCACTTTTTGATGACAATGATGATAGCATAATAAAAGCAAAAAAAATTCTTTACTTGGATGAAATTGCAGGTGGGTTGGTTTTTCGATTTTTTATTTTTTTGGGTTTAGAAAACAACCCATAATTGTGGTAGTGATTTTGATAAATCTTACTTAATTGTCACTTCGATAAACTATGAAGGTGGTTGATTTTGATAATTTCATTTGGGGTTGCTCGCAATGTCTGAGCTTCTAGACTTCCGTCAATTCCACATCCCCTATAGTATGAACATCATGCAAACCTAGCCAATTTGGTTCTTTATAATAAAAACAACAGCAAGAACACATGTGTCAGGTCTCTTATGTTGTCAATTCCATGAACAAATGCTTTCTTTGATTGTAATCAGGGTTATGTTTTGTCTTGGACCGCTTGAGCAATAGAGTGGTTGCTCGAGTGAAGAATCATATCTCTTAGAAGTTCAGTTAGTCTGCAAAAGTACTAGGAGGGTTCAATGTTCACTCGAGCAAACTTATTCGTGGCTCGAGCAAAGTGACTAGTGGACTTCATGCGTATAAGGTACACTGCTCAAGCAACCATTCCATGGCTCGAGTGGTTTTCACGACCCCTGTTTTCTACAAAGCTATGCGAAGGACAGATTTGAGAGTAGACCTTCCAAAGCATATTTTTGGAGGCTAGGGTTTCTCTCTGGAGGTTTTTGCTTGTTTCATTTGATGTCTAGTTGAGTGTTTCTTATGAGTTAAATCGTTTACATCAAAGGGTTGGTTGTTCATTCAAATACAAGAGTGCTTGTTCGGTGGATTTCGAAGATTCAACTGTGAAGGCTTTGAAAGAGTTTGAAGTGGCTCATTGTCGTGGATTCGGTGTGGGTGTTGTGGATTTAGCATCAGACTAATCAGTTCCGAGACAAAGACGTTGGTGAAAGAGGTACAAGTTCTTAAAGACAATTTTACAGTGTGTAGGGTAAATTGTTCAGTAACCTTTTGAACTTTCAATCTTTATAGTGGATTGATTAGTGGCATTTAGCCCATAGTTTTTTTTTATCACAATTGGAGGTGCTCCAACTGAGTTTTTTCTATGTAAAAATTGTTTGTGATGATATATTAATTATGAAACAACAAACTAAATCACTTTCGTACGTGTTAGATGATTTAGATTCTTAGTTTTGTTTGTTTGGAAATTGTTGCAATTAAATTTGTTTCGAATCACGAATCATGAATCACTCATTCATTTTTTTTTTTAATTTTAAAAAAAGAAGCTATTGGAGTGTGATTTTGTGTGATTCATATTAATGGATTCAATTCACAAAGGTAACTCCACTCATAAACCCCCTTTACTAGATGGAACAAGCTATTCTTATTGGAAAGCTCGTATGAAGGCATTTTTAAAATTAATTAATGAGAACGTTTGGCACTCTGTTATCTATGGATAGAATGAACCTATGGTTACCATTGATGGTATTGATATTCCCAAACCAATTGATAAATGGGACACAATAGATTATTAGTATTCGATGGAACAGTAAAGCACTCAATTCTCTCTTTTGCTCTATTAAACTTGAGGAGTTTCGCGTATTTGTACATGTGAGGTAGCAAAAGAGGCTTGAGACATTCTTGAAATAATTCACGAGGGTACTACTGCTGTTAAAAGGACAAAACTTCAACGTCTCACCTTCTCATTTGAAACCCTTTTTATGCATGAAAATGAGGCGTTTGATGATTTTTATGCTAAACTTAGTGACATCGTGAATTCTTGTTTCACACTCGGTGAAAAAATCCCTGAATCTAAAGTAGTTGGACAAATTTTGGGGTTTTAGCAATTCTGGTTTACACCCGAACCATTTAATGCTTTGGGTCCAAGTCTCGTTGCCTTGTATAGTCATTTATATCTTATTCCCTTTATACCGCTTTGATTTTGGCTTTTGAATTGTATTCGTTGCGTTTGGAACAGGTTCATAGCTTGGTTTCTAAACTTTTATTGCCCAAAATTTTACTCCTGTGCTCGAGCGTCACTTATTGTGCTCGAGCGGTCATATTCCTTGTGTCTTCACTCGAGCATCACTTCTTGCGCTCGATCGGGTTTTGTGAACTCTCAGTACTTTTGCATGTCTGCAAAAGTACAGGGGAGTGGTATTCTACAGTCGAGCAGAACTTCTTGCGCTCGAGCGGTCTTAGCTCGAGCGGGCCTTTATTGCGTTCGAGCATTGGTCTTTTGTCTATAAAACTACTGGGAGTTTGTATTTCACACTCGAACGTCAACTTCTTGCGCTTGAGCGGTCACACCTTTTGTGTTTTACACTCGAGCGTCAATTCTTGCGCTCGAGCAGATTGAGCGTATATCAGTTCGTAAAAGTCATTTTTTACATCAACTTTTCATTTCACTCTCTCTCTAAACTTTCTAAAAACCCTGGATCTTCACTCTCTCTCTCTCTCTCTAAAACTCATCTTCTCTCTTCTAAAACACCTTCATCCTTTGATTTCTTTAACCTACATCCTTTCAGAAAAATGTAGAGCTCACTCGGAACTTCGTTTCATCCGAGCAAAGTTGGGTTTCAGCGGTGTTGAAGTTTTTTCACTATCTCTCTCGTCTTCTAAACTTGAGGTAGGGATTCTCCACACTCTAGTATGGGTTTTACCTTAGCTATTTGTTATTTTGAAAGATTATTGTGGTTTGGGGGTTTTTGCCAAAACCTAGGATTTGGAGAAAAAAAAAAATGCAAAAGAGGGGCTTCCAAATGGTTTTAAGAAAAAGGTTATGATTGTGAATTTGGGGTTGATATATGTTAACATAAGATATTTCTTGCATTGAAATGTATTTTCAAGGAGAAATGGGTTTTTGCCCAAAAATGTGAATGTTTGAGATTGTGAAGAGAAAATGAAATTGATATGGAAATTATGGAATTAAAATGATAATAATGATGATGGTGGAGTTGGATATGTATTATCATTCCTATTTTGAGATTTCGGAAATGTATCTTTAATGAAATTTATTTATCTATTTAGAAATATCTGTTTTGGGCTATCGGTCGGTGGAGGATAGTTATGAGTGTTGTAGAAATTGCATGAGAATTAGGTGAACTAAAACTAATTTCTCATCCATGTGCATTGAGCATTGTTTCTCATTTAATACATTGAACATGTATTTGATTTTGAGAAAAAGGGGTGAACGTTTGAAAGAGGTGTGTATCACCAAATTAAGTTGGCCTGTGTGTTCAGGGTGAAAGTCCTGAAAAACGCACGTATACATGGGTGCCGATTCCCATGGATGAAATATTTGTAAAATGGCAATAGTAGTGCTTGTATAGGCTACGTTTACATGGGTGTCAATTCTCGGGGACGAAATATCCGTAAAATGGCAATAGTAGTGCTTGTACAGGCTACGTTTACATGGGTGTTGTTTGACAGTTTTCTGCGGACGTAATATCTGTGAAAGGTTGTACTGGTTTGAGATTTCCCCCTTTGTTTTTCTATTGTAAAAAGGGCATGATTCGAGAATTGTGGTACAAATTTGGCATGGCGTGGTTTTGGAAAGAAATGTAAAATGTTTTAGCGCTGGCATTGTATATGCATAAAACCTTATGGCTTTGTTAAGATTTATACATTGTGTTGTAGTATTTCTATTGGGCTTTGGCTCATCCTATGTGGCAAAAACCATTTTCAGGTATTGGTGAAATGCCTCCACCAAGAACTTAGCTTGGGAGGACTGTGGAGTTGAACGCTCAGTGTTGTTATTTGTATTTAAATTTTGTGCAAACCTAGGGCTTTATATGTATTGAGCTTAAGAATCACGTTTGATGTACCCAAGGATTGACTTGGAAAGATGTAAGCCTTTAAGGCATATGATTAACTGTTTAGCTTTCATTTTTTTTCACAATCTTGTAATACATGCTATAGATTCAAGACTTTCTGTTTATGAATGTATATCGCATGTATCACATTTTGTATATCAAACTCTGAGTAATGAAAGCTTTTCATTTCGCTTATGTTGCTATTTATTGGTTATTATGATGTAGGTATATTGTATTTATTTTAGGGCGTTACAATTTGGTATCAGAGTGTACCGAGTTTGAATACTTTGGGTACGTGGGAAGTGGTTATTACCACAATGGGTTTATCTCAGTTGATAGGGACATTTGTATATATGGTATCCTATGTGTTAACATGCTTATGTGATTATATGGGTATGACATTTAATTTTTAGGATGTTGATTGGGTCTATGGGTTTCTAAAAGTTCTATTAGAAGAGCACCTGATCACTACTATTTCTAATTGGAACTCTAGCAACGCCACGGGATGGTCATTATTCAGGAAGCAAATTCGTATGTGTTTATGTGACTATGTGCTTATGTGGAATGAATTATTGTTGTCCACTGCATTAGGATGAGAGTGAGTTAGTTACGGCACATTTGTAAATGTGCTAATCTTCTTTGTTACCTTTATTAGGATGTCAAGATGCAGACGTGGTGGTGATAGGCGTGGTAGGCCTAGAAGGCATGAGATGTCTTTATCGGATGAAATTCTAACCCAAGAGGAAGGGGTTGGTCAGGCCAATGTGGCCGAACTAACTGATCAACAGGCCATGGACACCTTAGCCCACAAGATGGCTGGAGCATTACGGGAATGTATGGACATTCTCAGAGCTAAGAATCAAGTCCAGGCCCAAGTAGCTGAGGCCGGGTCGTCGTTCTTGAAAATGGAGTTCTTCTGGTCTAAACTAGACGAGTTTTTGGGCAATCCTAAAGAGCCTTTGAAAGCGGATGAATGGCTCGAACAAATGGTGAAGACGTTTGAGATGTTCGGTATCGAAGATGGTGGTTTGAGTGTGACCTTGGCATCCTTCTAGCCGAAAGGAGATACAGGTCAATGGTGGAAGTATGTGTGTGGGCGCATTGGAATTGCACAAGAGAGGGTTGAAGCAATGTTTTAAAAACCGGACCGGTGAATGAACCGGAAAAATGATCGGGTGGACGGGTCACCGGTTCAACCGTCGGGTTGAACCGGAATCGAACCGTGACGTCATAAATATATTAAAATTATATTTAAATAAAAATATAAGTAATAAAATTATAAATTAAAAATTTTAATAATCTTAAATATTTCTCTTAATACTTTTTTTTATTAAAAAATATAAAAATATAAGTAATAAAATTATAAATTAAAAATTTTAATAATCTTAAATATTTCTCTTAATACTTTTTTTATTAAAAAATATAAAAATATATTTAGAAATATTATTAATTTTAATTTTGGAAGAAGAAATCAAATATTCAATATTCCTTTCCCTCCAAATGATTTTAATTCAAATACTTTGATTGAAAGAAGAGCAAAATTTTTGGAGGGATATCAAAATTTTAAGTTTCCCTCCAATGAATTTAATTGAATCCCACATAGATTTCTTGAGTTTTTTTTGGAAGAATTTTTTTCTTATAAATAGATAGAAGCTCTTTCACAATAATTTCAAGCTCTCAATGGGATTCCTCACAAGAGGAGACCCTTAAAAGAGAGTTTCCAATTAAATTTTTTATTATATATAATATATATATATATATAATAAGAAAGAAAGAAAGAAAGAAAGAAAAAAAAAAAAGAAAACTGAAAAAAAAAAAAAAACTCCGGACCGGTTCAATCAACCCGTGTCCGGGTCGACCGGTTCACCGGTTTAACCGGTGGGTTCACCGGTTTTCTATAAATAGGCCAGTTTTTACAACTGGCCGGTTTAAGGGGGCTGACCGGACCGGAACCCCATCCGGTCACCGGTTCAACCGGTTGAACCGGCCGGTCCGGTCCGGTTTTTAAAACCATGGGTTGAAGACAAACAGAAAGCTGGATTGGCCCAACACCCCACGGGGGAAATTTGTGAGGTGAAAGTGATATAAGCGGAGCCAGACAACAGTTTGTTAGCTGCCAGCGGTATGTGGTGGGATGATAACGATCTACTTCTGGCTCACACTGACGATGACTGGGGTGGGTGTCTACCAGACAATACCTAGTATGTAGAAGAGATAGACCATATGACAAGAAGTGGGCGGTATTTCAAGCCACCGCACTTAGACCAAACTGAGGCCTCTGGGAAAGATAGAAAGCTTGAGAAACAGAAAGACAAGTAGCGGGAAGAAGAAGTAGTGCCGAATCAACTGAAGAAAATCCAAGCCGACATTTCAATTTGGGGTCTACTCATGGCCTCCTGTAGACACCCCATTTTTGACCGACTTTAAGACTCAGACGTCACCGATTGAGCGCTTAGTGATGTTGCATATCGTGCTCGTTCAGAGATTTCAAAGTCTTGGCTGCGAGTCTTGCCTCCGGACTTCCGGACTCTTTCATGCTTTGCCTCGGTTTGCGAAACAGGCTCGATTTTCTCTGTTTCTCTTCCAGAAGGGAGGGAGAGGTCTCATAGACCATCTCTCGGTGGCCGTAGGCTACGTTTCGTGGTCATAGGCCATTTTGCCCGTTTCGGAGCTCGGTTCTCGGTTTCCGGAACTGTCGGCCGTGTGCCTCGGTTCGGGACCGCTTAACCATCTCCGTTTGCTCCGGTTTTTGGCATGCATCTTATTTACTCCCTTTTGAGGGACACTGTGGTCCGAGAGATCAACTTCGTGGTCGAACACCCCTTCCGGTGTCTAATAGTCAGTTTTCGGGGCCCCGGGCTGCGCGTTTTGGCCCCCGAACCTTCATTTTGCATCGGTTTTAGTTCATTTTTGGTGGAGACCACTGTTTCATTGTTAGAAAGGTCGTAGAGGGGTGGGAGGCCAGTAATTGTTCTGACAACCAGTTTTATTCCTTCATCGCCCTCCGTCGCCTGTTTTTCTTACTTCAAAGCCAATGTTGACCACCCCAGGACCACTTTCTTGAACCCTAAACCACATATTTGTGTTGTAGACACCTGGGAGGCCACCAATATCATATGGCCGGCCAGTAATTGTGATTGAACCTTTTGAACCCCTTTGAAAAGTGGGTTGTTCTCTCTCCTGGTTCACTTTCTCCAGATTTTGACCACATGGCTGTGTTGAGCGCACATGGGAGGCCACCAATATGTGGTGGCCGGCCACTAATCTCACCTGACCCTTTTGACCCTTGGCTGACCGGCCATGGGGAGGGCCGGCCGGCCACCTAAACCCTAGCAAGCTGGCCGACCATGATCCTCACTGTTGGTACATTACAAAAATACCCTCCTTTTCCCTCCAGATTTTGTATCCGGGGAGCCAACTTTTGAGGGGAAACTTGAATTGTTTTCCCCCCCTTTTTTCCCCCTCTTTCTCCCCCTCTTTTGCCTATATAAACAGCACCCCAGCTCTGGTTTTAGGGGTTAGAAAAATTGCTTTTGGAGCCTTGCATTACATCTCTCTCTTTCCCTCACTTCAAGCACCAAAACCTCCCAAATCCTACATCCTTTACTCTACAACCCATACCCCCACCCTTCCATCCTCCATTCCAGCAGCTTGAGGTTGTCCTTTAGAGCTTAGGAGTACCCAAACTTGGGCCACAAGCAGCTGGAAGTTGAGTCTTCAAAGGTAAGTCTCCTTCTCCCTCTTTGGTGCATTTTTTTGATCTATATCTTAGCTCTTTGTGCTTGCATATTTGGGCTCCGACCCTAACTGAAAATAGAATTATTTTGAGCTCTCTTTCATGTTTGTTTAAGGGCCTCTCACTATTTGAGGCTTCCTTCTTGCACTTGCCTCTTTACCTCTCTTGTTTGCCTCTTTCTTGCACGGTATTTTAGGCCTATTTGTAAACTTTTTTCAGGCATATTTTAAACTGTGAAGTGGCTTATTTTGAGCCCTTCTTCAACATTGTTGAAGGGCTCATCACTGTTTGGGGCCTCCTTTTGTCACTTGCCTTTGTATCCCTCTTTTGGCCCCATTTTTGCATGATTTGTTAGCCCTTTGTGCTTGTTTTTTTGGGCTCTGGGATGAACTGTAAATGGCCTTATTTTGACCCCCTCTCCATGTTTCATTAAGGGTCTTTTGCTGTTTGAGGCATCCTTTTTATACTTTGTGTTTAAACCTCTTTTTTAGGCCTTATTTTGCATAGTATTTTAAGCATGCTTGTGCACTGTTTTGGGTCTGGTCATCAACTGTAAAATGCCATATTTTGGGCCCCTCTTAAACATTGTTGAAGGTCCCTTCTGTTTTTGAGGCCAGAAACCATCACTTGCTTCTTTGTCCATCTTTTGGCCCATTTCTTGCATGAGAGTTTAGCCATACTTGTGTTTGTTTTTGTGGTTTGTTGTAAACTGTAAAATACCATATTTTGGGCTCCTCTTCAACATTGTAGAAGGTCCCTTCTCTGTTCGAGGTCAGAGGCTGCTACTTGCTTCATTATCTCGCTTTCGGGGCCATTTTTGCATGCTAGCTTAGCCCCATTTATGTTCACTGTTTGGCCTTGCTTAAAATTGTAAATATGCTTGTTTTGGGTCTGTCTTGATTTTGTCTTCACACTTCATGTTCAAATAATGCATGTATTGCATAGCCATAGGTCATTCCATGTACCTAATTTTATGTTTCGGGATTCATTCCATGCATCGGATGTCATTTTGCCATGTTTCGGGGCTGTTTTGCATTACTTTTTGCTACTGAAATTTGCATGCTTGTATGCCATATTCCATGCCTTGCCACGTCCTGTTAGAGTGGCATTCGTGCCCTAGGATCGGTCCTCGGTTTGCGTGCACGTGCGCACGCATTTCGAACGTCTCATTTTCATCTGATGGCCTCTTATATGAGTGTGGCTGAGGTCCACTTGTGTTAGTGTAAGTCCATTATGTATTGTGTATGCCATTTCATTCCATAGCATTGTGTATGCTAGGCTGTATGTTAGCGCATTGTGTATGCCATGTTATCTCGTGTATCGTGTATGCCATTCCATAGCATTGTGCATGTTAGGTTGTATCTTAGTTGCATTTCATGCATGTCATGCATATTGCATTGTGTTTGGGATAGGAGTTAGCCCGGGCACGGGAAATGAGGTACGTTTCGTACTCCGAGTGACGGAACGTGTCTCAATTCCCCAGTCACCGACACTCCAGATTGTCCATGATGGAGTTAGGTCTTAGTTGTATTTTCATGTGCATTCATTCCATATTGAGTTGTGCAATTCGACTCCTCGGCCATCATGCATCGAGATGCGTGATTGGTGGCACGAGGATCGAGGCATGCATACATTTGTGAAAATGCTTTGCCATGCCCCTTTGTTGCTCTCTATTGCAGTAAATCAAGAATCAGCAGCCTTCCGGAGTCTGGCGCGCATTCCAAGAATAATTGTAAACAGAGGTAAACCGGGACATTGCAAGGGATTCTCCACACAAAGCAACCCGAACATGCATCATCCATCATCCCGAGCAGAGTCAAGGCAGTCCCTAGCTTGCACGCTAGTTTACCGCTTTCCTAGTTTAATTTGTTAATTAATTAGGATTTCGTATTTATTCGGACTGTAATTATTTATTTGGGACTGTATATTATTCTTTCGGACCCTCTGTGCGACGGCATAATTGTAATAAGTGTGCGTGTGTGATGTATGTCTTCCAACCCCACGTCTTTCTTCCCTTTTATTTACCCGCTTATGATGGTTAGATTAGGGCATGTTTTAATTAGCATACAGTATGATAGCATGTTGCATTCATTCATTCTGTTTTGCATGCACCGGGCTCGGCGCATCATACTAACTGTATCTGTATTTCAATTCCAAATTGAATACTTGTTAACTGTTGCATCTCATATGCCATGTTTAGAATAGTCGAGCCTGCTATAGTTGCATTTTTGCATGTGTTGCATTAGGCATTTCTGTATAATTAGGATCATGCATTGATTTCTAATTAGCTTTTGTTTTGGCTTGGAGTACTCGGTAAGTTTTATGCTTTAGCATCCTTGCATGTGTGTGAGTGACTGCCATGATAGCATGCTTACCATGAGGCTATGTGCTTATATGATATACCTGCTTGAATGCCTGTGGGTGAAGGTTGGGTTACTTAGATTGGAACAATTCATTCACTATGAGTTTTAAGCCCACTAGATAGTGGCAAAATCATGTTTTCTAAGCCCACCCGAGGGTGGCAAATCCACGTCTTAGCCTACTTGCGAGTAGCACCATCAAACCATTTTCAAATAAACAAACATGAAATGTTTTGTTCCAATTCAGGCGATCCAGTCTATACTTGTATGCTGTGCGCATCACATATAGTAAATCTAGGCTAATAACCGGAATAAGAACACATAATGTTTTCAAAACTCGATATCATGGTTAGTAGAGGCCGCTCTTTGATCGGGCGAGCGGGGGTGCTCACGAAGTGACCTTCCCCAATCGTACCCAAGTTCCCGAGCCGAGGCAACTTTGGTGATGACGGACACGTGGCCTTAGGCAACGAGTCAAGGTTTCCTAAATTTCCCAAAAATAAAATATTTAGGTGGCGACTCTGTATCTGGCAAAGCAGTCCATGTTTGGCACTTCTTTCAAAAAATCTATTTTCTCAAAACGATTTGCCGGATTTGGACTCTTTGGTTCAAGATTAAGAACCGTGACACGAATCGAGTCCGAGCTGTAGCGAGGTCCCCCGCGGCCCTGTTACAGTTTCTGGCGACTCCACTGGGGATTTAGAGAACTTGACTCGAACTCATGATATCTTGTTTTGAATACACTTGTGTGTCTCTTTGCATTGCATTTGCATTGGTGCGCCTAGGACACCGTGTTTGCCATCTGCTATTCCTGAACGGTTTGCCGGAGGCTTGTCTTGTCAAGGCATGACCATAAGGCTGACCGGTTGTGGGCTCTGCCAGTATGGGAACACAAACCCCGATTTTACCGGGGCACCCTTTTCGACCATTCGACCTAGTGCACATTCGGATCCATAGTGACCATTCCAAACTAGGACAGGTTGCTTACCCGATAGGTTGTTTGAAACCACTGCGTGCGTAGTGAAACCCTAGTTCCTGACAAAATAGGACAGGGAAACCCTACCCCAACATAGGGGTGTTTTGGCTCTCACTTATCTGCTATGTGCTTTTAGAGTGCGTCTCTACAGGAATGCATGTATCAGTTTATAAGTTTGGGCATCAGGCCTGCGGGCATCAGACAGTGTTTGAGAATCAGTTATCTACGGGTATCAGATTCAGTTTTCGGGGACAGTGATTCAGGGATAATGATCAGTGTTGGAGGACAGTGTGTATTCAGCTTATCGACCGTGTGTTATTATGCCCAGCCATGTGTTGTGTATTTATTTTAAGCTATTATGCTGTCCGTTTATCTGGTTGTTTATTTCCTTATTGCTTTATTTATCTTTTTGCTAGGACAGTTTTAGCACAATTGCTTCCGACCTAGTAGATATTCCCCAAGCACTTTGGACAAGAGGTCGTCGGCTCAATCGATCTGAGGATCTGGTTGACGGACATCCAGTGTTCCATTCTCTACCCCCCGTTGTCAGGAGAAGGCCGATGAGGCGCAATGTGTCTGAGCAGAGGTTACCAGAGCAGTGGTCTACCCTAGCAGTGAACAGTCAGGTTGAGGTTTCAGTTTCTGCCATAGAGATACACTTAGCAGTTAGTCAGCAAGACCAACAGAATATGGCCGGGATGGAAGAAATGATGCGCCAAATGCAAGAGAGCATGAGACAAATGCAGGAGGACGCTGTCCGCCAAGCGGAGTTCTCTAAACAGCAGGCCACAGTCATGGCCCAACAGGCCGAGCTCATCACTAGACTGCAACAGCAGAATGCAGCGTCAGCTTCACATTCAGTTCCTCCTCCACCAGGGGTCCCGCTACCTGAGCAGGCACCAACTGCCCAAAATGTCCTACCAAATACCCAGAATACCTTGCCGAATGTCCAAAACATCCAGGAGGACACATGCCTTCCAACGGGGCCGGCTTCGCCCCCACTTCCGCCTCAACTGTCCAAGACCCATACACCCGCCAACCACCCAGACTCTCCCTTTGAGTTCGAAGTAGACCATACAGCGCTGAAACTGAGCAAGCTCGAGAAGCTATTCAAAAAATCCCAGGGAGTAAAGGCTATTCCGGATATCGAGGACGGATATATCGATGTGGCCGTGACCTTACTAGATAGATTCAAAATGCCGCAGATTGATCGCTTCGATGGATCCGGGGATCCCATGGTCCACCTCCGGCTATTTTCAGATATACTGCGGCAAATGGGCCTAACCAGACCACAGAAGTTTTCGCTATTCGGCCGAACCCTGTCGGGTGTGGTCACTATCTGGTATGCGAAGTTGGAGGATGATGTCAAACGGAGTTGGGACGAAATGGCTGAAGCTTTTGTTGCGCAGTACTCTTACAATACCCAGATTGAGATTATAACCCGTGATCTCGAAACAACAGGCAGGAGCCCAAAGAGAACTTCTCAGATTTCGTAACCCGGTGGAGGGTGAAGGCCTCGATGATGACTTTGCGGCCCACCGATAAGGACCAGATCAGGATGATTGTGCGCAATCTCCAGCCAAAACTGATGCAAAAGATGATTGTGCTCCCCTTCCCCACCTTTTCAGATTTGTACGAGATGGGGGTGCAGATTGAAGATGCAATGAAACAGGGTCTGATTGACCAAGATCGGGAACAGCCTAGGAGGACTTTCAACCGAAACAACAATGCAGGCCCGAGTGGCGCTGCAACTGCAAGAACTTCGGAGGTGAGCATGGTCACCACCATTCCCCCTCCCCTTCCGAAACCCATGGCAACCACGCCTTTCTCCGGTGCATCCGGAAGCAATACCCAAACCACTAAATACCAACCCAGAGGCCGAAGAACCTTTACACCCCTGTATATGCCCCTGTCCAAAGCTCTAGGGGTATTAATCAGGAAGAAGCATTTGACGCCCCTAGAGCCGAGGCCACTACCAAATCCACTCCCTCCCTCTCATGACCCAGCTAGATATTGCGCGTATCACCAACAGCATGGTCACGACACCGACCGTTGCTTTAGATTGCGTCACGAGATCCAGGATCTTATTGACAAATAGGTGATCGTGCCTCCCGACAAACCCAATGTCACAACAAATCCTCTCCCACCGCATAACCAAGCTCCCCCTCCCAACAGAATCAACTTCATCCAAACTGGGGTCGTGTCTTACGATCCTAGTATCTATATCACCCCATCCCACCTACCTAAGCCGGAGGTGCTCCTTTCCGACTGCACCGACTCTTTGTGCATGTTGGACATCTCCACAACCCAACCAGAGCCAACGGTGGTGACCATCGAAGATGGGGCAGGGCAAATTTCAGAACAAAGTGGAATTGTTGAGTCTGGGATTGAACAGTCTGGGAATTTCGCTGGGGAAGCCTATGATCCGAGTGAGTACATTCTGTCAGCAGGCCAGATTGGTTCGGGTATAGAATTGTCAGAGAAGGCAGAGCTGTGTGTGATCCGGGGGGATGGATTTGAGCAAGGGGCAAGTGGTTTGACAGCTGTGGAGGAGGACTTTGCCAACCTACAATTTTTCGATGACCAAGAATCAGGGGACACGGCAGTCAACTGGTTTGCTTATGAGAAATCAGCAGAGGCCACTGGATGGCTGGATGACCAACCCGATGTTGTGGAAGAGTTCCAACCAGAACAGGGCCCGACAGGGGCGAAGGTATTAGCTGTGGCCAGAAGGGCCGAGAGTCAGAGTACATTGCCGGAGAGCGCCGGTACGAAGAATTTCGCTCGGAACTAGGATAGTGTGAATGCAGGGAAAGCTGAACAACAAACTGCGCTAACGCAGGCAGAACAAGAAAAGTTTTGGGATTCTGAGAGGATCCGAAAAGCCAAAGCCCATGAAGGGATTGAAAGTGCTGTGGGCACAAAGACAGGGGATGCTGCGAGCATGTGGGCGGAAAGTACTGCGGGTACAATCATGCCAGAGCCAGACAGATGTTTGTTGGCTACTCATGGGATGTGGTGGGAAGACGACGATTTATGTCTTGCCCACACAGACGAAGATTGGGGAAGCAATCAACCAGATGACACCTGGTATCTCGATGAGGTTGATCACATGACAAGAAGCGGGCGGTACTTCAAGCCCCTGCACCTAGACCAGCCAGAGGCATCAGGGAAAGACAAGGAAGCTGAGAAACAGAAGGAGAAACAGATCGAAGAAGAAGCTGTACTGAAGCAGCTAAAGAAGATACAAGCAGATATCTCCATCTAGGGGCTACTTATGGCTTCACGGGTGCACAGGCAGGCTGTCCTATCTGCTATGGACAAAGCCAAACTCTCTATAGATACCACACCAGAGTAGCTGGTTGGGCTGGTCTTTCCGGGAGGAGGTTCCCCGGCATTATCCTTTTTAGACAAAGAACTGCCGCCTGAGGGCGCAAATCATAACAAACCCCTCTACATTTCTGTGGAATGTAGAGACAAGTGGATACCAGTGGTACTTGTTGATACCGGGTCTGCCATCAACGTCTGCCCAGCCAGAACAGCGTATGCAATTGGGTTGAAGCCCATGGACTTCGTACCGACTACTCAAGTGATCAGAGCCTATGATAATACTAGCAGAGAGGTGATGGGGACTGTCAAAATTCAGACCCAGGTTGGTCCAGGACAACACAACATTGAATTCCATGTCTTGGACGTTCCCGCAACCTTCAATCTACTTTTGGGGCGGCCGTGGTTGCACCAAGTGAAGGCGGTCTCTTCCACTTTACATCGGATGATGAAGTAACCTCACGGGAAGGGGGTGGCTATTGTCTTCGGGAATTTGTCTATCCATCCGCCGCCAGAAGTGTCCACACCAGTCTTGGAAATCGAGCATGGCACGGAGGATGTGTTCTTATCAGGGTTCACTCTGGCCGAAGCTCGGGTGGTGCAAAATATCATGGCTGTGAATGAAGGAGTGTACGTCAGTGCTCAATCTATTTACCTCATGAACAAGCTACAACACATCCCCGGGATGGGATTAGGGAGGAGCGGTCGGAAAGGCGTCGCAGCATTGGCCGAAGTGCCACACAACCGTCATACCTTTGGCTTGGGTTATCTGCCCACCAAAGAGGACTGGGTGAGGAAGGGAAAAGAAATGGCTGGAAGAGCCAGAGCAAGGCAGGCTGGGAAGCCTTTTGAACTAATGCATAGGCCCATTCGGGGTACCCTAAATGGATGCTTCGTCCGGGAGGGGGAGGACTTTCCGTTTTGTGGCTTCCCAGAGCCATGGTTGAATGCGGAGAAGAAGTGCGTGCCAGGTTTCGAGATCTTCTTCGACCTGCAGTTACCCGGGGAGGATGTTGCCGAAGAGCAGACGGACCCATCAGCTAAGGTTGAGCAGTGTAAGGCAGGGGATTCCGAGGGCGCTGAAATTGAAATGGGGGTAGCACTGGCATGTCTACTTTCAGATCCTCCGATCGACCAAAAGTGCTTGGGGGATAACTTCTCGGTTTCCATGATTGGGGATGAAACGGCTGCGAGCCTACCAGCAGCTGTCTTGGATGCATCTATCGCACCCTCTCTCACTTGGCAATTTGAAGAGGGATTTTTGTCCAGCAGTACCGGGTCAGGTAGTGAGCCGGAATCTGATTCCACCGAGTCTTGTGAGTCGGAATCAGGTTCCAGCTCGACTGAGTCTGAGTCTGGTAATCCTGGGGATGATAACCCGGATGCCACAGTTGTGTCCAGGTCGTCTTTTTCTTTCTCATTTGAGTCTGTTGTAACCGAGAATTCAGACGATTTGGATGAACTTAATGAGAATCAAATAGCTGTGGTTTCTGAGTACTTTTCTGTGCCCTTGATTTATTGCATGAACTCAGACTTTCAAAATTTTGATGAAAACGACGAGGAAGAAATTCCTCCGGTTTTGCAACGCTTAATTGAACAAGAGCAGGAGAGATTTGTCAAACCCCTGATGGATGAAATCATTACCGTGAATGTTGGTACTGAGGAGGACCCGCGGCTGGTCCAGATTGGGTCTACGTTGTCTTTGGAGGAACGCGAGCGCTTAGTCGCTTTATTAAAAGATTTCAAAGATGTTTTCGCGTGGTCCTACGAAGACATGCCTGGAATCGATCCTGAGATTGTACAGCATCGGATCCCTCTTGACCCCGAGGCCCGACCAGTCAAACAGAAACTTAGGAGGATCCGCCCGAATTGGGCTCTCAAGATTAAGGAAGAGGTCACCAAGCAAATCGACGCAGGCTTCCTGCTGGTATCAGAATATCCGACTTGGTTGGCCAACATCGTTCCGGTGCCGAAGAAAGATGGCAGGATCCGAGTATGCGTAGACTTCAGGGATTTGAACAGAGCTAGTCCGAAGGACGATTTTCCCTTACCGCATATTGATGAGTTGGTGGATTTCACAGCAGGGCACGCGTTGCTTTCATTCATGGATGGCTTCTCCGGTTACAATCAGATAGTAATGGCACCAGATGATCGGGAAAAGACTGCATTCACCACCCCGTGGGGGACATACTGCTATAGAGTCATGCCGTTTGGGTTAAAGAATGCTGGAGCTACTTATCAATGGGCCGCAACCACAATATTGCACGACATGATCCACAAGGAGGTTGAGGTGTACGTGGACGACATGATTGTCAAGTCCAAAGATAGAGAGGGCCACTACACTGCCTTGCACAAGTTTTTTCAAAGGATTAGAGAATTTCGGTTGCGGCTGAATCCTCAGAAATGTACATTCGGTGTTACAGCGGGAAAAATGCTGGGGTTTCTGATTACACAAAGAGGTATCGAAGTCGACCCTTCCAAAATCAAGGCCATCTTAGAAATGCCACCACCAAGGACTGAAAAGGAGGTGCGAGGCTTTCTGGGTAAAGTGCAATTCATAAGACGGTTTATCTCAAAATTAACCTTAACTTGTGAACCACTTTTTGGTCTCCTGAAGAAAGGCAAGAAATTCCAATGGGACGGCTGATGTCAAGCTGCGTTTGAACAGATTAAAGAATATCTACAGAACCGGCCCGTTTTATCACCACCAGAATCAGGGAAACCATTGATATTGTACCTTTTAGTGACTGAGACCACCATGGGCTATATGCTCGCACAAGAATCTGAAGACAAAGTGGAGAGAGCCATCTACTATCTGAGCAAGAAGATGCTAGAGTATGAGACGCGCTACACACCATTGGAAAAGGCTTGCTTGGCTTTGGTATGGGCTACCAGGAAGCTGCGGCACTACCTGTTAGCTCACTCCGTAATGTTGGTTTCACGACTCGATCCCATCAAATATCTTTTCGAGAAACCAGCACTTACGGGTAGGCTAGCTCGTTGGTTGCTGTTGCTCTCCGAATTTGATATGAAGTATGTAACACGAAAGTCAGTCAAAGGAAGAGCAGTGGCAGAGTTCTTAGCCGATCATCCGGTAGAAGGGGGTGAAGCAGTTGAGTACTTATTCCCAGATGAGGCCATTTTGCACATCGACGATGAAACTTGAACGATGTACTTTGACGGAGCGTCAAATCAGTACGGGTATGGGATAGGGGTGTTGCTGATAGCACCCGACGATTCCCGTATCCCCCTAGCCTTCAAACTCTGATTCAAAGTCTCGAACAATGAAGCTGAAAATGAAGCATGCATTGCCGGTTTGGAAGCAGCCCTAGAACTAGGGGCAAGACGGTTGGACGTCATCGGGGACTCGAACCTTGTTGTGTCTCAAGCAAAAGGAGACTGGAAAGTAGAAGAGGAAAAGATGATGATGTATCACCAAACCTTGGATTTGCTAATTCCTCGGTTTGAGAAGCTAAACTTTACTCATCTACTAAGAGAGAACAACAGGTTCGCAGATTCATTAGCAACTCTATCTTCCATGATAGACATCCCATACGGAGTCCGGATGCGACCAGTCATCATTGACCAGAAGTTTGCGCCAGCCTATGAGTCGATTGCTGCTATAGATGAGGTTCAGGATGAAAACCCCTGGTATCATGACATTTGGAATTTCCTGGAGAAGGAAGCATACCCGCCAGGGGTAAATGCCAAGGATAAAAGGGCAATAAGAAGATTGGCCGTTCAGTTCATCATCTGTGGGGGTAAGCTGTATAGAAGAGGTCATCTGGGAATGCATAAGCTGTGTGTTGATGCCGAAGAGTCGAAGAGTCTAATGGAAGCCATCCATGGAGGAGAATGTGGTGCACACATGAATGGAGTAATGCTAGCACGGAAGATCCTCAGGCAGGGTTATTACTGGTCCACCATGGAGGAGGATTGTATCGGTTTTGTCCGGCGATGCCACAAGTGTCAAATTCAAGCAAATCGCGTGAACATCCCGCCGTCGAAGCTGTACAACATGACTTCACCATGGCCATTTTTAGTCTGGGGAATTGATGTGATCGGGGCTGTCACTCCGAAGGGGTCAAATGGGCATGAGTTCATCCTGGTCGCGATAGATTATTTCACGAAGTGGGTCGAGGCCCAATCTTATGCGGTGTTGAAGGCTTCACACGTCGCAAAGTTTATCAGAAACAACATCATCTGTCGCTACGGGGTCCCGAACGAGGTAATTTTAGATAACGGTTCCCACTTCAAGAAAGAAGTGATAGATTGTTGGAAAAATACAACGTGGCTTTTCATAAGTCATCCACATACCGGCCGCAGACCAACGGAGCGGTTGAGGCCGCCAACAAGAATATCAAGCACATACTGCAAAAGATGGTGGAAACCTACCGGGACTGGCCAGATAAGCTGCCGTTTGCTCTGTGGGGCTACCAGACTTCAATCAGAACTTCTACTGGGGCGACTCCGTATTCATTGGTTTATGGGATGGAGGCCGTTCTACCTATTGAGATGGAGGTTCCGTCATTGCGAGTATTGGCTGAGTGTCAAATAGCCAAGGCAGATTGGCAGCAGAGCATATTTGAGGAACTCATGCTCTTTGATGAGAGAAGACTGAAAGCACTGTACCACATTCAAGGCTATCAACGCAGAATTGCCCGGGCTTTTAACAAGAAGGTTAAGTCCAGGAATTTAAAGGAAGGAGATTTGGTACTTAAAGACAACCGAGCTCCCATCCACAACCCTAGGGGCAAGTTCAGACCCAATTGGACTGGTCCCTACATCATTAAGTCTATCTGGTCAGGTGGAGCTGTGGTTCGATGGACTTGGATGGCTTAGAGTTCTCACAGCCGATCAATATGGACAAGTTGAAGAAATATTACCCTTGAGAGGCTCGCTAGGCCGAAAACCCGAAAGGGCGACCTAGGCAAAACTCAGAGCACAAAAAATTTTGAAATCATAAAAACTGAGCTCGCAAGGTTGAAAACCCACGAAGGGCGGCCTTGGCAAAAGTTAGAGCGCAAAAGGAGAGTGAAAATACTCGAGTGAACCCGAGCCTGAACTACGTAAGGCTTGATTCCCATCTTTGGGATACGTAGGCAACTTCATCCTGAAGTTCAGCCATAAACATTTTCCCCGATCAACTTTGTCCATTTGATCATCTCAGTCATCCTTGTCCGTCAGCATTCATCGTGATCTCCGGTGCAGTACTTTTCAGACGAGGGGCAACTTTCCGTTGCTATGCAGTACCGCGGTGCTATGCAGACTAGGGGCAATTTTCCAGTTGCTGGAATCCGGGGTTGTGCATCTCAGTGACAGATCTCAAGCGTGTCCAGTTCTGATCCATATCGAAAATAGTTTTGAAAAGTTTTAATAAAAGTTGACTTTGTTCAAATTAATCTTTTTACAACTGAGACCATTTTTGAACCAAAGCGGAAAATTTTCAGTACCCACAACCTTCAATTTCATTGATTTCAAAATAGAGTTCTCCTGCTCTTGCATACAATTGAAGTTGTTTTTTTATTATTACACTCATACAGAAAACTTGAAAGTACTAAGAAAGCAATAAATCCGGGGCATGGACAAGTCAAGTGCCCCTGCGCCCCCTCCCAGAGCTGGTAGAAGCCTCTGATGCCAAGCTGGGCCCAGTCTGTGCCTCCTCATTGAGCCAGTCCCAGCACTCGTCAGACAAAGTACAACTGAAAGTGGGGGTGGGGGCCAGGAGTTCTCTAGTCCTCCATGCCGTGGCATAACGGGCAAGCTGAGCGCCTCGGACCAGGAATGCAGCCGGGTACTCTATCCCCTCTGGTGGGCAAGTCTGATCATGGCCAAACTGGCGCTGGAACCGGAACCAGAAGTAAAACATGCAGTGGGTCAGACCAATCAACTGGATCCCGACCAGTCGGGACATGCTATAGCTCATCGCCGGAAGATTGAGCCAAGGACAACGCCAAGCAATACGATCTGCAGACAAATTGCACATCCAGTCGAACCACCACCCCTCATCAAGGGCGTCAACTAAGCGTTGACGAAAGAAGTAGCCGCGAGCTGAATAGGCTGGGCAAGAGTCCACGACCTGCAATTTATCCATCAACCATACCTGGGGAGGGATGAAAAATGAGAGAATAAAGAATAGAGAGATGTACGATGAGAGAGAAGCGAGAAAAGGGTTTTTGTGAGAAAAACTGAGCCCGAGGGCCGAGTGACGTGAGCAATATATATGTGAGGTTGGGAGGGAAACATTACCTGCAGTAGGAGTGGACTCCCTGCAAGTCTGGTTGTCTCTCGGCGATAGAAAGCATCCAAGCCCATCAGCGTCTCAGCCAATGTCATGGCGATACAGCTCTTTCCTTCTTTCAAGCCTTGAGCAACTTCAATCAGACGAATGCTAGATCCACCAAAGCCCGGAGCGAGCAAAAAGTGAGATAACATACACAAGCAAATGGCGTGTTGCCGAAAACCTTGCTAATAGTGGTTGCTGCGGTCACCGACATCAGAAAAGCGATGGATTAAGCCGACGATGTCCAATTCCCCGTTGCAGATCAGAGACCGAGCATCATGCATGGTGAGCCCACACATCTGCCCTAAAGCTTGGGCGTGGCCGAAGCGAAACTGGGGCAAAATCTCTTCATAGCGTTCAGATTCCATCAAAACTTGAAAATCTTCGAAAGTTAGACATACTTCTTGCCCGCCGAAGCTGAAAACATGCGTCACTGGGTTCCAAAACCTCACCGCGGCATGGAGGAAGGGGAAGTGCAGTGGAGTGCGGCTCAGCGTGAATAGTGCATTCAAGCCGAAACCTTGGAAATTCAATTTTTCCGAGCCATCTAAAGAAGACATCCAAACTGTGAGATTTTCGGCAAGAAAGGCCTCCATTTTGGTGAAAAACTAAGTTGAAATGAATCAACCACGGGTTTGAGGCTTTTAAAGAGGATAAGACACTATTCGGGGGACACGTGTCAAAAATTTGGTGGTTGCAGAGCAAAGTGGCCGGCCGGCCACCTTTTCTAGCAGGCCGGCCACCTTTCTCCCCTCAGATGCAAAAAAACTGGCTGGCCAACTCCCAAAGGTGGCCGACCATGCTCCAATGTGTGCCATTGGCCCTGTTTCACCCTCCAGAAGGAAGTTCCAAGCATTTCTATGCATCGGGAGTGTCGAAGGCCTCAATTTCCCTCAGTTTCGGATGCGTTCCATCGCCCGGATCGTCCGAAATACACTTTGTTTTGTTTCGTTTATCGAGTTGTCGTTTTGCTTATCGAGTTGTTGTTTTATTAGCTGAAATGTTTTGTTTATCGTGTTGTAAGTTTTTGTCGAGCTGTCGTGTTTCGTGTTTTGAGTTATTACTCTTTGTTTAAATAATTTCGTTGAGTCTTGTTTATCGAATTGTTGACTTTGTTGTATTTTGCTTATCGAGTTGTAAACTTGCTAAGGTTTTGTTGTATCTTAGTAAGTTAAGTTGTTTAGTTCGTTGCGTCGGTTCACTACCTGACTCGGTAAATACACAATGCACATTTCCATTCAAATCTCATTTTTGTGCAAAATGATGCGATGCGATGCTAAAAGCATAAAATACAATACTTTTTTCAAGAGCTGTTTCATTCCATCATGCTTCCTCTGTTACAACATTTTGCAAACAAAGGTACAAGTTTTACAGAAAATAAAACTGCCTAATAATGTACAATGTGCTACAACTACTAGCAAAAAGGTAAATAAAACAGGGGACTGCAGCATCAATGCTCTCAGGAGCGGGAATAAGAGGCCCTCTTCATCCTCTTCTGCGAAGCAGCCTCTGCACCACCACTATCATCCAAGTCGGAGCTACTATCCTCAGGATCTCCCTCAGCCTCGCCTCCACTCCCCGAATCGGGATCGGAACCACCCTCTCTATCAGCAGATGTCTCCGACTGACGATCTGCAGCCTCCTCCTCCTCATCCTCACCGGGCTCCTCCTCTACAATGTGTGCCCTGCGTCTGCGAGACGACCCCCCTCTCCGAGCTCCTTGAAAAGGCCTGGATGGCCCAGCTCCTCGAGAAGGCCTGGATGGCCCGGCTCCTCGAAAAGACCCAGATGGTCCACCTCTCCAAGAAGGCCCAGGTGGCCCGGCCTGCGGCTGAGCATATACCGGAGGCATCTGAAAATAAAGAGTTCAATTTGAATACATCAGCTTAAACATGTACATCAAATGCAGATACAAGAAAACTACATGAAGTAGGTACATGTGAATACAATGTGCAAGTGGGATGTGTGCCAGATGTGCTCCACACAAGTAGCCTATCAATGCAGTAGAATGTTCAAAATCAGCATATCATCAGAAGTATGATAAATGCCAGAAAACTAAAGGGTACCTGGAAGCCCATGATAGACAACTGCGCCTCCCTCCGCAGGACCATCCCCTCAAGTGAGGCTACCATCTCGAGCACCTGATCCATGTACTCAACGGGGGGCTGCAAATGCAAAGGAAAGGGTATCAGTAAAGGAATGAACGTCCAAGTATCTGAGTAATGAACCAAAGCTGTAAAACATACCGGTGGTGAGTTGGGGTCTCTAACATATCGGTGGCCAGGCATTGGAGGCTCTATCGGGATCGGAATCGGAGAAGTAGTCCCATACTGCCACCCCATCAACTCGGTCGGCATGTCCGGCCATCCAGGATGATGATAAGACGGAGGAACCGGGGGAACAAATCCACCCCCACCTCTAGATGTACCAGCCCCGCTGGTGGAAGGAGCGTCTGCAGCCCGAGCCTGGGCCTGGCTCGAAGATGGCATGCCAGCAGGCCTCATCGTCGGAGTGCGAACTCCCGTCAATAGAGGCATCAAGTATATGTGACGGTAAGTGGCATAATCTTCCTCCTCAAGATGCAGTAAGGCGTCAGTACCCAGCATAGCACTAGTAACATCCCAGGAGGAGAGCCTGTCAGCGATCCGCATACCAACTGGGGGTGCTGAGGGAGGGTCCTGAGAAGTATAGCCCCACACTTGACGCAAGAAGCGCTCCCCCAAAAACCAGGCCCTACCAACTGGCCCCTCGAATAGGATCCTGTACTAGGAGGCACCCTGTCCTCCGGAAAATTGGAATCGGAGACCTTCACCTAAGGGCGCCCAGGGCTGCCATGTGATCTGCGGATAACCGATGCATAACCCAATCAGAAATCGGGAAAGTACAAGACAAATCAAAGATGAAAATAGAAAGGACTAAGAGTTCTGAAATACCTCCGTCGACCGCACCGTGTCGAAGTACTGCCGTAGATAAAGGAGAGTCTCTCGAGGTCTTGGCCGATGCTGGCCCTCGAATACAAGTGAATACGGGGTCACGAGGGGCCCCTCTACCACCAACTCCGGGGCTAATGTCGGGAAGTACACATAGACCCATAACTGTGGAAAACAGTGCAGAATGTAAATGCAAAGTGCTGAGGGCAAAATACAGAGTATAGAGTGCGCCGTGTGTGCAATGTACAAGTAACGAGGAGCGAAAATGTAAATCCATGGGGCAGAAAGTACCTCCCAGGCTCTCCAATAGCCGCCAAGTAAGTCCCCCCGTCCGCAGGAGGTCGCACTCATGTAGTAGTAAAGAGTGGCCAAGTCGGCGCCACCCCAATCATACCGTCTGACCTGTGATAGGTCCACCAAAGCACTCAACAGGTATAGCCCAACAGTGTTCCCCCTATCGGCAAACAAAGTAGTCCCGAAGAGGAACATCAGAAAACCACGGGCATACTGTGCTGCCTCCTCAGGAGTCCCGGGCTCCATCTCTACCCTCCGAAAATGGGAAGAGAACCAGGTGTATCGGACCCTGCCCGAAGATCTATCAACAGGTGGGCGAGTCCCCAGTAAATGTATCCAAGCGGCCTCCCACTGGCCCATGTCCTCGTCATAAGGGATAGGCCAACCTCCCACGTCAAGGCCAGTCAATACGGTGAAGTCGAGCGGGGTCATAGTCAAGTCCCCCGTCGCAGAAAAATGGAAGGAGTTGGTAGTGTCCCACCATCTCTCCACGAAGGCGGCCACCAACGTCCTCCTGGCAGGACAACGAGACAGCCCAATGCAGAAGAGCCCGAACCCCGCCAAGTCAACTAAATCCCGGACAGCCTCCGGGAGCTCGGCATACCAGTCCCTCGCTGCGGTAGAGCCATACCCCTGCACAGTGCGAGAAGTCACCTGCATTCAGAATGAATACATGCTTCAGCATTTTGGAATAAAATAAATGGGCTGTGTGTAAGTGAAATGAATGAGCTGCGTGCAAATAAAATGAACAAACTGCATGCAAACGAAACGTATGAGCTGTGTGCAAAATCAAATCAGATCCAGAATATCGAGCTGTGTGTTCAGAAAATCAGAGTTTGGGCTGCGTGTTCCAGTTTCAATCAGTGTGTGCCGTGTGTCCACCTCGACAACGAGCTGTGCGTTCGACATCAAAGTGTGGGCTGTGTGTTCTTCTCAGAGTTTGGGCTGCGTGTTCAAGTTTCAATCAGTGTGTGCCGTGTGTCCACCTCGACAACGAGTTGTGCGTTTGACATCAAAGTGTGAGCTGTGTGTTCAGAAAATCAGTGTTTGGGCTGCGTGTTCAAGTTTCAATCAGTGTGTGCCGTGTGTCCACCTCGACAACGAGCTGTGCATTCGACATCAGAGTGTGGGCTGTGTGTTCATCTCAGAGTTTGGGCTGCGTGTTCAAGTTTCAATCAGTGTGTGCCGTGTGTTCACCTCAACAACGAGCTATGTGTTCGACATCAAAGTGTGAGCTGTGTGTTCATCTCAGAGTTTGGGCTGCGTGTTCAAGTTTCAATCAGTGTGTGCCGTGTGTTCACCTCAACAACGAGCTGTGTGTTCGACATCAAAGTGTGGGCTGTGTGTCCATCTCAGAGTTTGGGCTGCGTGTTCAAGTTTCAATCAGTGTGTGCCGTGTGTTCACCTCAACAACGAGCTGTGTGTTCGACATCAAAGTGTGGGCTGTGTGTTCATCTCAGAGTTTGGGCTGCGTGTTCAAGTTTCAATCAGTGTGTGCCGTGTGTTCACCTCAACAACGAGCTGTGTGTTCGACATCAAAGTGTGGGCTGTGTGTTCATCTCAGAGTTTGGGCCGTGTGTTCAATTCTCAACTAGTGTGTGCCGTGTGCTCGCAATCAATTTATGGACTGAGTGTTCAGAAATTCCAGTGATTGAACCGTGTGTTCAGAATACAAACAGAATGCATGAAAAATTCATAATATGTTGCAGAAAAGGCTAAAAACGAAGTAAATACCTCTTGTGCCTCATGGGAAAGGTGATACTCTGGCTCCTGCAGAAGGAGATCCCCGGGTGCTCGCTCGTCGAAATCGGTGAAGTGAAAGAAAACAGCCCGCGGAAGGACATGTGCCGGTGGGTCGTACCTCTCGGGTATGAAGGGTCGAACTCTCGGAGGCAGAGCCATGATATCGGGATCATCTCCGACGCCCGGAGGACCTCCACCGTGAGGGAAATGACCAGCCATTTCAGAAAATCTGCAAAAGGGAGCAAAAATGAGCAAAAATGAGCCAAAATTGAAAAAAGTCAACAAAAGTCAACTCTCGGGAAATAGAAAAGTCAACAAAAGTCAACCCCCGAGAAAATCTTCCAAATATTAAGACAAACTCACCTCAAGTGGCGAAAATGAGAAAAGAAGCCCCGAAATCAAAATTTAATCGGTTCAAAGTGCTTAAAACTGAAAGATTTCGCGAAAACAACTTGCGTGGGACGTTGGAAAACGAGTATAGATCACAGATCTGAGGAAGAAAATGGTTTGGGAAGCTAGAGGAGATGATTTCGGAGCTGCACTTGTGAGCACAAAGTGTTTGGGTGAGTGTATTTAAAGAAAAGAGGTTGAAAAGACAAAATTGCCCCGAAATTGGCAAAGTGGCCGGCCGGCCCCCTTTTCTGGCAGGCCGGCCCTCTCCTTTTCAAAAGCTGGCCGGTGGCCTCCCCTCGGGAAGAGAGCTGGCCGGTGGTGTTCCCAAGGTGCCCCCCGAGGTCCCTGCAAATTTTGAGAAGGATTGGAGTCCCCGGGACCTGAAAAAGTACAAGAGAAGTGCACTTCCTGTCGCGAAATCGCTCCGCCGGAACCTCAGCTTCAACTTCCGATGCGCGCCTCATCGTTAATCATCGAAAGTGAGATACATCCTCCTTGAACATGTTGTAACCTCTCCGGGAGGTGAACCGGAGGCCACGATCGAGTCTCCCTCGCCGAAACGCGCATTTCTTTGCTCGTTGCTTTGTGACAAACATACATCCTGGTTCACGCTTGTTCTGCATTATCATGCACATAACTTGCATTCTCATGCACATACTTGCATTGTTGTGCACGTCTCTTTGATATCACCAAGCCTCCGTGCTTAAACTCGCGTTGTCACGCGCGTTTCTTTCCGCATTGTGGTGCACCTTTCCATAGACACCGCGATTGTCTGTATTCGATATCACATTGAACATATGTTGTTAGATATGTTATGCTTGTTGAGTTTCTTTCTTTTGCAGGCACGATATTGTATGTATGGTTCATTTGAAGCTGGTGCGACCAGACGAATCGCGCAGGTATCGTATCTTCTCCATGTGAGACGCGACGAGAATTGAATAATTCTCTGCATTCCTAACTGCATGAAATATAGTTGTTGCTTTGCATTCTTGCTTAAAACTATTGCATCTATTTGCGAATACTTGCTTCATTACAGCTCGCTGCATTTGCATGATCATCAAGTCGCATCTGTCCTTGTGCATACCATTTTGCATTTTTGCCCCCCCCGCCTGCGGGCACATCTCTGTTTATCTCACCTGTTTGTCTAAGTCTTCGGCCTTGTCAAAAATGGGTCATCTCTGGGCTTTGACATTCACTCCCGTCACTTATGACTTTCGAGTTCTGTCAAAGAGGGGCAACTGTAGACACCCCATTTTTGACCGACCTTAAGACTCAGACGTCACCGATTGAGTGCTTGGTGATGTTGCATATCGTGCTCGTTCAGAGGTTTCAGAGTCTTGGCTGCGAGTCTTGCCTTCGGACTTCCGGACTCTTTCATGCTTTGCCTCGGTTTGCGAACCAGGCTCGATTTTCTCTGTTTCTCTTCCAGAAGGGAGGGAGAGGTCTCGTAGACCATCTTTCGGTGGCCGTAGGCTACGTTTTGTGGTCGTAGGCCATTTTGCCCGTTTCGGAGCCCGGTTCCCGATTTTCGAAACCGTTGGCCGTGTGCCTCGGTTCGGGACCGCTTAACCATCTCTGTTTGCTCCGGTTTTTGGCATGCATCTTATTTACTCCCTTTTGAGGGACACTGTGGTCCGAGAGATCAACTTCGTGGTCGAACACCCCTTTCGGTGTCTAATAGTCAGTTTTCGGGGCCCCAGGCTGCGCGTTTTGGCCCCCGAACCTTCATTTTGCATCGGTTTTGGTTCATTTTTGGTGGAGACCTTTGTTTCATTGTTAGAAAGGTCGTAGAGGGGTGGGAGGCCAGTAATTGTTCTGACAACCAGTTTTATTCCTTCATCGCCCTCCGTCGCCCGTTTTTCTCACTTCAAAGCCAATGTTGACCACCCCAGGACCACTTTCTTGAACCCTAAACCACATATTTGTGTTGTAGACACCCGGGAGGCCACCAATATCATATGGCCGGCCAGTAATTGTGATTGAACCTTTTGAACCCCTTTGAAATGTGAGTTGTTCTCTCTCCTGGTTCACTTTCTCCAGATTTTGACCACATGGCTGTGTTGAGCACACATGGGAGGCCACTAATATGTGATGGCCGGCCACTAATCTCACCTGACCCTTTTGACCCTTGGCCGATCGGCCATGGGGAGGGTCGGCCGGCCACCTAAACCCTAGCAAGCTGGCTGGCCATGATCCTCACTGTTGGTACATTACAAAAATACCCTCATTTTCCCTCCAGATTTTGTATCCGGGGGGCCAACTTTTGGGGGGAAACTTGAATTGTTTTCCCCCCTTTTTTCCCCCTCTTTCTCCCCCTCTTTTGCCTATATAAACAGCACCCCAGCTCTGGTTTTAGGGGTTAGAAAAATTGCTTTTGGAGCCTTGCAGTACATCTCTCTCTTTCCCTCACTTCAAGCACCAAAACCTCCCAAATCCTACATCCTTTACTCTACAACCCATACCCCCACCCTTCCATCCTCCATTCCAACAGCTTGAGGTTGTCCTTCAGAGCTTAGGAGCACCCAAACTTGGGCCCAAAGCAGCTGGAAGTTGAGTCTTCAAAGGTAAGTCTCCTTCTCCCTCTTTGGTACATTTTTTTGATCTATATCTTAGCTCTTTGTGCTTGCATATTTGGGCTCCGACCCTAACTGAAAATAGAATTATTTTGAGCTCTCTTTCATGTTTGTTTAAGGGCCTCTCACTGTTTGAGGCTTCCTTCTTGCACTTGCCTCTTTACCTCTCTTGTATGCCTCTTTCTTGCACGGTATTTTAGGCCTATTTTTAAACTGTTTTGAGGCATATTTTAAACTGTTTAGTGGCTTATTTTGAGCCCTTCTTCAACATTGTTGAAGGACTCATCACTGTTTGGGGCCTCCTTTTGTCACTTGCCTTTGTATCCCTCTTTTGGCCCCATTTTTGCATGATTTGTTAGCCCTTTGTGCTTGTTTTTTTGGACTCTGGTCTGAACTGTAAATGGCCTTATTTTGACCCCCTCTCCATGTTTCATTAAGGGTCTTTTTCTGTTTGAGGCATCCTTTTTGTACTTTGTGTTTAAACCTCTTTTTTAGGCCTTATTTTGCATAGTATTTTAAGCATGCTTGTGCACTGTTTTGGGTCTGGTAATAAACTTTAAAATGCCATATTTTTGGCCCCTCTTCAACATTGTTGAAGGGCCCTTCTATGTTTGAGGCCAGCAACCATCACTTGCTTCTTTGTCCCTCTTTTGACCCATTTCTTGCATGAGAGTTTAGCCATACTTTTGTTTGTTTTTGTGGTTTTTTGTAAACTGTAAAATACCATATTTTGGGCCCCTCTTCAACATTGTAGAAGGGCCCTTATCTGTTTGAGGTCAGCGGCTGCTACTTGCTTCATTATCTCGCTTTCGGGGCCATTTTTGCATGCTAGCTTAGCCCCATTTATGTTCACTGTTTGGCCTTTCTTAAAACTGTAAATATGCTTTTTTTGGGGCTGTCTTGATTCTGTCTTCACACTTCATGTTCAAATAATGCATGTATTGCATAGCCATAGGTCATTCCATGTACCTAATTTCATGTTTCGGGATTCATTCCATGCATCGGATGTCATTTTGCCATGTTTCGGGGCTGTTTTGCATTACTTTTTTCTACTGAAATTTGCATGCTTGTATGCCATATTCCATGCCTTGCCACGTCCTGTTAGAGTGGCATTCGTGCCCTAGGATCGATCCTCGATTTGCGTGCACGTGCGCACGCATTTCGAACGTCTCATTTTCATCTGATGGCCTCTTATATGAGTGTGGCTGAGGTCCACTTGTGTTAGTATAAGTCCATTATGCATTGTGTATGCCATTTCATTCCATAGCATTGTGTATGCTAGGCTGTATGTTAGCGCATTGTGTATGCCATGTTATCTCGTGCATCGTGTATGCCATTCCATAGCATTGTACATGTTAGGTTGTATCTTAGTTGCATTTCATGCATGTCATGCATATTGCATTGTGTTTGGGATAGGAGTTAGCCCGGGCACGGGAAACGAGGTACGTTTCGTACTCCGAGTGACGGAACGTGTCTCAATTCCCCAGTCACCGACACTCCGGATTGTCCATGATGGAGTTAGGTCTTAGTTGTATTTTCATGTGCATTCATTCCATATTGAGTTGTGCAATTCGACTCCTCGGCCATCATGCATCGAGATGCGTGATTGGTGGCACGAGGATCGAGGCATGCATACATTTGTGAAAATGCTTTGCCATGCCCCTTTGTTGCTCTCTGTTGCAGTAAATCAAGAATCAGCAGCCTTACGGAGTCTGGCGCGCATTCTAAGAATAATTGTAAACAGAGGCAAACCGGGGCATTGCGAGGGATTCTCCACACAAAGCAACCCGAACATGCATCATCCATCATCCCGAGCAGAGTCAAGGCAGTCCCTAGCTTGCACGCTAGTTTACCGCTTTCTTAGTTTAATTTGTTAATTAATTAGGATTTCGTATTTATTCGGACTGTAATTATTTATTTGGGACTGTATGTTATTCTTTCGGACCCTCTGTGCGAGGGCATAATTGTAATAAGTGTGCGCGTGTGTGATGTATGTCTTCCAACCCCACGTCTTTCTTCCCTTTTATTTACCCGCTTATGATGGTTAGATTAGGGCATGTTTCAATTAGCATACAGTATGATAGCATGTTGCATTCATTCATTCTGTTTTGCATGCACCGGGCTCGGCGCATCATACTAACTGTATCTGTATTTCAATTCCAAATTGAATACTTGTTAACTGTTGCATCTCATATGCCATGTTTAAAATAGCCGAGCCTGCTGTAGTTGCATTTTTGCATGTGTTGCATTAGGCATTTCTGTATAATTAGGATCATGCATTGATTTCTAATTAGCTTTTGTTTTGGCTTGGAGTACTCGGTAAGTTTTATGCTTTAGCATCCTTGCATGTGTGTGAGTGACTGCCATGATAGCATGCTTACCATGAGGCTATGTGCTTATATGATATACCTGCTTGAATGCCTGTGGGTGAAGGTTGGGTTACTTAGATTGGAACAATTCATTCACTGTGAGTTTTAAGCCCACTAGATAGTGGCAAAATCATGTTTTCTAAGCCCACCCGAGGGTGGCAAATCCACGTCTTAGCCTACTTGCGAGTAGCACCATCAAACCATTTTCAAATAAACAAACATGAAATATTTTGTTCCAATTCAGGCGATCCAGTCTATACTTGTATGCTGTGCGCATCACATATAGTAAATCTAGGCTAATAACCGGAATAAGAACACATAATGTTTTCAAAACTCGATATCATGGTTAGTAAAGGCCGATCTTTGATCGGGCGAGCGGGGGTGCTCACGAAGTGACCTTCCCCAATCGTACCCAAGTTCCCGAGCCGAGACAACTTTGGTGATGACGGACACGTGGCCTTAGGCAACGAGTCAGGGTTTCCTAAATTTCCCAAAAATAAAATATTTAGGTGGCGACTCTGTATCTGGCAAAGCAGTCCATGTTTGGCACTTCTTTCAAAAAATCTGTTTTCTCAAAACGATTTGCCAGATTTGGACTCTTTGGTTCAAGATTAAGAACCGTGACACGAATCGAGTCCGAGCTGTAGCGAGGTCCCCTGCGGCCCTGTTACACCTCCCCGGTGTATCGACAGGCTGTACTATTAGCAATGGACAAAGCTAAGTTGTCCATTGACACTACTCCTGAACAGCTTGTGGGATTAGTTTTCCCAGGAGGTACCAGCCCAACACTAAACTTTTTTGAGAAAAAACTCCTGCCGGAAGGCTCAGTTCACAACAAACCCCTATACATATCAGAGAAAAAAGGGTGCCAGTGGTATTGGTTGACATCGGGTCAGCTATCAATATCTGTCCTTCTCACAGAGCTTATGCCATCGGCCTGAAACAAGCAGATTTCGTGCCCACAACCCAAGTGATCTGGGCATATGATAATACCAGCAGAGAGGTGATGGGCACAGTACAAATCCGAGTTTAGGTGGGCCCGACTCAACAGGATGTCGAGTTCCATGTCCTGGATGTGCCTGCCATTTTAACTTACTGCTAGGGAGGCCCTGGCTACATCAGGTGAAAGCAGTCTCCTCTACCCTCTACCAAATGCTGAAGTACCCTCATGCGAAGGGAGTGGCGATTGTGTTCGGGAATTCATCCATCCATCCCCCGCCAGAGGTAACTACACCAGTGCTGGAAATCAACCATGGCGAGGAGGATGTATTCCTCTCAGGGTTTACTCTGGCCGAGGCCCGGGCAGTGCAGAACATCTTGGCAATTGATGAGGGCATGTATGTTAGTGCCCAATCAATCTATTTCATGAATAAGCTGCAGCATGTGCCAGGAATGGGGTTGGGAAGAAGTGGCCAGAAAGGTGTCACAGCATTTGCTGATGTGCCACATAATCCACATGCCTTTGGTCTGGGATAAGTACCCACCAAAGAGGACTGGGGTAGTGTAGCTCGGCTTTTTTGTGCCCCCTTTCGGAAGGTTTGAAAGAAAGCCCTACAGTTCAGACTCCCGCGGTTCTGAATCTAATCTCACAAGTGCAATGTGAAATTGATAAACACCAAAGAGTCCAAGTCCGACAAATCTTTTGAAAAATCGATTTTAGAATAAAAAATGCCAAAATTGGACTGCTTTGCTAAATACAGAGCCGGCACCTAAATATTTTATTTTGGAAAAATTTAGGAAACCCATGACTCGTGCCAAAGGCCACGTGTTCGTCATCACCAAAGTTGTCTCAGCTCGGGAACTTAGGTACGAGAGGAGAAGGTCATGAATTGAATACCCCCGCTTGCCCGATCAAAGATCGGCCTCTATTAATCATGATATGATTTTTTATAAACATCATGTGTTCTTATTCTGGTTATTTAAACTAGCTTTACTGTGTGATGTGCACAAGCAAGTATAGACTAGTTTGCTCAAATTGGAACAATTCAATTTCATGTTTGTTTTGCGAAAAGGGTTTGAACTTGCCACCTCAAGTGGGCTTAAAGTTTGCGAATTTGCCACCAAACATAGTGGGCTTAAAACTTATTTGCCACTCAACAAAGTGGGCTTAAAAACACACATTCGTTAATCGTTCCAATTCAGACAACAAGCCTTCATCCATAGGCATTCATGCAATTTATCAAGTAAGCATTTAGTCTTATGCTAAGCATGCTAGACATGGCAATCACTCACACTCAAGCAAGTATGCTAAAGCACTACAAACTAACCTAGTACTCCAAGTTAAGAAAATATGTGTTAGAAAAAATATGCATGATCCTAACTATGCCAAATGTCTAATACAACACATGCGAAAAATGCATTTAATCGGCTCGGCTACTCATATGGCATATGATTCAATTTGATAACATGCGGTTAAACACGTATTCAAAGAAGTATTGAAACGACAATGCAGTTTGGAGGATGCGTCGAGCCCTGGTGCATGCAATACAAATGAATGGATGCAAGCATAAGGTATGCTAATTGAAACATGTTCCCTAATCTAACCCTCAAAAGCGAGTAAATAAATGGGAGAAAGACGTAGGGTTGGAAGACATACACATCATTATATTTTGCTCTCACGAAGGACAGCCCGAATGAATAAAAGCTAACTAACTAGGAACTAATTAGGGCTAAGCTAATTATTACAAATCAAATGAAATAAAAAGCTAAACTAATTAACTACTTATTACAACACTTGAATGAATTGACTAGTAAGCTAACTAATTAATTTACAACACAAACGTAAGCAAACTAAGAAATTAAAGCCTATAACTACACTGCCACTACTTCGCCTCGGGAAATGGAAGATGCACATATGCCCGGATACCACCGAAAAAGACCTCCGTTTTGCTCTCGAAAGCCTCTGTTTGCACAGTTGAATACTTCTAGAACTATTTTGCTTCACCTTACCAACATTATGCTGAAGTTTGCATCAGTGGCCACCCGGCCATAGATGAATGCTGCCGGCCATCTGCCGGCTATGAAGGTGGCCTGCCGGCCATCTATGGTGCATTACCAGCCATGGATGGTAGCCTACCAGCCACTGATGCACTGGATCATTATGCTGCAATAAAGTACAAACAGAGCAAAAAGAGGGTGTTTCTAAGAATTATCTGCACAATTCACCCCTCCGTTTCATGGATAAATCCAAGGAGTTGTGAACTTAAACCACAAACCACCAATCCAAGAAATTTCAATGCATGATAGCGTGTGATTCAAGATGTGCAAGCTCAATGAATACAAAACAAGATACTCAATAACCATCACCCTATCATGCATGATCAAGGGCAATGGAGACCTAGGAAACTTGAGACATTTCATCACTTTGAGTATGAAATGTCCTAATTTTCCTTGTGTTCAATTAACATCCGATTGAACACACAACACACAATTTATTATCTTGCTCAATTTTAGTCCCAAGTTGTTAGTTACTCATTTTAACTTTACCAACCATTACTTAGTCAATTAAGTCCGAATGGTTAGTTAGAGTCCTCTAATGGAAAGAAGGCTCAAAACACAAGTTGCCTTGGGTATGAAAGAAGCCTCATACCGTTGGTAATGAACCCCCAAAAGGATTAAATTGTTAAGTATGAAACCTCAATTCCACACTTAGGCAAACAAGTGACTTGAAACCACTTTCAAAGCAAAATTAAAAACCAAGAAATGAGGGAGGTTACAGAGATGATTAGTGCTGAAATGAAGTACATAACAACACCAAAGTATGCAATCAACTCAAACAAGAGGTGTCTAATGGCCTAGAACACCAAGCTTGTGAGGACCATTACACTACAACCATGCAAAACAAGACTCTATTGACCCAAACAGCCCAAAATAGAGCTAAAGTAGTACTACAAAAAGCTAGAAAATCATGCTAACACATGGAGTTAACTAGGCTAGCAAACAAGACACAATGAGGGGAGGCTAACCCCTCTAATTTTGGACTTCAAAACATGTTTTTTGCCACTTAAAATACTCTGAAATTCAGTGGTTAAAAGGCCAAAAAAAGTTGGTTTGAAAATGGGAAACAAAGGTGCAAAAGCCTTAAGAGCAAGGAATAAAGAAGGGTGTGACACCTCCCTAACCTTAAATGACTTAAAACACCAATTTTATCCCATTAAAACAAAGGTTTTTATAGTTCAAAAATGGCCCAAAAACAGTAGAAAAAGATAGGAAAACAAGTGTACTAAAACAAGTCAAAAGACAAGTGTTATACCTCTGGAAGCCAAGCACAACTTTAGGCACCAATACAAGCCAAAACTACCTTCAAGAGCTCTAACAAGATCTCAAGGGACCTCAACCCAAAGGTGATCAATTTTGGTTAAGGATGTGTATACAAAAGAGTGGTATAACTAAGCAAGTATGCATAAAATTACAAGAGAGAGAGAGAGAGAGAGAATTTTTGAGTTTGAAATCTTCTAACCTCAAAACATGAGAGAGGGATTCCCTATATATAGAAACATAAAATCTATACAAGGAGATCCAGCCCTCCATGTGTGGACAGATGCAAGCATCTGTGCAAACAGCTGGCACAGCTGGCACAAAATATCTGCAGAAAACATTGGTGGCCTGTTGGTCATCAGTGATGGCCGACAAAGCATCATTGATGGCCGACATACCAGAAGCTCTGGCTAGCAGGTGTAGACGCGCCCGAACGTCCCGGGAAAATCCCATTTTGTTAATTGGGCTCACTACAGTTCGGACTCGATCTCACGGTCCTAAATCTAATCTCGCAAAGTGCAATGCAAAATCGATAAATCACCAAAGAGTCCAAATCCGGCAAATCGTTTTGAAAAACTGATTTTAGAAAGAAGTGCCAAACATGGACTGCTTTGCCAGATACAGAATCGCCGCCTAAATATTTTATTTTGGGGAATTTAGGAAACCCTAACTCGTGCCTAAGGCCACGTGTCCATCATCACCA
This sequence comes from Camellia granthamiana, assembly GCA_036172215.1. NCBI lineage: Eukaryota > Viridiplantae > Streptophyta > Magnoliopsida > Ericales > Theaceae > Camellia > Camellia granthamiana. The sequence goes on along the minus strand of CM069910.1, from coordinate 120,568,546 downwards.
AAGTTGCCTCGGCTCGGGAACTTGGGTACGATTGGGGAAGGTCATGCAATGAGCACCCTCGCTTGCCCGATCAAAGATCGGCCACTACTAAACATGATATCGAGTTTTTGAAAACACATGCGTTCTTATTCCGGTTTATTAGCCTAGGATTACTATGTGATACACATAGCATACAAGTATAGATTAGATCGCCTGAGTTAGAACAAAACATTTCATGTTTATTTATTTGAAAATGGTTTGATGGTGCTACTCGCAAGTAGGCTAAGACGTGGATTTTGTCACACTCAAGTGGGCTTAGAAAACATGGTGATTTGCCACTCTCAAGTGGGCTTAAAACTCGCAATCGATGAATTGTTCCAATTCAAGTAATCCAACCTTCACCCACAGGCATTCAGGCAGTTATATCACATAAGCACATAGCCTCATGGTAAGCATGCTATCATGGTAGTCACTTACACGCATGCAAGGATGCTAAAGCATGAACACTTACCGAGTACTCTGAGCCAAAGAAAGAAGCTAATTAGAAAACATGCATGAATCCTAACTATGCTGAGATGCCTAATGCAACACATGCAAGAATGCAACTAAGATAGGCTCGGCTATTCTAAGATGGCATATGAGATGCTACAGGTAACATGTATTCAACTTGGAATTGAAATACGATGCAGTTAGTATGATGCGCCGAGCCCGGTGCATGCAAAACAGATGAATGGATGCAAACATACGAGCATAAGGATGCTAATTGAAACGTGCCCTAAAAAAAACTAACCATCATAAGCTGGTAAATAAAAGGGAGAAAGACGTGGGGTTGGAATACATACATCACACACACGCACACTTATTACAACATTGCCCTCTCTCGGAGGGTCCGAATAAATAATATAGAATCGAATTAACTAATTATTACACAACACTAGCTAATTAACAAATTAACTAAACTAGCATGCAAACTATGTAAAATGGGCTACCCCAGCTTTGCTTTGAATGATAAAGGATGCATGCATGCTCGAGTCACCTTGTCGGGAAATCCATCGCGAGGCCCCGGCTCGCCTTTGTTTGCAATTGATTTCAGAAACTTGCACAAAGCTCCAAGGAGATGAAACTCTACCCTGGGAATCTAGGGGAAGGCTGCTGACCAGCTATAGGCATTGCAGACCACCTACCGACCACCCTTGGTGGTGAAAACCAGAAAAGGTGGTCGGCCTACCAGAAAACTTGGTCGGCCGACCAGTTTCTTCTCCTGGTTTTTGCATTTTCTACAACAAAGGCAAGAGAGAGAGAAAGCAAGGTATTTGTAACACATGTGTGCACGACCACTCTCTCCATCATTGCATAGGCTCTAGGGAGTGTAGTCCTTGATCCTCGGGCCACCAATCAAGTATCTCGATGCATGATGGCCGAGGAGTTGGATTGCACGACTCAATGTGAAATGAATGCACATATAAACACATAAATGCCTAAACTCCATCATGTGTTAGTCAAGAGTGTCGGCGACCGAGAATCGAGGCACGTTTCATCACTTGGAGTATGAAACGTCACTCGTTTCCCGTGTTTGAACTAACTCCTATTCCAAACACAATGCAACAAGTAGAATGGCATGCACAATGCGACCTTAAGCATGCAATCCTAAGGCGATGCAACCAAGTCATGCAAACATGCAAAGGATGACGTGCAAACATGCAAACTAGCATACGCAATGCTACGAACTAACAATGGCATACTCAATGCACATGATACTATATGTCATACACAATGCACATACACAATGAAGTGAACAAGGCATGCGCAATGCAGTGATCAAACATGCGACAATGCGGCATACTCAATGCTATGAACTACAATGGCATACTCGATGCAAAATGGACTTGAACCAAAATGAATGGGCCTCGGCCACACCCAAATCAGTGGCCATACATGATGAAAATGAGGCAACAAAACACATGCAAACATGCAAGATGCAAGGGCCCAAAGCCTAGGGCACAAGATACAACTGTATGAAAGCATGGAAAGGATGAAATATGGCATACAACAACACATGTTCCAGCTTTGAAATGACATACAAAATGGTCCCGAATCACGCAAACAACTCACACAATGCATATTGGGAGGCTCAAATACCGAAACTAGTGAAGCACATTACACTAGAGGTATGCAAAGCGATGCTCAAATGACCAAACCAACCCCAAACAGTCCCTATGTAGGCCCAAAACAGTAGCAAAATGGACTAACATGATGGTTTGAAAGGTACAAAAATGAAGCTCATGCAATGGTCTATAAATGAGGCATACAAGCACAACCCTCAAACGCATTTAAAGAGTGATAAACATGAGAATATGGCGACCTTATATGCTCTAAAAAATCATGCTCAATGATGCCAAAACATAGAAACACCTCAAGTTAAGCATGCAAGGGGGTTCAAAACTCAAGGCTAGGCAAGGGTATTACACTACAACCATGCATGGCAAGCATCATTCAACGAAGAGGCCTAAAAATAGAGCTGAGGCAGCCCAAACTATGAACAAAATCAGTTTGAAGTATGGCCAAAATGTGCTAGAATCAAGGGCCAAAACCACATGCAATGTAAGCTAGTGAGCATGGTTTACACTACAAGCATGTGAAACATTCAAGAGGCTACTGAACCAGCAAAAGATAGAGGTATGACATGCCAAATAATGACCAAGAAACCACTGAAACATGACCAATGCATGCAAGAATGACATGCTCCTTTGATAAGCTATGAAGAGGATTATTCTACACATGCAAGAGGCAAACATGAAGTGACCAAACTAGCCCTAGACAGAGTCTAGGCAGGTCCTAAAAGTCACTAAAAGGGGTCTGAACCAAGGCTTGGAAGTGTGAAAACAAAGGCTCCTTTGATAGACCAAAAATGCTAGTAAACAAGACAACAAGAGAGAGGGTCACCCCTCTCTGATTTAGGCCCTCAAAACCACATGTTCACCATTGAAAATCCACTGGATTTTAGTGGTAGGAGGGCCAAGAAAAGATTAAATCAAAGGCTTTAAGGCATGGCTCAAAACAAGACTAAATGAAGCATGGAAGAGAGTAGATGACCTCCAACAGGAAAATGGCCTTAAACAAACATGAATAATGCTTAAAAATAAATCTTTTCTCAGTTGACAACAATCCTCAAATAAGAATGCAAATGAGGCTAAGAGAAGGATCAAAATAATGCTTAAAAGAGGGAAAAGGGATTACCCTTGAAGCTCACCAAAACCAGCAAACTTCTGGACCAAAAAACTCAACCTTTGAGACCTCTTAAGACCCTCCAAGAACTTAGTAACAATGGTGGGGTGTCAGGCTATGAGGTGTGGTGCAAAAAGGCTAAGAATAACACACTCTTTAGGGCCAAAATGTAGAGATATAGAGAGAGATATGTGTTTTGCCTTAGAGCAAAATCTGAACCCTGTATAAGGAGAGGGGGAGCCTCTCTTATAGAGGTTTCAAGCCAAAGCTTCTCAAAGAAGCTAAAAACCAAGGCTCAAGATCCTCCATACACGTGTATGGAGGATGCAGTCTGTGCCTTCCAGCTGGCACAGCTGGCAAGCACTCACAGAGACAAAACTGGAGGGAGCAGGCCGACCAGAACAGGTGGTCGGCCGACCACTTCCCCTGGTTGGCCGACAAGGGCAAGTGGTCTCCCACACAAAATGGTGGTCGGCAGCTCCATTTGGTGGTCTCCACTTTGAAAGCAAGCTAGTGGCATGGTGGGAGACCAGCAAATGTGGCCCAATGACCAAGAAAACCAGCTTCCTGAGCAGAAAATCGGCTGGCGGAGAGAGAAGTGGTTTCTAAGAGAAAAGGTGGTCTCCCACCCTTGTGCCACCTTCCAATCAATGAAAACAAGATTCATGCCAAAAATGAACCAACACCGATGCAAAACGAGGGTTCGGGGGGCAAAACGCGCGGCCGGGTGCCCCGAAAACAGGCTGTTAAGGACCAAAAGTGGCGTGTGACCACAAAGGTGGTCTCCTGGGCCGTAGTGTCCCTCTAGATAGAGGAAACAAGGTGTGTGCCAAAAATCGTGCCAAACGGAGAATGTTAAGCGGTCCCGAACCGAGGCGCGCAGCCGACGGCTCTGAAAACCGGAAGCTGGTCTCCAAACGGGAACAGTGGCCCGCGACCACAAAAAGTAGCCTACGGCCACTGAGAGATGGTCTACAAGACCTCTTCCTCCCTCCGGGAAGAGAAAACAAAACTTGGTCCGCAAATCGAGGCAAAGCACAAAAGGTTCCAAGGTCCGGAGGCAAGGCTCTCAGCCGAGAACTCTAAAACCTCGGGATATGGACAACATGCACCATCACCGAGCGCTCAATTGATGACGTCTGAGTCTGAAGGTCGGTTAAAAATGGGGTGTCTACAGTTGCCCCTCTTTGACAGAACTTGAAAGTCATAACAATGATGGGAGTGAATGTCAAAACCCAGAGATGACCCATTTTTGACAAGGCCGAAGACTTAGACAAACAGGGGAGATAATCAAAGAGAAGTGCCCGTAGGCAGGGGCAAAATGCAAAGGGTATGCACAAAGCCGAGTATAACTTATGATCATGCAAAGAAAGCTATAATGAAACAAATATACACAATAAATGCAATGATTTTAAGCAAGAATGCAAATCAAACTACATTTCAATGCAGAAAGGATGTAAGAGAATTATTCAATTCTCGTTATGTCTTACGTGGAGAAAAATACCATCTGGTCCGTCTGGTCGTGCCAGCTTCGAATGAATCGTACATACAATATCGTGCCTGTAAAAGAAAGAAACTTAACAGGTACACTATTGTTAGAAACGTGCATAACAATGCAAATGAAAAGTGCGTTACGCATATGGAGAGGTGCATGACAATGCGACCTAAGTGTGACGCATAACAATGCGAGCGAGATGTGCATAACAATGCAGGAAGGGTGTGTGACAACACAGGTAGAGTGTGCATAACAATGCGATTGAAACAAGCATGATAATGCAAGTAAAATGTATGCGACAACGCAGGTGAGGAGTGCATAACAATGCAATTGAGGCATAAACACATGTAAGTGAAGTACACGCGACAACGCATACAATGTGTGAAGCAAGATGTAGACATATGTAAGTAAAGCATACGCGACAATGCGTGCAATGCGTGCAACAGGAATTGAACACATAAGTAAAGCATACGCGACAACGCATGCAATGTGTGAAGTAGAAATTGAGCACATGTAAGTAGAGCATACGTGACAACGCATGCAATGTGTGAAGTAGAAATTGAACACATGTAAGTAGAGCATACGTGACAACGCATGCAATGTGTGCAGTAGAAATTGAACACATGTAAGTAAAGCATACGCGACAACGCATGCAATGTGTGCAGTAGAAATTGAACACATGTAAGTAGAGCATACGCGACAACGCATGCAATGTGTGAAGTAGAAATTGAACACATGTAAGTAGAGCATACGCGACAACGCATGCAATGTGTGAAGTAGAAATTGAACACATGTAAGTAAAGCATACGCGACAACGCATGCAATGTGTGAGTAACAATGCAGGAGAGGTATAACTTTAATAGCATGCTTGAAACAAAACGTTGAGTAAAGAAGTGCAAGCCTCAAAGAGGGCAACTCAAACACGACCTCCGATTCACCTCTCGGAGGGGTTACAACGTACTCAAAAGGATACACCTTGCTCTTGGCGAATAACAACAAGTCACACTTCAAAGACTTGAATCGAAGTTCCCGCGGAGACATTTCGAGCCGAAAAGTGCACTCTTCTTATACTTTCTCAAGAGCCGGGGACTCCAATCATCACCAAAATTCACAGGGAGAACAAAGGGACCTGGGAGACCACCCAGGAAGGCCACCGACCAGTTTTTGCTCACAGGGTGGTCGGCCAGCTAGAAAAACTGGTCGGGCCGACCAGTTTACCAAAATCTGAGCAGTTTTGTCTTTTGACATTTGGATCTTTAAGTTCACTTGGCCAAACCACTTTTTCTCACAACTCTAAGGCCGAAATCAGCTCCCCTTCCTTCATAGACCATTTTCTCGCTCAGATCTGTGCTTTATACGTGCTTTCCAACGCCCTACGCGAAGTTGTTTCGCGAAAACTTTTAGTTCTCTTCACTTTGAACCGATTAAAATTTGATTTCGGTGTTTCTTTCTCCATTTTCACCACTTGAGGTATGTTTATCTCGAAATTTGGCACATTTTCTCGGGAGTTGACTTTTGTTGACTTTTTCCTTTCCCGAGAGTTCACTTTTGTTGACTTTTTTCAATTTTGGCTCATTTCGCTCATTTTTGCTCATTTTTGCAGATTTCTTTAGATGGCAGATCATTTTCATCATGGTGGAGGTCCTCTGCATGCCGGGGATGAGCCGGACATCATGTCACTGCCTCCGAGAGTTCGGCATTTCGACCCCGAAAGGTATCATCCTCAAGAGCACGTCCTACCTCCGACCACTTTCTATCATTTCACTGACCTTGATCGACGAGCACCCGCGGATCTGCTACTACGGGAGCTAGAGTCTCATCTCTCTAATCAGGCACGAGAGGTACGTACTTCACTTTTACATTTTCTGTAATGTATTCTACATTTCCTGCACATTCCATGCTTTCGCTATGTATTTTTTATCTCCTCGTTCTGAACACATTCACACACCATACTTTTGCTTATTCGGCATGCAGCACACAACACAGTATTTTGTTAAGTTGTCACACAGCTTGTTCTGAACACATGGTTCATTCTTATCACACAGTTTGTCTCAGGCACATAGTTCGTTTTTCGGGCACACAGCTTGTTTCTCGGGCACACGACTCACTTTTTCGGGCACACGACTTGCTTCTCGGGCACACAGCTCGTTTTTCGGGCACACAGCTCATTTTCTGGGCACACAGCTCGTTCTTTGGGTACATAGCTCGTACTGAACATACAGTCCATTTACTTCATTTGCACGTAACTCATACTGAACATACAGTCCATTTACTTCATTTGCACGCAGCTCATTCATCTCATTCTGAAAACTGAATACATCTGTTAATTCTGAATACAGGTATCTTCTCGTTCTACGCGAGGTTATGGCTCGATTGTCGCTAGGGAGTGGTATGCGGAGCTCCCAGATACCGTTCGCGATATCGTGGACGATGCAGGATTTGGACCCTTCTGCGCGGGGCTATCACGTTACCCGGCGAGCAGCACCTTGATGGGGGCACTTCTGGAGAGATGGTGGGACACCACCAACTCGTTCCACTTTTCAGCTACCGGGGATCTGACGATGACCCCATTTGACTTTGCCATGCTGACTGGCCTTGACGTGGCCGGCCGACCAGTCCCTTATGACGCAGATATGGGCGAGTGGGAGGCGGCTTGGATTTATCTACTGGGAGTTTGCCCGCCGATCGACAGATCATTGGGTAGAGTTAGACATACCTGGTTTCCCATGCAGTACAAGGGGACTATGCCCGAGACCGTTGAGGAGATAGAGCAGTATGGTTGGGGTTTTTTGATGTTCCTCCTTGGGACCACTTTGTTCTTCGACAAGGGGAACACAGTTGGACTTTATTTGCTCAGTGCTTTAGTAGACCTATCCCAGGTCAGCCAGTATGATTGGGGCGGTGCCGGCCTCGCTACCCTTTACTGTTATATGAGTGCAACCTCCCGCGGGAGGGGGAACATAGTCGGTGGCTACTGGAGAGCCTGGGAGGTACTTTCTGCCCTCTTGATTCACATCTCCGCTTTTCAATATCTGTACACTGCACACACGACACACTTTTCATTCTATACTCTACATTCCGCACTAAGCATTTTGCATTCTCTGTACATTCTATATTCACATTCTGCACTCAGCATTCTATATTTTCTATACATTCTGTATTCTGACAGCCACTGTCTTGCCTTTCACAGTTGTGGGTTTATACCTACTTCCCGACACTCGCTCCTGAGCCGGAGGTTGAGGCATCTCTTGAGATCCCCTACTCTCACAGATTTGAGGGTCGGTGCCGGCCAAGGACTCGGGAGACTCTGCCTTCCTTCGGCAGTTCTTTGATACTGTGCGGGCGACCGAGGTAATCTAGAACTCTCAGTTCTTCGGCAGTGCTTTGGTTCATCTTGCATATTTATGACATCTAATCAGTTTGTGCTCTTGTTATCCATAGATCACTTGGGAGCCCTGGATACCTCTGGGAGGAGATATTCGTTTCTAATTCCCTGGGACGTGGGCCTCTTCTTGATACCGGATTTTATTTGAGGGGCCAGTGGGCAGGGCCTGGTTTCTAGGGGATCGCTTCATGCATCAGACGATGGGCGTCCCAGATCAGGGTATCCCGACAGCACCTCCGGATGACATGCGATCCACTGAGAGACTCACTCTCCTGGAGGTCGAGGAGGCTATGATGGGCACTGATGTAGTTCTGCTCTTGGAGGAGGGGGAGTACGCGACCTACCGCCATACGTACTTGATGCCCCCATTAACAGGTATCCGTACTCCTACGAGGAGGGCTGCCGGTGCATCATCTAGTCGAGTTCAGGCTACAGATACCCCTTCGACTAGTAGGGTCGGCACATCAAGAGATGGGGCTGGACTGATTCCCCTAACTTACCAGCATGCTGGGTGGCCGGATCTTCTGACCGAGCTGACAAGCTGGCGGTATAGGACATCCTACCCGATTCCATTGGAGCCTCCATTGCTTGATCATCGATACGTCAGTGACCCTAACTCACCACTGGTATGCTTTACAGTTTTTGATTTACCGCTCAGATATTTAGGCATTCATTCATTCACTGATGACTTGCACTTACATCTGCAGCCTCCCAGAGAGTACATGGATAGGATGCTCGGAGTGGTGGCCTCGCTCGAGGGCATGGTTCTGCGGAGGGAGACACAACTATTCATCGCTGGCGTCTCGGTATTTTTCAATTTCCTTGCATTTATCATACTTCTGATGACATGTTGAATTTGACTATTTCACTGCATTGGTTGACTGCATGTGTAGAGCACATCTGACACACGCCACATTCATATACTGTATCTGTATGCACCCACTCTATGTAGCTTTCTTGTCTCTGCATCTGATATACATATTGGCTAATGTATTCAAAATGCCCTCTCTTTTTTTTTTCAGATGCCACCGCTACAGGCTGGGTCGCCCGGGCCTTCTCGAGGAGCTGGGAGAGGGGGGTCGACTCGCAGTCACGGTGGACGTAAAGCGCCTATCAGAGATGATGAGGAGTCCAGCAAGGAGGAGGAGTCGGCGCATCCTCAGTCAGAGACATCTGTAGGCAGGGAGGAGGACTCTGGCTCCGGATCTGAGAGTGGAGGTGATGACGAGGAGGGTTCAGAGGATAGCAGCTCCGATTCGGATGATGGTGCCGGTGGAGGTGGTGCAGGGACTTCTCAGCCAAAGAGGATGAAGAGGGCCTCCTATTCTTGAGCTTGAGAGCACTGATGCAGATGTTCCTACTTTATTTTCCTTTTTTACTAGTAGTTGTAGCACATTAGCTTTAGGCAGTTTTATTTTCTTTAAAACTTGTACTCTTGCTGTAAAATGTTGTAAAAAAAAAGAACTATGATGGAATGAAACAGCTTTTGTTCAAAAAGTGTTGTACTTTGTATTCTTAGCATCGCATTGCATTACTTTGCACAAAAATAAGATTGAATGGAAATTGAGCACCGTGTATTGCCAGGTCAGGTAGTGAACCAACACAACAAACTAAACAACTTAACTTACTAAGAAATAGCAAAACCTTAGCAAGTTTACAACTCGATAAGCAAAATACGACAATGTTGATTAAACAAAGAGTAACAACTCGATGCACAAAACTCGACAACTCGATAAGCAAACTTAACAACTCGATAAACAAAACTTAACAACTTGATAAGCAAAACTTAACAACTCGATAAGCAAAACTCAACAACAACTTGATAAGCAAATGCATTTCTGACAAATCGGGCGACGGAATGCATCCGAAACAGAGGTAAACACAGACCTTCAACACTCCCAACGCATGGAAAGGCTAGGAGCTCTCTTCTAGAGGCTAGGAAAAGGCCAAAATCCAATTTTCCTCCATTGCCGACCACCAAAGAAGGCTGGCCGACCAGCTTTCTGCATTGGAGACCAGTTGTGTGGTCGGCCGACTAGAAAAACTGGCTGGTCGACCAGAAAAAGTGGTCGGCCGACCAGTTGGCCCGACGACCTCCAGATTTTTGACACGTGTCTCCCGAACAGTGCCTTATCCTCCATAAAGGTTCCAGCTTTGTGGTTCTCTCATTCCATCTCAGTTTTGCATCAAAATGGAGGCATTTCTCATCCAAAATCTCGCAGCTTGGATTGCTACTTTAGATGGCTCGGAAAAGTTGAACTTCCGGGGCTTCGGCATAAATACACTATTCATGCTGAGTCGCACTCCGCTGCACTTTCCGTTTCTCCATGCCGCGGCAAGGTTTTGGAATCTGGTAACACATGTCTTTAGCTTTGGCGGGCAAGAGGTATGTCCTACTTTTGAAGATTTCCAAGCTTTGATGGAGTCCAAGCGCAACAAGGAAATCTTACCCTAGTTTCGCTTTGGCCACGCCCAGGCCTTAGGACGAATGTGCGGGCTAACTATGCATGACGCTCGGTCTTTGATCCGCGATGGAGCATTGGACATTGCCAGCCTGATTCACCGCTTTTCTGATGCTGGTGACCGCGGTGATCACCACTGGCAAGGTTTTCGGCGACATGCCCTTTGCTTGTGCATGCTATCTCACTTTTTGCTTACCCCAGGCTTCAGCGGACCTAGTGTTCGTTTGATCAAAGTTGCCCAAGGCTTGAAAGATGGAAAGAGCTGCATTGCCATGACATTGGCCGAGACATTGATGGGCTTGGATGCTTTCCATCGTCGAGAGACGACCAGATTCGCGAGGAGTCCACTGCTGCTGCAGGTAATGTTTCCTACCCTATCTCGCATGTGTGTTGCTCACATCACTCGGCCCTCAGGCTCGGTTTTTCTCACAAAACCCGTTTCTCACTTTTCTCTCAACATACACCTCTCTATTCTTTAATCTCTCATTTTTCATCCTTCCCCAGGTGTGGCTGATGGACAAATTGCAGGTTGTGGACTCTTGCCCAGCATACTCAGCTCGCGGCTACTTCTTCCGACGTCGCCTAGTCGATGCCCTTGATGAGGGATGGTGGTTTGACTGGATATGCAATTTGTCCGCAGACCGCATTGCTTGGTGCTGTCCTTGGCTTAATCTATTGGCAATGAGCTAGAGTATGTCCCGGCAGGCCGGGATTCAGTTGATTGGCCTGACACATTGCGTGTTCTACTTTCCTTTCCGGTTCCAACGTCAGTTCAGCCATGATCAGATTTGCCCGGCGGAGGGGATAGAGTATCCAGCTACATTTCCGATCCGAGGCGCACAGCTAGGTCGGTATGCCACGGCATGGAGGACGAGAGAGCTTTTGGCCCCCGCTCCCACTTTCAGTTGCACTTTCTCTGATGAGTGCATAGATTGGCTCAATGAAGAGGCGCAGATTGGGCCCATATTGGCATCAGAGGCTTCGACCAGCTCTGGGAGGGGGCGCAGGAACACCTGACTTATCTATGCCTCGATTTTATTGCTTTAATCAGTACTTTCAAGTTTTTCTTTATGAGTGTAATAAAAAGCAACTTCAATTTGTATGCAAGAACAGGAGAACTCTGTACTGAAATCAATATAATTGAAGGTTGTGGGTACTGAAAATTTTCCGTTCGGTCCAAAAATGGTCTAAGTCATAAAAAGATTAATTTGAGCAAAATCAACTTTTATTAAAACTTTTGAAATCGATTTTCGATATGGATCAGAACTGGACACGCCTGAGATCTGTCACTGAGATGCACAACCCCGGATCCCAGCAACTGGAAAGTTGCCTCTAGTCTAAATAGCACTGCACCGGAGATCACAACCGAAGCTCTTGAATGCTGAATAGACAAAGATGACCGAGATGATCAAATGGACAAAGTTGATCGGGGAAAAGTTTATAGCTGGACTTCAGGATGAAGTTGCCTACGTATCCCAAAGATGGAAATCAAGCCTTACGTAGTTCGGCTCAAGTTCACTCGTGTATTAACCCTCACCTTTTACGCTCTAACTTTTGCCAAAGCCGCTCTTTGCGGGTTTTTAACCTTGCGAGCTCGGTTTTTATAATTTCAAATTTTTCTATGCTCTAACTTTTGCCTAGGTCACCCTTTCGGGTTTTCGGCCTAGCGAGCCACTCAGGGGTAATATTTCTTCAACTTGTCCATGTTGATCGGCTGTGAGAACTCTAGGCCATCTAGGTCCATCAGAACGACAGCTCCGCCTGACCAGATAGACTTGATGATGTAGGGACCGGTCCAATTGGGTCTGAACTTGCCCCTAGGGTCATGGATGGGAGCTCGGTTGTCTTTGAGCACCAAATCTCCTTCTTTGAGATTCCTGGACTTAACCTTCTTGTTAAAAGCCCTGGCAATTCGTTGTTGATAACCCTGAACATGGTACAGTGCTTTCAGCCTTCTCTCACCAAACAGCGTGAGTTCCTCAAATCTGCTCTGTTGCCAATCTGCTTCGGCTATCTGACACTCAGCCAGCACTCGCAAAGACGGAACTTCAATCTCGATAAGTAGAACAGCCTCCATCCTATAAACCAATGAATACGGAGTCGCTCCAGTAGAAGTTCTAATTGAAGTCTGGTAGCCCCACAGAGCAAATGGCAACTTATCTGGCCAGTCCCGGTAGGTTTCCACCATCTTCTGCAGTATGTGTTTGATATTCTTGTTGGCGGTCTCAACTGCTCCGTTGGTCTGCAGCCGATATGTAGATGAGTTATGAAAAGCCACGTTGTATTTTTTCAACAAGTCAATCACTTCCTTCTTGAAGTGGGAACCGTTATCTGAAATAATCTCGTTTGGGACCCCGTAGCGACAGATAATGTTGTTCCTGATGAACTTTGCAACATGCGAAGCCTTCAACACCGTATAAGATTGGACCTCAACCCACTTTGTGAAATAGTCTATTGTGACCAGAATGAACTCATGCCCATTGGACCCCTTTGGAGTGACAGCCTCGATCACATCGATTCCCCAAACTGAAAACGGCCATGGCGAAGTCATATTGTACAGCTTCGACGGCGGGATGTTCATACGGTTTGCATGGATCTGACATTTGTGGCATCGCCGAACAAAGCCGATACAATCCTCCTCCATGGTGGACCAGTAGTAACCTTGCCTGAGAATTTTTCGGGCTAGCATCACCCCATTTACGTGCGCTCCGAATTCTCCTCCATGGATGGCCTCCATTAGGCGCTTGGACTCTTCAACATCAACACACAGCTTATGCATTCCCAGATGACCTCTCTTGTACAATTTACCTCCGCAGATGATGAACTGAGCAGCCATTCTTCTGATTGTCCTTTTATCCTTGGCATTTGCCCCTGGTGGGTACGCCTCTTTCTCCAAGAAGTTCCAGACATCGTGATACCAGGGGTTCTCATCTTGAACCTCTTCTACGGCAGCAATTGACTCGTAGGCCGGTGCAAACTTCTGGTCAATGATGATCGGACGCATCCGGACTCCGAAAGGGATGTCTATCATGGAAGATAGAGTTGCTAGTGAATCTGCGAACCTGTTGTTCTCTCTTAGTAGATGAGCAAAGTTCAGCTTCTCAAACTGAGGAATCAGCAGGTCCAAGGTCTGGTGGTACATTCTCATCTTTTCTTCTTTGACTTTCCAATCTCCCTTAGCTTGGGATACAACAAGGTTCGAGTCCCCGATGACGTCCAATCATTTTGCCCCTAGTTCTAGGGCTGCTTCTAAACTAGCAATGCCTGCTTCATACTCTGCTTCGTTGTTCGAGACTTTGAACCGGAGCATAAATGCTAGAGGGATATAGGAATTGTCTGGTGCTATCAGCAACACCCCTATCCCATATCCATATTGGTTTGATGCTCCGTTAAAATACATCGTCCAACACTCATCGTCGATATGCAAAATAGCCTCATCTAGGAATAAGTATTCGACTGCTTCATCCCCTTCAACTGGGTGATCGGCTAGGAACTCCGCTACTGCTCTCCCCTTTACTAACTTGCGAGTCACATACTTCAGATTGAATTCGGAAAGCAGAAGCAACCAACGGGCTAGCCTACCCGTAAGTGCCGGTTTCTCGAAGAGATATTTGATGGGATCTAATCTTGAAACCAACATTACAGAGTGAGCTAACAGGTAGTGCCGCAGCTTCCTGGTAGCCCATACCAAGGCCAAACAAGCCTTCTCGAGTGGAGTGTAGTGGGTCTCGTATTCTAACATCTTCTTGCTCAGGTAGTAGATAGCTCTCTCCACCTTGTCCTCAGGTTCCTGCGCAAGCATGCAGCCCATCGTAGTTTCAGTCACTGAAAGGTACAAAATGAACGATTTTCCCAGCTCAGGCGGTGACAACACGGGTGGGTTCTGTAAGTATTCCTTGATCTGTTCAAAAGCAGCTTGGCATCGGCCGTCCCATTAGAACTTCTTTCATTTCTTTAGGAGGCCAAAAAGTGGTTCACAAGTTAAGGTTAATTTTGAGATAAACCATCTTATGAATTGCACTTTACCCAGAAAGCCTCTCACCTCCTTTTCAGTCCTTGGTGGTGGCATTTCTAAGATGGCCTTGATTTTGGAAGGGTCGACCTTGATACCTCTCTGTGTAATCAAGAACCCCAACATTTTCCATGCTATAACACCAAACGTACACTTCTGAGGATTCAGCCACAACCGAAATTCTTTGATCCTTTGAAAAAACTTTTGCAAGGCGGTGTAGTGGCCCTCTCTTTCTTTGGACTTGACAATCATGTCGTCCACGTACACCTCAACCTCTTTATGGATCATGTCATGCAATATCGTGGTTACGGCCCATTGATATGTAGCTCCAGCGTTCTTCAACCCAAATGGCATCACCCTACAGCAGTAAGTCCCCCACGGAGTGGTGAAAGTAGTCTTCTCCCGGTCTTCAGGTGCCATCACTATCTGATTGTAGCCTGAGAATCCATCCATGAACGAAAGCAAAGCATGCCCCGCTGTGAAGTCTACTAACTCGCCGATATACGGCAAAGGAAAGTCGTCCTTTGGACTGGCTCTATTCAAATCCCTGAAATCCACGCATACCCAGATCCTGCCATCCTTCTTCGGCACCGGAACGATGTTGGCCAACCAAGTTGGGTACTCAGATACTAGCAGGAACCTTGCGTCAATTTGCTTGGTGACCTCTTCTTTAATTTTGAGAGCCCAGTCCGGGCGGATCCTTCTGAGTTTCTGTTTAACGAGTCGGGCCTCTAGGTCAAGAAGGATCCGGTGTTGTACAATCTCAGGATCGATTCCAGGCATGTCTTTGTAGGACCACGCGAAAACATTTTTGAAATCTTTTAATAAAGCGACTAAGCGCTCGCGCTCCTCCGAAGACAACGTGGACCCGATCTGGACCAGCTGCGGGTCCTCCTCAGTACCCACATTAACTATAGTGATTTCATCAACCAAGGGTTTAACAAATCTCTCCTGCTCTTGATCAATTAGACGTTGTAAAATTGGAGGAATTTCTTCCTCATCATTTTCATGAAAATTTTGAAAGTCCTAATTAATACAATAAATCAAAGGCACAGAAAAGTACTCAGAAACCACAGCCATTCCATTCTTATTAAGCACATCCAAATCGTCCGATTCCTCTATTACAATAGACTCAAAAGAGAAAGAAAAAGACGATCTGGACAGGACTGTGGCATCGGGGTTGTCACCCCCAGGAATATCGGACTCAGACTCAGATGAGCTGGAACCTGATTCCGACTCCACAGACTCGGTGGAATCAGATTCCGGCTCACTACCTGACCCGGTGCTGTTTGACAAAAATCCCTTTTCGTACTGCCAGATGAGAGAGGGTGCAATGGATGCATCCAAAATGCTTGACGGTGGGCTCGCAGCTGTTTCATTACCAATCATGGACACCGAGAAGTTATCCCCCAAGCACTTCTGTACGATCGGAGGATCTGAGAGTAGACAAGCCAGCGCTACCCCCATTTCGATTTCGGCGTTCTCAGAATCCACTTTCTTGCACTGCTCAACCTCAGCTGATGGGTCTGTCTGCTCTTCGGTAACATCATCCCCGGATAACTGCAGGTGAAAGAAGATCTTAAACCCCGGCAGGCGCCTCATCTCAGCATTCAACCATGGCTCTGGGAAGCCGCAGAATGAAAAATCCTCCCCCTCCCGGACAAAGCGTCCATTTAGGGTACCTTGGATGGGTCGGTGCATTAACTCATAAGGCTTCCCTGCCTGCTTTTCTCTGGCTCTCCCGGCCATCTCCTTGCCTTTCCTTACCCAATCCTCTTTGGTGGGCAGATAACCCAAGCCAAAGGTATGCGGGTTGTGCGGCACTTCGGCCGATACTGCAATGCCTTTCCGGCCACTCTTCCGCAATCCCATACAGGGGATGTGTTGGAGCTTGTTCATGAGGTACACTGATTGTGTGCTGACATATAACTCCTCATCAACAGCTAAGATGTTCTGTACGACCCGAGCCTCAGCCAGAGTAAACCTTGATAGGAACACATCCTCCGTGCCGTGCTCGATTTCCAAAACTGGTGCAGACACTTCTAGCGGCGGATGGATTGACGAATTCCCAAAAAATAATAGCCACCACCTTCCCGTGGGGGTATTTCAACATCTAGTGCAAGGTGGAAGAGACTGCCTTCACCTGGTGTAGCCACGGCCGCCCCAGGAGTAAATTGAAGGTTGTGGGAACGTCCAGGACATGAAAGTCAATCTCGTGTTGTCCCGGACCAACCCGAGTCTGAATTTTCACGGTCCCCATCACCTCTCTGCTCGTGTTATCATATGCCCTTATCACCTGGGCTGTTGGCACGAAGTCCGCGGGCTTCAACTCGATTGCATATGTCGTCCTTGACGGGCACACGTTAATAGCGGATCCCGTGTCGACAAGAACCACTGGTATCCATTTGCTTCTACATTCCACAGAGATGTAGAGTGGTTTGTTATGACTTGCACCCTCAGGCGGCAGTTCTTTGTCAGAAAAGGTCAACGTCGGGGAACCTCCTCCCGGAAAGACCAATCCCACCAACTGTTTAGGCGTGGTGTCTACTGAGAGTTTGGCCTTGTCCATTGAAGATAGAACAGCTTGTCTATGAACGCATGAAGCCATAAGCAGTCCCCAGATGGAGATGTCTGCTTGTATCTTTTTAACTGTTTCAGCACGACCTCTTCTTCAAGTAGCTTCTCTTTCTATTTTTCCGCCTCCTTGTCCTTCTCGGACGCCTCTGGTTGATCTAGGTGTGGGGGCTTGAAATACCGCCCACTCCTAGTCATATGATCAACTTCGCCAATGTACCAAGTATCGTCCGACTGGTTACTCCCCCAATCCTCATCTGTGTGGGCAAGACATAGGTCATCGTCTTCCCACCACATTCCTTCGGCAGCCGACAGACACCGGTCCGGCTCTATTACAACTGTCCTCATACCCGCAGCACCTCCTTCCGTCCATGTGCTCACAGCATGCTCTGTTCTTGTGCACACAGCACGTTCAGTCCCCACGGGGGCCTTGGCTTTTCTGGCTATCTCAGAGTCTTCGATCCCTTCCCTTTCCAACTGCGTCAATACAGCCTGCTGTTCAACATGTCTTGTATTCAAAATGGCCAAATCCCGAGCGAAATTCTTGGCACCGGCGCTCTCCGGCGATGTATTCTGATCCTTGGCCCTTCCGGCCACAATTGATGTCCTTGCCCCTGACGGGCCCTTTTCCAGCTAAGATTCTTCAACAATATCTAGTTGGTCGTCAAGCCACCCTATGACCTCTGCTGACTCCTCAAAATCGAACCAGTTGATTGTCATGTCCCCCGGATCTTGTTCGTTGAAAATCTAAAGGCTAGCAATGTCCCTTCCAGAACTGCTAAGTCATCTATCCTCTGATCAAGTCCATCCCCCCGTAGTACACAAATTTCTGCCTTCACCGACAATTCCACATTTGGCCTAATCTGACCCACTGACGCAATGTAGCCACTCGGATTGTACACCTCCTCAGCAAAGCTCCCCAATTCCTCAGTCACTGAATCCACTGTACCACTTTCCTCCGAAATCATCCCTATTCTGTCTTCGATGATCACTACCATTGGTTCAGGTTGGGCTCGGGAGATGTCCAACATGCACAAGTCAGTGTTGTCAGGAATGAACACCTCCGGCTTGGGTAGGTGAGAAGGGGTGATATATATGGTAGGGTCGTATGACACGACCCTAGTTTGGATTGAGTTAATGCGTTTAGGAGGTGGAGCTTGGTTATGCGGCAGGAGAGGGTTGGTTGTAACATTGGGTTTCTCTAGAGGCACAATCACCCTATTATCAATGAGATCCTGAATCTCATGACGCAATCTAAAGCACTGGTTGGTGTCATGACCATGCTGTTGGTGAAACGCGCAGTATTTAGCTGGGTTGTGGGAGGGGGGAAGTTTTTCTGGTAATGGCCGCGGCTTTAGGGGCTTCAAATGCCATTTCTTAATCAAAACTCCTAAAGCCTTGGACAAGGACATGTATAGTGGAGTGAAAGTTCTTTGGCTTTTGGGTGCGTATCTGGCTGTTTGCGAACTACTACTGGACGCACCAGTGAATGGCGTAGCTGCAAGGGTTCTTGGGGGATTGGTGGTGACTATGCTCACTTCTGAAGCTCTAGCAGCTGCAGCACTGCTTGTGCCTGCATTCGTACTGCGGTTGAAAGTTCTCCTGGGCTGCTCTCTGTCATTATCAATCAAGCCTTGTTTCAAAGCATCTTCGATCTGTACTCACATCTCATGTAAATCTGAAAAGGTGGGGAAGGGGAGAACAATCATTTTCTGCATAAGCTTGGGCTGGAGATTGCGCACAATCATCCGAATCTGATCTTTGCCAGTGGGCCTAGTGGTCATCATTGAGGCCTTGGCCCTCCACCGGGTTACGAAGTCAGAAAAACTCTCCTTAGGCTCCTACCTAGTCGTCTCGAGATCACGGGTTGTGATGTCGATCTGTGTATTATAGGAGTGCTAGGCGACAAAAGCCTCGGCCATCTCATCCCAATTTGTCTTAACATCGTCTTCCAGTTTTGCGTACCAGATGGCCGCCACACCCGACAGGGTCCGGCTGAATAAAGAAAGCTTCTGTAGCCTGGTGAGGCCCATCGGCCTTAATATGTCTGAAAACAGCCGTAAGTGCACCATGGGATCCCCAGACCCATCAAAGCGGTCAATATGTGGCATCTTAAATCTGTTCGGCAGCGTCACGGCTGCGTCGGTATACCCATCCTCGATGTCCGGGATGGACTTCACACCCTGAGATTTCTTTTTCAAGCTTGCTCACTTTTAATGCCGTGGGGTCCACCTCGAATTTGAAGGGAGAATCCGGTTGATTGAGAGGAGTAGGTGCCTTGGATAGTTGAGGTAGAATCGGGGGTGGAGCCGGCCCTGTTGGGATGTCTGTATCCTCCTGGACATTCTGGACATTCGCCGTCTCCCCAGGTATTGGAACTCTTGGTGGGGGAGGAGCTTAGTGTGAAGCTGATGCTCCGGCTTGCTGCTGTAGTCGAGTAATTAGCTCTGCCTGTTGGGCCATGATGACGGCCTGCTGTTTGGCAAATTCTACTTGAGGAGCAGCGTCCTCCTGTATGGTTCTCATGCTCTCCTGAAGCTGACGCATCATTTCTTCCATTCCTGCCATACTGCCCTGATCTATCTGAACTACTGGTATGTCTATCTCTGGAGTAGCCTCGAGAATCCCAACCTGAATGTTCAAAGACCACTGATCTGGTAATCTCGGCACCGATACACTGCGTCTTCTCGACCTCCGCCTGACAACCGGAGGTAAGGAATAGAACACTGGTTGTCCATCTACCAGATCCTCAGATCGATGGAATCGACGACCTCTAGTCCAGAGTGCTTGGGAAATATCTGCTTGGTCGGAAGCAATTATGCTAAACTACCTAGCAAAAAGATAAATAAAGCATAATAAGGAAATAAACAACCAGAAACGGATAGCATAATGGCTTAAATAATCACAACACACAATCGGCATGACAACACACAGTTGGCACGTGTAAGCTGAATATACTGTTCTCAAATACTGGTCATTGTTTCCCAAATCACTACCCCAAATCTGAATCTGATACCCGCGGATATACTGATTCTCAAAACACTGGTGCCCGCAGGCCTGATGCCCAAACTTGCAAATTGATACATGCATTCCTGTAGAGACACACTCTAAAAGCACATAGCAAACAAGGGAGAGGCAAAACACCCCTATGGAGGGGTAGGGTTTCCCTGTCCTATTTTGTTAGGAGCTAGGGTTTCACTATGCACGTAGCGGTTTCAAACAACCTATAATCGGGTAAGCAACCTGCCTAGCTTGGAATAGTCACTATGGATTCCGAATATGCACTAGGTCGAATGGTCAAAAAGGGTGGCCCGGTAACAACCAGGGTTTATGTTCCCATCATGGCAGAGCTCGTAATTGGTCAGCCTTATGGCACGCTTCTCAAAGCAAGCCTCCGGCAAACCGTTCAGGAATAGCAGATGGCAAACGTGGTGTCCTAGGCGCACTAATGCAAAGAAACACATAAGTGTAGTCAAAACAAGATATCATGAGTTCGAGTCAAGTTCTCTAAGTCTCCAGCAGAGTCGCCAGAAACTGTAGACGCGCCCGAACGTCCCGGGAAAATCCGTTTTGTTC
The DNA here is from genome assembly GCA_036172215.1 of Camellia granthamiana. Taxonomy (NCBI): domain Eukaryota; kingdom Viridiplantae; phylum Streptophyta; class Magnoliopsida; order Ericales; family Theaceae; genus Camellia; species Camellia granthamiana. Next base: position 120,547,838 of record CM069910.1, on the reverse strand, counting down.
ATTGGGCTCACTACAGTTCGGACTCGATGTCACGGTTCTGAATCTAATCTCGCAAAGTGCAATGAAAAATCGATAAATCACCAAAGGGTCCAAATCCAGCAAATCGTTTTAAAAAACTGATTTTAGAAAGAAGTGCCAAACATGGACTGCTTTGCCAAATACAGAGTCGCCACCTAAATATTTTATTTTGGGGAATTTAGGAAACCCTGACTCGTACCTAAGGCCACGTGTCCATCATCACCAAAGTTGCCTCGGCTCGGGAACTGGGGTACGATTGTGGAAGGTCATGTAATGAGCACCCCCGCTCGCCCGATCAAAGATCGGCCACTACTAAACATGATATCGAGTTTTTGAAAACACATGCGTTCTTATTCTGGTTTATTTGCCTAGGATTACTATGTGATGCACACAACATACAAGTATAGATTAGATCGCCTGAGTTGGAACAAAACATTTCATATTTGTTTATTTGAAAATGGTTTGATGGTGCTACTCGCAAGTAGGCTAAGACCTGGATTTTGCCACCCTCAAGTGGGCTTAGAAAACAGGGTGATTTGCCACTCTCAAGTGGGCTTAAAACTCGCAATCGATGAATTGTTCCAATTCAAGTAATCCAACCTTCACCCACAGGCATTCAGGCAGTTATATCACATAAGCACATAGCCTCATGGTAAGCATGCTATCATAGCAGTCACTCACACGCATGCAAGGATGCTAAAGCATGAACACTTACCGAGTACTCTGAGCCAAAGAAAGAAGCTAATTAGAAAACATGCATGAATCCTAACTATGCTGAGATGCCTAATGCAACACATGCAAGAATGCAACTAAGATAGGCTCGCCTATTCTAAGATGGCATATGAGATGCTACGGGTAACATGTATTCAACTTGGAATTGAAATACGATGCAGTTAGTATGATGCGCCGAGCCCGGTGCATGCAAAACAGATGAATGGATGCAAACACACGAGCATAAGGATCCTAATTGAAACATGCCCTAAAAAAAACTAACCATCATAAGCTGGTAAATAAAAGGGAGAAAGACGTGGGGTTGGAATACATACATCACACACACGCACACTTATTATAACATTGCCCTCTCTCGGAGGGTCCAAATAAATAATACAGAATCGAATTAACTAATTGTTACACAACACTAGCTAATTAACAAATTAACTAAACTAGCATGCAAACTATGTAAAATGGGCTGCCTCAGCTTTGCTTTGAATGATAAAGGATGCATGCATGCTCGAGTCGCCTTGTCGGAAAATCCATCGCGAGGCCCCGGCTCGCCTTTGTTTGCAATTGATTTCAGAAACTTGCACAAAGCTCCAAGGAGATGAAACTCTACCCTGGGAATCTAGGGGAAGGCTGCCGACCAGCTATAGGCATTGGAGACCACCTACCGACCACCCTTGGTGGTGAAAACCAGAAAAGGTAGTCGGCCTGCCAGAAAACCTGGTCGGCCGACCAGTTTCTTCTCCTGGTTTCTGTATTTTCTACAACAAAGGCAAGAGAGAGAGAAAGCAAGGTATTTGCAACACATGTGTGCACGACCACTCTCCCCATCATTGCATAGGCTCTAGGGAGTGTAGTCCTTGATCCTCGGGCCACCAATCACGCATCTCGATGCATGATGGCCGAGGAGTCAGATTGCACGAATCAATATGAAATGAATGCACATATAAACACATAAACGCCTAAACTCCATCATGTGTTAGTCAAGAGTGTCGGCGACTGAGAATTGAGGCACATTTCATCACTTGGAGTATGAAACGTCACTCGTTTCCTGTGTTTGGACTAACTCCTATTCCAAACACAATGCAACAAGTAGAATGGCATGCACAATGCGACCTCAAGCATGCAATCCTATGGCGATGCAACCAAGTCATGCAAACATGCAAAGGATGACGTACAAATATGCAAACTAGCATACGCAATGCTACGAACTAACAATGGCATACTCAATGCACATGATACTATATGTCATACACAATGCACATGTGAAGACTGTCATACACAATGCACATGTGAAGACTATCATACACAAGAAGTGAACAAGGCATGCGCAATGCAATGATCAAACATGCGACAACACGGCATACTCAATGCTATGAACTACAATGGCATACTCGATGCAAAATGGACTTAAACCAAAATGAATGGGCCTCAACCACACCCAAATCAGTGGCCATACATGATGAAAATGAGGCAACAAAACACATGCAAACATGCAAGATGCAAGGGCCCAAAGCCTAGGGCACAAGATACAACTGTATGAAAGCATGGAAAGGATGAAGTATAGCATACAACAACACATGTTCCAGCTCTGAAATGACATACAAAATGGTCCCGAATCACGCAAACAACTCACACAATGCATATTGAGAGGCTCAAATACCGAAACTAGTGAATCACATTACACTAGAGGTATGCAAAGCGATGCTCAAATGACCAAACCAACCCCAAACAGTCCCTATGCAGGCCCAAAATAGTAGCAAAATGGACTAAGATGATGGTTTGAAAGGTACAAAAATGAAGCTTATGCAATGGTCTATAAATGAGGCATACAAGCACAACCCTCAAACGCATTTAAAGAGTGATAAACATGAGAATATGGTGACCTTATATGCTCTGAAAAATCATGCTCAATGATGCCAAAACATAAAAACACCTCAAGTTAAGCATGCAAGGGGGTTCAAAACTCATGGTTAGGCAAGGGTATTACACTACAACCATGCATGGCAAGCATCATTCGACCAAGAGGCCTAAAAAGAGAGCTGAGGCGACCCAAAATATGAACAAAATTAGTTTGAAGTATGGCCAAAATGTGCTAGAATCAAGGGCCAAAACCACATGCAATGTAAGCTAGTGAGCATGGTTTACACTACAAGCATGTGAAGCATTCAAGAGGCCACTGAATCAGCAAAAGATAGAGGTATGACATGCCAAATAATGACCAAAACACCACTGAAACATGACCAATGCATGCAAGAATGACATGCTCCTTTGATAGCTATGAAGAGGATTATTCTACACATGCAAGAGGCAAACATGAAGTGACCAAACCAACCCTAGATAGAGTCTAGGCAGGTCCTAAAAGTCACTAAAAGGGGTCTGAACCAAGGCTTGGAAGTGTGAAAACAAAGGCTCCTTTGATAGGCCAAAAATGTTAGTAAACAAGACAACAAGAGAGAGGGTCACCCTTCTCTGATTTAGGCCCTCAAAATCACATGCTCACCACTGAAAATCAACTGGATTTTAGTGGTAGGAGGTCCAAGCAAAGATTAAATCAAAGGCTTTAAGGCATGGCTCAAAACAAGACTAAATGAAGCATGCAAGAGGGTAGATGACCTCCAACAGAAAAATGACCTTAAACAAACATGAATAATGCTTAAAAATAAAGCTTTTCTCAGTTGACAACAATCCTCAAATAAGCATGCAAATGAGGCTAAGAGAAGGATCAAAATAATGCTTAAAAGAGGGAAAAGTGATTACCCTTGAAGCTCAGCAAAACCAGCAAACTTCTGGACCAAAAAACTCAACCTTTGAGACCTCTTAAGACCCTCCAAGAACTCAGTAACGATGGTGGGGTGTTAGGCTATGAGGTGTGGTGCAAAAAGGCTAAGAATAACACACTCTTTAGGGCCAAAATGTAGAGATATAGAGAGAGATATGTTTTTTGCCTTAGAGCAAAATTTGAACCCTGTATAAAGAGAGGAGGAGCCTCTCTTATAGAGGTTTCAAGCCAAAGCTTCTCAAAGAAACTAAAAACCAAGGCTCAAGATCCTCCATACACGTGTATGGAGGATGCGGTCTGTGCCTTCCAGCTGGCACAGCTGGCAAGCACTCATAGAGACAAAACTGGAGGGAGCAGGCCGACGAGAACAGGTGGTCGGCCGACCACTTCCCCTGGTCGGCCGACCAGGGCAAGTGGTCTCCCACACAAAAAGGTGGTCGGCAGCTCCATTTGGTGGTCTCCACTTTGAAAGCAAGCTAGTGGCATGGTGGAAGACCAGCAAATGTGGCCCAAAGACCAAGAATACCAGCTTCTTGAGCAGAAAATTGACTGGCGGAGAGAGAAGTGGTTTTCAAGAGAAAAGGTGGTCTCCCACCCTTGTGCCACCTTCCAATCATTGAAAACAAGGTTCATGCCAAAAATGAACCAACACCGATGCAAAACGAGGGTTCGGGGGGGCAAAACGCGCGGCCGGGTGCCTCGAAAACAGGCTGTTAAGCACCAAAAGTGGCGTGCGACCACAAAGGTGGTCTCCTGGGCCACAGTGTCCCTCTAGATAGAGGAAACAAGGTGTGTGCCAAAAACCGTGCCAAACGGAGAATGTTAAGCGGTCTCGAACCGAGGCACGCGGCTGACGGCTCCGAAAATCGAAAACTGGTCTCCAAACGGGAACAGTGGCCTGCGACCACGAAAAGTAGCCTATGGCCACTGAGAGATGGTCTACAAGACCTCTCCCTCTCTCCAAGAAGAGAAAACAAGACCTGGTCTGCAAACCGAGGCAAAGCACAAAAGGTTCCAAGGCCCGGAGGCAAGGCTCTCAGCCAAGAACTCCGAAACCTCGGGATAAGGACAACATGCACCATCACCGAGCGCTCAATCGATGACATCTGAGTCTTAAGGTTGGTCAAAAATGGGGTGTCTACAGCAGGCCACCAGAGACTGCAGGAGGGAAAGACCAAGGCATGGTCCAAAAAGGTGACAAAATGGATGCAGGGTTTGAAAGGCTTAAACCTGTGGCGTTCCGCTGAGGACTTTGAGCGCTCGGAGAGCAAACAGACTCATCACCGGATATACCTGCAAGAACATCCAAGTCTTGAAAGGCCAGAAAAAATGGGATGTCTACAGTTGCCCCTCTTTGATAGAACTCGGAGTCATTAAATGACATGAGTGAATGTCAAAGCCAAGAGATGACCCATTTTTGACAAGGCCGTAAGACTTGGACAAACAATCAAAAGAAAAAAAAATTGGTTATGCCCACAGGGTACCTACATATCCCTTTGCAAGGAATCAAACCAACGTAGTTTTGGGGCAAAATGCAAATGATATGCATGATGCAGGAACATAACTTATGATCATGCAATGAGGCTGCACAATGCAACATTTAAATGAAAATGCTATGCAAAGAAATGCTACAGTTAAAATAAACTGAAACAAAGCACAGTAATCCCAACACATGAAAAGAAAACCACGCGCCACGTGTGAGAAACACGAGCCAAATTACATTTCATGCAGAAAGGATGTAAGAAAAATATGCAAGCTTAAATACGCATCACGCAGGAAAGGCGCAGGGCGACGTAACCATGGGGTACACCCGAGGTCTCAACCGAGATCCTAATGCGTCTCACGCGGAAGGAGAAAAAGGATGGTGTGAACACCAGGCACACCCAAATGTTTTTAACCAATACAAACAATCCACGCGTCTCATGCGAGAGGAGAAAATGTGGTGTGAACACCGGGACGCGCCCGAATGTTTTTAATCGAAGGTGGTGTGAACACCAGGACTCACCCGAATGTTTTTAACCGAAAAGGGTAGTGTGAACACTATGATCGGAATGAATGCCAGTTTGTATTTGAAGAAGTGTTGTATTTCGCATCATGAGCACCAAGCATGGAAATGAGATTGAATTTGATACTGAAAACTACACACTTGCATTGGCATAGGTAATGAACCGACCAACAATTGAAATAACAGCAATATACAACTCGATAAACAACACAACAACAACTCGATAAACAAAAACAACACAAATACAACTCGATAAGCAAAACAAAATGAATAGAACTTAACAAATTTGCTAAAGCCCAAAAGGACTCAAAACAAGACTCTAAAACACAACAAAGAACAGAACAAAACACATGCTTTCAGCACTTTCCAGCACAAAGGAGGACAACAGGTTAGAGTGAGAGACTGCCGGGCATGTGAGGTGGCAATGGGGCTTACCGGCCATCAATGTGTAGGTCCTCCAAAATGTTGACACCTGGCTTCCACTCACTACCTTATTTTCTACAAAAGGTTGGACTTCGTAGTTTCTTCATTTTAGCTGCAAATTCTTCACAAATGGAGCCATTATTTGTCGAAAAACTCTCGAATTGGATCTCAACTTTAGATGGCTCGGAAAATGTGAATTTCTGGGGTTTCAGCATAAATGCACTATTCCTGTTAAGTCGTTCTCCGCTTTGTTTCCATTCCTACATGCCACGGCTAGATGTTGGAACCGGATTACACACGTCTTTACCTTCGGGGGACAAGAGATATGCCTGACAATCGAAGAATTTCAAGTGCTAATGGAATCCCGGCGCGATGAGGAAATCATACCTCAACCCCGTTTTCGCCACATCCAAGCTTTGGGAAGGATGTTCAGACTTACTTTACACAAGGCTTGATCCTTGATCCACAATGGGGAGCTGGACATTCCCAGTCTGATTCATTAATTTTCTGAAGTTGGCGATCGAGGTAATCTTCTTTGGTAAAGTTTTCAGCAGCACGCCCTTTGTTTGTGCATGTTGGCTCATTTCCTTCTTGCCCCTAGCTTCAGCGGATCTAGCATTCGGATAATTGAAGTGGTGCAAGGCCTGAAAGAGGGTAAGAGTTGCATGGGCTTGGCATTGGCCAAGACTTTGATGGGCTTAGAAGCCTTCTATTGGCGAAAGACAAACAAATTCGTAGGGAGTCCACTACTTCTTCAGGTAATGTTTCCCACCCTCTCTAATATGTGTTTCTCACACCACTCGACACTCATGCTCTGTTTTTCTCCTAAAGCCCTTTTCTCATGTTTCTCTCAATATACATCTCTCTATTCTTTAATCTCTCTCTTCTTTCATCCCTCCCCAGGTGTGGCTAATGGACAAGTTGAAGGTAGTGGACTCTTGCCTTGCATACTCAGCTCGAGCATACTTTTTCCACCAATAGCTAGTGGATTTCCTGAATGAAGGATGGTGGTGCCACTGGATGTGCAACAGGTCTGTTGCTGACATTGCTTGGTGTTGCCCCTGGCTTAATATGACCGAAATGAACTACAGCATGACTCAGCAACCTGGCATTGAGTTGATTGGCCTTACACACTATGTGTTCTACTTTCCGTTCCGGTTTAGACGTCAATTTGGACATGAGCAAACTTGCCCAGAGGAGGGGGTAGAATACCCGGTTTCATTCCCCGTTCGAGGTTCACATTTGGCTAGGTACCTCACTGCTTGGAGGACGAGAGAGTTTCTGGCTCCTGTCTCTAGTTTCAGCTGCACACTTTCTGGCGACTGCCTTACTTGGCTCGAAGATGATGCACAAACCGGGCCTATTTTGGCATCAAAAACTTCCACAAGCATGAGCGGGGGATGCAGGAACACTTGTCGCATCTATGCCCCTAATTTATTGCTTTGATCTTACTTTTCAAGTTTTATGAATGTAATAAAGGAAATTTTGATTTGTATTGAGAGTTGGAGAACTTCGTATTGAAATCGATGAAATTAAAGTTGTGGGCACTGAAAGTTTTCATTTTGGTCCAAAAACGGTCTAAGTTGTAAAAGGAAAAATTTGAACAAAGTCAACTTTTATCAAAACTTTTCAAAACCATTTTCGATAAGGATCACTACTTGACACACACGGAATCAATACTCGAGATGTACAACCTTGAATCCAAAGATCACAAATTGTCCCTTGACTGAATAGCACTGCTCAACACTGTAACCAATTCTTCTCTCAGAGTAAGGATCACAACCGAACAATCAGATAAAGAATAGACAAAGATGACCTGATCAAACATATGGACAAGACAGTTGAGTTTGTAGTGTTTACAGCCGAACTTCAGGATGAAGTTGCCTACGTATCCTGAAGATGGGAATCAGGCCTTACGTAGTTCGGTTCGGGTTCACTTGAGTATTAATGCTCTCCTTTTGCGCTCTTACTTTTGCCAAGGCCACCCTTTAGGGTTTTCAACCTTGTGAGCTAAGTTTTTCTTTATTTCCAATTTTTTGTGTTCTAACTTTTGCCGGGTTTTCGACCTAGCGAGCCTAGGGGTAGTATTTCTTCAACTTGTCTATGTTGATCGGTTGTGAAAATTCCAGGCCATCTAAGTCCATGAGAATAATGGGTCCACCTGACCGGATAGTTTTGATAATATAAGGACCAGTCTAATTGGGTCTGAACTTGCCCCTAGGGTCATGAATGGGAGCTCGGTTGTCTTTCAGCACCAAATCCCGTTCTTTAAGATTCCGGGACTTAACTTTCTTATTAAAAGCCCTGGCAATTCGACGTTGTAGCCCTGGACATGGTACAATGCTCTTAGTCTTCTCTCATCAAACAACATCAGTTCTTCAAACTTGTTCTGCTGCTAGTTTGCCTCTACTATCTGACACTCAGACATAACTCGCAGTGGTAGGACTTCTATTTTAATTGGTAGAACAGCGTCCATACCGTAGATGAGAGAATAGGGAGTTGCCCCTGTAGACGTTCGAATTGAAGTTCTATAACCCTAGAGTGCAAATGACAATTTGTCTAGCCAATCCCTATAGGTCTTAACCATTTTCCGCAAAATATGCTTCATGTTCTTGCTAGCGGCCTCCACAGCTCCATTGGTTTGCGGCCGATACGTAGATGACTTATGGAAAGCCACATTGTATTTCTCCAACAAGTGGATCACTTCTTTCTTAAAATGGAAGCCATTATCTGAAATGATCTAGTTTGGGACTCCATATCGGCAAATGATGTTGTTTCGGATGAACTTAGCCACATGCGTTGCTTTCAACAATGCATAAGACTGAGCTTCCACCCACTTAGTGAAGTAATCAATTGCCACCAAAATGTATTCATGCCCATTTGACCCTTTTGGTGTGACTGAGTCGATGACGTCAATTCCCCAGACTGAGAAATGCCATGGTGAAGTCATGTTGTACAGCTTCGACGGCGGGATATTCATGCGATTGGCATGAATTTGGCATTTGTGGCATCACTGAACAAAATCGATACAATCCTCCTCCATAGTAGACCAATAATAACCATGCCTGAGAATCTTCCAGGCTAACATTACTCTGCTCATGTGCGCTCCGCACTCTCCTCCATGGATAGCCTCTATTAGGTGTTTTGATTCCTCTGTGTCGACACACAACTTGTGCATTCCCAGATGACCTCTCTTGTACAGTTTACCTCCGTAGATGATAAATTGAACGGCCATCTGCCGTATTACCCTCTTATCTTTGGCATTTGCCCCTGGGGGATAAACCTCCTTTTCCTAGAAGTTCCAGATATCATAGTACCAAGGGTTTTTATCTTGAACTTCATCTATTGTGGCGATAGTGTCGTAGGCCGGCGTATATCTCTGCTCAATGATGATCGGACGTATCCAGACTCCAAGCGGAATGTCTATCATAGAAGATAGAGTTGATAAGGCGTCAGCAAACCTGTTGTTCTCTCTCAGTAGATGCATGAAGGTTAGCTTCTCAAACCTGGGAATCAAAACGTTCAAGGTCTGGTGATAGATCTTCATATTTTCCTCTTTAACCTTCCAGTCTCCTTTTGCTTGAGACATAACTAGGTTCGAGTCCCCAATTACATCCAATCATTTTGCCCCTAGTTCCAGGGTGGCTTCCAAACCAGCGATACACGCCTCATATTCTACTTCGTTATTAGATACTTTAAACCGGAGTTTGAAGGCTAAAGGTATATGGGAATTGTCGGGTGCTATCAATAACACCCCTATACCATAACCGTACTGGTTATACGCTCCATCAAAGTACATTGTCCAAATCTCTTCCTCGACTTGCAAAATAGGTTCATCTGGGAACAGGTATTCTACCGCTTCATCCCCTTCCACTAGGTGATCTACCAAGAACTCTGCCACAGCTCTCGCCTTAACTGACTTGCGAGTAACATACTTCAAATCAAATTCAAAAAAGAGAAGTAGCCAACGAGCTAGCCTACTCGTAAGTGCTGGTTTCTCAAAGAGATATTTGGTGGGATCTAATCTCGAAACCAGAATTACGGAGTGAGCTAACAAGTAGTGCCTCAACTTCCTGGTAGCTCATACCAAGGCTAAGCAAGCTTTCTCCAGTGGAGTGCAGCAGGTCTCATAATCCAACATTTTCTTGCTCAAGTAATAGATGGCTTTCTCCACCCTATCCTCAGATTCCTAAGCAAGCATGCAACCCATCGTTGTGTCCGTTACTGACAAATACAGAATCAAGGGCTTCCCCAGCTCTAGCGGCGACAACACGAGTGGGTTCTGAAAGTATTGCTTGATCTGCTCAAAAGTGAATTGACATCGATGATCCCATCGGAACTTCTTTCCTTTCTTCTGGAGACCAAAAAGTGGTTCAGAAGTCAAGGTTAATTTGGAAATAAACTGTCTTATGAATTGCACTTTACCCAGAAAGTGTCGCACCTCCCTTTCAGTCCTCGGTGCTGGCATTTCTATGATGGCCTTGATTTTGGAAGGATCTACCTCGATGCTTCTCTTTGTAATCAAGAAACCCAGCATTTTCCCTGCTGTTACGCCGAAAGTACACTTCTGTGGAATCAACCTCAGTTTGTATTCTCTGATCCGTTGAAAGAATTTCTTCAAGGCGGTGTAGTGGCCGTCTCTTTCCTTGGACTTGACAATCATGTTGTCCATGTACACCTCGACCTCTTTATGGATCATATCATGTAGAATTGTGGTTGCAGCCCTTTGATAGGTAGCCCTGGCATTCTTCACCCCAAATGACATCACCCTGTAGCAATAAGTTCCCCATGGCATAGTGAAAGCAGTTTTCTCTCTGTCCTCAGGTGTCATCAGAATCTGGTTATACCCAGAAAACCCATCCATGAAGGAGAGCAACGCATGTCCTGCGGTGAAATCCACCAATTCATCGATGTGCGGTAAAGGAAAGTGGTCCTTTGGACTGGCTTTGTTCATATCTCTGAAGTCCATACATACCCAAATTCTGCCATCTTTCTTCATCACTAGGACGATGTTGGCCAACCGAGTTGGATACTCAGATACTAACAAGAACCCTGCGTCTATTTGATTGGTGACCTCCTCTTTAATCTTCAAAGCCCAATCCAGGTGTATTCTCTGTAACTTTTGTTTGATGGGTCAGGCCTCAGGGTTAGGAGGGATCCGATGCTGTACAATCTCAGGATCAATTCCAGGCATGTCTTCGTAGGACCACGCGAAAACATCTTTGAAATCTTTTAATAAAGCGACTAAGTGCCCGCGCTCCTCCGAAGACAACATGGACCCGATTTGGACCAGACGTGGATCCTTCTCAGTACCCACATTAATAGCAATGACTTTGTCAGCAAGGGGTTTTGCAAACCTCTCCTGCTCCCGATTAATCAAAACTTTCAAAGCCAGAGGAATTCCTTCCTCATGTTTTTATCAAAATTTTGAAAATCATAATCAATGCAATAAATAAGAGGCACAGAGAAATACTCAGAATCTGCAGTGGCATTCTCATTCACAAGGTCAAGCTCATCCAGTTCCTCGCTTACAACCGACTCAAAGGAAAAAGAAAAAGACAACCTGGACAAGACCTCGGCATCCAGGTTATCACCCCCAGGAATACCAGACCCAGACTCAGAGGAACCGGAATCTGATTCCGACTCCACAGACTCTGTGGAATCAGATTCTGGTTCACTACCCGACTTAGAACTGCTAGATAGGTAGCCCTCCTCCAGCTGCCAAATGAGGGATGGTACGTCAGATGCATCCAAGATACTGCTCGAAGGGTTTACACCCAGTTGGTCCCTGATCATGAAAACGGTCAGGTTATCCTCCAAGCTCTCTGAGTTGATTGGAGGATCCGAAAAGAGACATGCCAGTGCCGCTCCTACTTCAAGCTCGCTACTGTCAGAATCACTTTCTGTGCTCTTCGCAGCTTCAGCAGTAGGTTCAGCCATTTCCTCCGTATCACTACCTTAAAACTGTAAGTCAAAGAAAATAGCAAATCCAGGAACCCGCTGCCTCTCAGAGTTAAACCAAGGTTCGGGGAATCACAGAATAGGAAGTCTTCTGCCTCCCAAACAAAATAACCATTCAGAGTGCCCCAGATAGGTCGGTGCGCAAGTTCATAGCGCTTGCCGGTCAGCTTAGCTCTGGCTCTGTCAGCCATTCCTTTCCCTTTCCTAACCCAATCCTCTTTGGTGGGCGTATAGCCAAGACCAAAGGCATGTGAGTTATGTGGCACATCGGCCAATGCAGTAATGCCCTGCCGGCCACTTTTTCCCAGTCCCATTCCTGGCATGTGTTGGAGCTTGTTCATGAAGTAGATCGATTGGGCACTAACGTACAAGCTCTCATCAACAACCAAGATATTCTACACTACCCGGGCCTTAACCAAGGTAAACTCCGAAAGGAAAACATCCTCTTGACCATGCACAATCTCCAGCACTGGTGTGGTGACCTCTAGCGGAGGATGAATAGATGAATTCCTAAAGACTATGGCCACCCCCTTCCCATGGAGGTACTTCATCATTTGGTGAAGAGTGGAAGAGACAGCTTTTGGTTAGTGGAGCCAGGGTTGCCCAAGTAGTAAGTTGAAAGTGGCCGAAACATCTAGGACATAGAACTCAATATCCCGTTGAGCTGGACCCACTTGAACTCTGATCTGTACTGTACCCATTACCTTTCTGCTGTTATTGTCATACGCCTGGATCACTTGGGTTGTAGGCACGAAATCCGCCGGTTTCAGGCCAATAGCATAAGCCATACGAGATGGGCAGACGTTGATTGCTGACCTAATATCAACCAATACCACTGGCACCCACTTTTTTCAGCACTCCACTGATATGTATAGAGGCTTATTGTGTGCAGAGCGTTTCGGTGGCAGTTCCTTGTCCGAGAATGTTAGAGTTGGCGCAGCACCTCCTGGAAAGACTAATACCACCAATTGTTCCGGGGTAGTGTCGATGGACAACTTAGCTTTATCCATCACTGACAGTACAGCCTATCTGTGCACTCGCGAAGCCATAAGCAGACCCCAAATAGATATGTCAGCTTGAATCTTCTTCAACTGTTTCAGCACTACTTCTTCTTCCAACTATTTTTCCCTCTGCTTCTTAACCTCTTTGTCCTTTCTGGAGGCTTTAGGTTGGTTCAGATATGGGGGCTTGAAGTACCACCCATTTCTAGTCATGTGGTCCACCTTTTCCACATTCCAAGTGTTGTCCGGAAGGCCTTCACCCTAATCCTCATCGGTATAAGCCAGGTGTAGGTCGTCGTCATCCCACCAGATTCCTTCGGCAGCCGACAAGCATGTGTCTAGCTCTGTTCAAATTATCTTCTCATCACAAATCTCCCCCGTAGGGTATTGGGCTTTTCCATCTTTTCGGTCGTTTTCATCCATTTCTTGGTCAAAAAGCTTCAATGCGGCTGCTTGCTCTGTATGTACAGCACTAACAATGCCCAATTCTTGAGTCAATTGTTCTACACCAGTGTGTTTCGGCAGTTTACCCATCCCATCGACCATTTTGGCCATTGCAGTAATTCTCGCTTTCTGTTCTTCCGACTTCAATTCAATTCCCTCATCTCTATCAAATTTATCACTTAGCCACCCAGAATTGTCTGTCAACCCGTTCAGATCAAACCAATCAATATGCACATCCTATTGATCTTGCTCATCAAAGAACTGCAAATTGTCTATGTCCTCCTCTAGGTCAACCAGATCATCTAATCCCTGACTTGGGCGATCCTCTCAAACTACACTGATCTCTATCCCAACTGGCAACACCACTTCTGGTTTAGCTTGATTGATTGGCACAATATAGCAGTATGGGTTGTACACCTCTTCAGATAAGTCCTCAGAGCCCTCGGGCAATGAACTGACATTTTCCAGCAAGGCCAACCTCCCTTCATCTACCATTGTCACCACCCCGGTTCAAGTTGAAGTGTAGATGTGATCATCATGCACAAGTCTGTGCTCTTAAGGATGAACAATACCGATTTAGGTAGGTGGGAATGGGTGATATATATATACTGGGGTCATAAGGGACGACCAGTGTGTGGATGAGGTTTACATATCAGGGTGGAGGGACTTAATTATGTGGTGGGAGAGGACTTGTAGTGACATTGGGTTTTTGGGGAGGTGCTATCACCTTATTGTCGATGACATCTTGAATCTCATGACGCAGCCTATAACATTCATTAGTGTCATGACTGCGCTGCTGGTGAAAAGCATAGTATTTGGCCGGGTTGTGTTTCGGAGGGAGAGGATCGGGTAAAGGGCGAGGTTCCAGTGGCTTAATATGTCTCTTTTTGATCAGGACCCCTAGTGCTTTGGACAAAGGCATGTAGAGCGGGGTAAAGTCCCTTTGAGGCTGGTTGAGGTTTGTGGATTTGTGTTGGATGTGTTGGCAAAAGGGTTGGCAGTTTTGGGTGTGGTGGTGACCATACTCACATCCGAAGGCCGTGCAGAGGTGCTACCACTCGTGGTTGCATTGGAATTACATATAAAGGGCCTCTTGGGCTATTCCTTCTCATCAGTTATCAGCCCCTGCTTCATTGCATCCTCATTCTGAACCCTATCTCGTGGAGCTTAGCGAATGTAAACAAAGGCAAGACTATCATCTTTTGTAATAATCTCCCTTATAGGTTGCGGACCACCATTCTAATTTGGTTCTTTTCAGACGGCCTGATAGTCATCATCGAGGCCTTAGCCCTCCATCAGGTGACAAAGTCCGAGAAGCCTTCCTTTGGCTCCTGACGGGTCGCCTTGAGATCACGGGTTGTGACCTCGATCTGGGTATTGTAGGAGTACTGTGCGATGAAGCCTCAGCCATTTCCTCCTAGCTCCGTTTCATAAAGTCTTCCAGTTTTGCATACCAGATGGCCGCTATACCCAATAGGGTCCGGCCAAAAAGTGACAGCTTCTGAGGTTTGGTATGGCTTATTGGTCGCAAACTACCTGAGAATAACTGCAAATGGACCACGGGGTCCCTGGAGCCATCGAACCGGTCTATCTATGGCATCTTTAATCTATCTGGTAGTGTTACTACAGAGTCTGTGTACCTATCCTCGATGTCAGGGATCGAGTTCATGCCCTGTGCTCGCTTAAAGAGCTTTTCTAGCTTGTTGACCTTCAATGCAGTGGGGTCAACCTCGAATTCAAATGGCGCCTCCATTTGGTACAGTGGCACCTTGGAGGTATGAGGTGGGATCAGATCTACCGGAATTCCCTGATTCTCTTAGACATTGACAGTGACTCTGGGTGCTAGAATACCCACTGGAGGTGCATGGAAAGCAGAAGCCGCTGCTTGCGGTGATTACTATTGCTGGAGATTATTTATCACTTTCGTATGGCGGGCTGTAACCTCAGCTTTGTAGACAACATCTAGCTGTATGGTTTCTATGGTCTGTTGAAGATGACGAAGCATGTCTTCTATGCTAACCGAGGGATGTTGAGCCATCAGATCTGGCGAATACTCTCTCACTAGAGTGGAAGCAGAAGATTGAGCCTGGCTAGGCACATGTGAAGTAAAAGGTGACTGCTGGACTGGTGAATTATGCCTAACCCTCATCCATCTAGTAACTGATGGGAGTGAAGCAAACACTAGTTGTCCCCTAAGAAGATGCCTGGATCTGTAAAGTCTCCTTACACGGGTCCAGAGTACTTGGGGGGTAACAGAATCGTCTAAAGCAATTGTGAAAAACTACCTTGCAAAAAGAAATAAAGCAAAAGAGAGAAAATCAAAAACCGCACAGCACCTCAGCGCAGATGCACAACACACAGTTGCAAACAGAAGCTGTAGATCTGTACCCAATACCGATTTCTGCCTCCAAAAACTGATGCTCGAACTTGCAACTGATACATACATTCTTGTAGAGTTTCACTCTAAAAGCACATATTAGTTAAGTGAGAACCAAAACACCCCTATAATGGGGTAGGGTTACCCTGTCCTAATTTCCTCAGGAGCTAGGGTTTTACTACTCAAGCAAAGTGGTTTCACACAATCCTGAATTCGGGTAAGCAACCTATCCTAGTTTGGAACAGTCTCTATGGCTTTCGATTTGCATCTAGGCCAATTGGTCAAAAAGGCTACCTCAGCAAGACTACCTAATATGCCTTTCACACCTAACACCGAGAAGTGAAAGGAGGATCAAATGGTACAGCGGTAGTCCAGATCCGAGGGTTGTGTTCCCATTGGCAGAGCTAGCAACCGGTCAGCCTTTAGATAAGCTTTTCCAAGCAAGCCTCCGACAAACCGTTCAGGAATAGTAGATGGGAAACACTATGACTTAGGCACACATAAGTGTAGATAAAATAACATACCATGAGTTCGAGTCAAGTTCCCTAAATCCTTAGTGCAGTCGCCAGAAACTGTAGCTCGGCTTTTTCGTGCCCCTTTTCGGAAGGTTTGAAAGAAAGCCCTACAGTTCAGACTCCCACGGTTCTGAATCTAATCTCACAAGTGCAATGTGAAATTGATAAACACCAAAGAGTCCAAATCTGACAAATCCTTTGGAAAATTGATTTTAGAATAAAAAATACCAAAATTGGACTACTTTGCCAGATACAGAGTTGCCACCTAAATATTTTATTTTGGTTTAGGAAACCTATGACTCGTGCCAAAGGCCACGTGTCCATCATCACCAAAGTTGCCTCGGCTCGGGAACTTAGGTAGGAAAGGGGGGAAGGTCATGAATTGAGCAACCCCGCTTGCCCGATCAAAGACAGATCAAAGATCAGCCTCTACTAATCATGATATGATTTTTTATAAGCATCATGTGTTCTTATTCTGGTTATTTAAACTAGCTTTACTATGTGATGTGCACAAGCAAGTATAGACTAGTTTGCTCAAATTGGTACAATTCAATTTCATTTAGCCTCATTGTAAACATGCTAGACATGGCAATCATTTACATTCATGCAAGTATGCTAAAATACTAAAAACTCACCTAGTACTCAAAGCTAAGAAAATGTGTTAGAAAAAATATGCATGATCCAAACTATGCCAAATGTTTAATGCAACAGATGCAAAGAATGCATTTAATAGGCTCAGCTGCTAATATGGCATATGATTCAATTTCATAACATGCGGTTAAACACGTATTCAAAGAAGTATTGAAACGACAATGCAGTTTGAATGATGTGCCGAGCCTCGGTGCATGCAATACAAATAAATGGATACCAGCATAAGGTGTGCTAATTGAAACATGTTCCCTAATCTAACCATCAAAAGTGAGTAAATAAAAGGGAGAAAGATGTGAGGTTGGACGACATACACATTATTACATTTTGCTCCCATGAAGGAGAGTGCGAATGAATAAAAGCTAACTAACTAGAAACTAATTAGGGCTAAGCTAATTATTACAAAACAAATGAAACAAAAAGCTAAACTAATTAACTACTTATTACAACACTTGAATGAATTAACTAGTAAGCTTACTAATTAATTTACAACACAAACGTAAGCAAACTAAGCAATTAAAGCCTATAACTACACTTCTATTACTTCGCCTCGGGAAATGGAAGATGCAGATGCTCGGATACCACCCGAAAAGACCTCCGTTTTGCTCTAGAAATTCTCTGCTTGCACAGTGTAGACACCCCATTTTTGACCATCATCAAGACTTGGACATCATCGTTTGGGCACTTGATGATTGTCCTTGTTTGTGTTCGTTTTGAGCGCCCGAAGTCCTCGGCGGAACGCCCTGACTTTGAGCCTTGAAACCTTCTCTATTTTTTGCATGTTTTTGGACCAAGAGCTTGTTGCCTCTAGTCTGGAAGAGTGGGTGACCTGTCGGCCAGCCACCTAGGCTGTTGACCAGGGCTTGTTCTTGTCGACTACCAGTGGTGGCCGGTAGGCTATCAGTGATGGCCGATGGCCATTGGTCTCTTTTTTCAGATATTTGTTGACAGCTATGCCAGCTATTGCTCACTGAGCTGCATCTTCATACACGTGTATGGTGAGATGTTCAAAAGCTCAAGACTTGTTTTTCTATATATAGGTAGTGTCCTCCCCCATTTTTGAGGGTTAGAATATTTAGACCAAAAATATCTCTCTCTCTCTAGAATTCTCTCTTTGTTGATATTTTGTACACCTTTGCCTAGTTTCTCTTAGCTTTTGCATACCAACCCATAATCAAACACTCTCACCTTTGGGCTTAGATTACTTAGAGCCTCCTTTGAGCTCTAGAAGGTGGTTTAAGCTTATATTTGTGCCTATTTTGTGCTTTGCTTCAAGGGTATAGAACTTACCCTATTTGAGCTTGCTTTGTATATTTGTTTTGTCATCCTTTTTAATTGTTTTTTGGGCTGGTTTTGACATGTAAAAATTTCTGTTTTGGTGACCTAAAAATGGTGGTTTGAGCCCTTTTGAGTTAGGGGGTTGTCCACCCTTTTTGCTCCTTAGCTTATTAAGCTCTCTGTGCTATTGTTCATCACTTTCAAATCAAATATTTTGGGCCTTTTAACCACTGAATCTCAGAAGCTTTTCAGTGGTAAAAATCAACTTTTGAAGTCCAAAATTGGAGGGGTTAGCCTCCCCTCCTTATGTCTTATTAGCATGCCTAGTTAGCTTCATGTGCTAGCATATTTTTCTAGCCTAACTTAGCTTTAGTCTAGCATGTTTTTGCCTCTATTTTGACATATTTTAGTTCTATTTCTGGCTGTCTAGGTCATTTGAGCTTTGTATTGTATAGTTGTAGTGTAAATTCCTTCACAAGCTTGGTGTTTTACTGCTTTAATCACCATTGTTTTGAGTTGAAAGCATGTTTTAGTGTTATTTTGCACTTCATTTCAGTACTTTAATCTCTGCAACCTCCCTCCATTCTTCACTCTTTTGTTTGCTTTGAAAGTGGTTTTAAACCCTTTGTTTGCCTAAGTGTGAAATGGAGTTGCTACACATAATGGTTTAATCCCTTAGGGGGTTCATTACCAACAATGTAATGCCTCTTTCATGCCCAAAGTAACTTGTGGTTTGGGCCGTCTTTCCATTAGAGGACACTTACTTTTGGACTTAATCAATTAAAGAATGAATCGGTAATGTAAAATGAATAAACAAAATGAACAAGCAAAAGAAACAAGATAAGCATCTTTTGTGTCGCATTGCATGTGTTCGAATTGGATGTTAATTCGAACACTACGGAAAATGGGACATTTCATACTTAAAAGTGATGAAATGTGCCACTTTCCTTGGTCACCATTGCCCTTGATCATGCTTGATAGGGTGGTGGTCATTTTGGTCTTATTTGTGCATTAATTAAACTTGTACAAACTTGGTTCTTTGACCATCATGCATGAAAATTGCTTGGTTGATGGTTTGAGAGCTAAGAGTTTCACTCATTTGAGCTTGTTTAATGATAAGGGATGTAAACAATACAAACAAACCTGCAAAAGTACACTGTTTTGCTCTGTTGTGCTCTTTGTTGCAGCAGGGAATTCCAAACCAGTGGTGGCCGACCGGCCACCTTTGTTGGCCGACCGACCATCAGCAGTGGTCGACGGGCCCCCCTGTCAGCCACCAATGAAATTTAGCAGAATGTTCCCGAGGCAGAACAGATTTGATCTGGAGAAAAGGAAAGTGTAAGTGCTTCTATGCAACAAAGGCTTGCAGCAGCAAGATAGTGACTTTTCGGGTGAAGGACTGAGCATGCAAGGGCCCCCCTCCCTTCCCGGGATTAGCTAATTAGTTTAATTAGCAATAGATCAAATATGTGTTGTAATTAATTAGTTGTAGCTAATTAAATGTTGTAAATAATTAGTTAGTTTAACTAGTTATTTGTTTTTGGTTTGTAATAATTAATTAGCTAGAAGTAGTTAATTAGTTTCAGTTTGTAATAATTAGTTAGCTTAATTAGCGTAGCTAGTTGGTTAGCTCTTATTCATTTGGACCCTCCTTCGCGAGGGCATAATGTTGTAATAAGTGTGCGTGAGTGTGTGTATGTCTTCCAACCCCACATCTTTCTCCTTTTTATTTAATCGCTTTTTATGGTTAAATTAGGGACATATTTCAATTAGCATATTGCATGCTTGCATACATTCATCTTGTCTTGCATGCACCGAGGCTCAGCGCATCATTCAAACTGCATTGCAATTTCAATAATTCTTTGAATACGTGTTTAAATCGCATGTTGTTCAAATTGATTCATATGCCATATTAGTAGCCGAGCCTATTAATTGCATTATTGCACGTGTTGCATTAGGCGTCATGTATAGTTAGGATCATGCGTCTCTCTAAATAGTTTTTGTTTTGGTTTGGAGTACTCAGCGAGTTTTATGCTTTAACATACTTGCATAAGTGTGATTGCCATATTGCCATGATTAGCATGCTTGCCATGAGACTATGTGCTTATTTGCTAAACTGCATGAATGCCCGTGGATGAAGATTTGTTGTTTGAATTGGAACGATTCAACAAATGCGTGTTTTAAGCCCACTTTGTTGTAGCAAATCATGTTTTAAGCCCACTATGTTTGGTGGCAAATTCGCGTCTTTTAAGCCCACTTGAGGTGGCAAATTCGAACCATTTTCATAAACAAACATGAGTTGAATTGTTCTAATTTGAGTAGACTAGTCTATACTTGATTGTGCACATCACATAGTAAAGCTAGCTTAAAAATCAGAATAAGAACACATAATATTTATAAAAATTATATCATGATTAGTAGAGGCCGATCTATGATCGGGCGAGCGGGGGTGCTCATTTCATGACTTTCCCCCCTCGTACCCAAGTTCCCGAGCAGAGGCAACTTTGGTGATGATAGACACATGGCCTTTGGCACGAGTCAGGGTTTCCTAAATTTCCTAAACAAAATATTTAGGTGGCGACTTTGTATCTAGCAAAGTAGTCCAATTTTGGCATTATTTGATTTAAAATCGATTTTTCAAAAAGGTTTGCTGAATTTGGACTCTTTAGGCATTATCAGTTTCACATTGCACTTTTTGAGACTAGATTCAAAACCACAAAAGTCCGAACTGTGAGGCCTTCTTTTCAAACCCTTTTCGAAAGGCGGGGTGCAGAAAAAGGCGAGTCCACAGTTTCTGGCGACTTTGCTAGCGATTTAGAGAACTTGACTCGAACTCATGATATGTTGTTTTATCTACACTTATGTGTTTATTTGCATTTGCATTTGCATTGGTGCGCCTAAGTCACAGTGTTTGCCATCTGTTATTCCTGAACGGTTTACTGGAGGCTCGCTTGGAAAAGCTTGCCAAAAGGCTGGCCGGTTGTGGGCTCGGCCATGATAGGAACACAACCCTTGGATCTGGACTACCGTTGTACCGTTTGATCCTCCTTTCACTTCTCAGTGTTATGTGTGAGAGGTTTATTAGGTGGTCTTGCTGAGGTACCCTTTTTGACCAATCGACCTAGTTACATATCGGAAGCCATAGAGACTGTTCCAAACTAGGTTAAGTTGCTCACCCGAATGCAGGAATTGTTTGAAACCGCTTGTTTGCATAGTGAATCCTGAGCTCCTGACGAAATTAGGACAGGGTAACCTTACTGCACCATAGGGGTGTTTTGGCTCTCATTTGCTTGATATGTGCTTTTCGAGTGAAACTCTGCAGGAATGTATGTATCAGTTGCAAGTCTGGGTATCAGTTTTGAGGCAGAAATCAGTGTTGAGTATAGTTCTCCAGCTTATGATTACAACTACATGTTGTTTGTGTCTGAGCCGAGGTGCTGTGCGGTTTCTGATTTTTGTTTCTTTTTGCTTTATTTTCTTTTTGCAAGGTAGTCTTTCACCATTGCTTCAAATGATTCTGTTACCCCCCAAGCACTCTAGACCCGAGTTAGAAGGATTTGTAGATCTGGGGATCTAGTCAGGGGATAGCCAGTGTTTGTTTCACTCCCGCCGGTTACTAGACGGAGGAGGATTCGATAGAATTCACCAATTCAGCAGTCATCGTTTACCTCACCTGTGCCCAGTCAGGCCCAATCATCTACTTCCACTCCAGATAGAGAGTACTCGCCAGTTCTAGTAGTTCAAAGTCCTCTAGACAACATGGAAGATATGCTTTGACAACTCCAGCAAACTATTGAGGCTATGCGGCTAGATGCTGCTCGCCAAGCGGAAGTCATCGCTTGCCAAGCAGAAATTACATCCCAGCAGGCTGAGTTGATCGCTAGGTTGCAGTAACAACAGCCGTAACAGGCAGCGGCCTTTGCATCCCATCCACCTCTTGCAAACATTCTAGTACCTGGAGCTACTGCTCCCACAGCTAATGTCCAGGAAAATGCGGGCATCCCAGTGGATTCGATTCCACCCCAGACCTCCAAAGCACCGGTATACCAAACGGAGGCCCCCTTTGAGTTTGTGGTCGACCCTAATGCTCTGAAAGTCAACAAGTTAGAAAAGCTCTTCAACCAAGCGTAGGGTATGAATACAATCCCAGATATAGAGAATGGCTATACTGATGCAGCAATGACCTTGCCGGATAGATTCAAGATGCCGCATATATACCGATTTGATGGTTCTAGGGATCCTATGCTCCACGTGCGGCTCTTCTCGGATATATTGCTGCCTATGGGCCTATCCAGACTTCAGAAGGTCTCACTCTTTGGCCAGACTCTATCGGGTATAGCGGCCATTTGGTACGCCAAGCTGGAAGACTCTGTAAAACGGAGCTGGGATGAGATGACCGAGGCCTTTGTAGCGCAATACTCCTACAATACCCAAATCGAGGTCACAACTCATGATCTCGAAGCAACTCGTCAGGAGCCGAAGGAGGGCTTCTCGAATTTCATAACAAGGTGGAGGGCAAAGGCATCAATGATGGCGACCAGACCATCTGAAAAGGATCAAATCACAATAACAGTTCGAAACCTGCAGGGGAAATTACTATAGAAAATGGTTGTCTTGCCCTTATTCACATTTTCTGATCTCCATGAGATAGGAGTTCACATTGAGGATGCGATGAGACAGGGTCTGATAATTGACGAGAAGAAGCAACCCAAGAGGCCTTTCATACACAGTTCCAATGCGACTATGAGTGGTAGTGCAGCTGCAAGGCCTTCCGATGTGGGTATGGTCACCACCACACCTCAAACTGCCAACCCCTTTGCCAGTGCATCCAATACAACCTCACAAACCTCGAGCCACCAACCCTGAGGCCAAAGGGTCTTCACCCCACTATACATGTCCTTATCCAAAGCCTTAGGGGTCTTGATCAAAAAGGGGTACCTTAAGCCACTAGAACTTTGCCCCCTACCCGATCCTCTTCTCCCGAAACACAACCCAGCCAAATACTGCGCTTTTCACCAACAGCATGGTCATGACACTGATCTATGCTTTAGATTGCATCATGAGATTGAAGATCTCATCGACAATAAGGTGATAGCGCCCCCTCAAAAGCCTAGCGTCACTACAAATCCCCTCCCACCACATAACCAGGTCCCTCCACCCCAGTATGTGAACCTTATACAAACACTGGTTGTCCCTTACGACCCCAATATATATATCACCCCTTCCTATCTACCCAAGTCGGCGTTGTTCATCCCGAAAAACACAAATTTGTGTATGATGAATGCGACCACATTCTAGCCTGAACCCATGGTGGTGACGATGGCAGAGAAAGGTAGGTTAGCCTTAAAGGATCATGGGAATGTCAGTTCAGTGCCTGAGGGCTCCGTGGACTTATCTGAGGAGGAATACAACCCGTGCCGCTACATTTTGCCTACCAATCAGGCCAGACCAGATGTAGAGTTGCCAACAGGAATGGAGCTCAGTGTAGTCCAGGAGGATGGCCCAAGCCAAGGTCTGGATGATCTAGCAGAGTTAGAAGAAGACTTGGATAATCTACAGTTCTACGATGAACAAGATCCGTGGAATGTACAAATTAACTGGTTCGATCTGAATGGGTCAACAGACAATTCGGGGTGGCTCAGTGATGAACATAATATAGATAAGAAACTTGAACCAAAGCTGGACAAGTAGGAAGCGGGAACCGCTGCAAAGGATGGAATAGCCGATAGAAAGGGTAAGCTTCTGGAAGATGCCGGTCTAAAACAAGTGGCTCAGGAATTGAGCATTGTTAGTACTACTAATACAGGGCAAGAAGCCGCATTGAAGTGGTTTGAATAAGAAAGGGACGAGAATGATCAGAAAGCTGGAAAAACCCAAGGCCCTGCGGGGAATGATTGTGATGTTGACGTGGGAATAATTAGGACGAAACCGGACAATTGCCTGTCGGTTGCTAGAGGAATACGGTGGGAAGATGATGATCTGCATCTTGCCCACACTAATGAGGATTGGGGTCAAGACCTGCTAGACGACACTTGGTACTCTAAGGAGGTGGATCACATGACTAGAAGTGGGCGGTATTTCAAGCCCCCACACTTAGACCAACCTGAAGCATCCGGAAAGGATAAGGAAGCTGAAAAATAGAAAGACAAGCAGTTGGAGGAGGAAGCTATACTGAAGCAGCTGAAGAAGATCCAAGCTGATATATCTATCTGGAGGTTGCTTATGGCTTCGCACGTGCACCTGCAAGTTGTCCTATCAGCAATGGATAAGGGCAAGCTATCTATCGACACAACCCCAGAACAATTAGTGGGACTTGTCTTCCTGGGAGGTGCTTCGCCGACTTTAACCTTCTCGGATAAGGAATTGCCGCCTGAGGGCTCTGCGTATAACAAACCCTTATACATCTCTGTTGAATGTAGAGAGAAGTGGGTGCCAATTGTATTGGTTGACACCGGGTCTGCAATTAATGTTTGTCCGTCGCGTACAGCCTATGCTATTGGCTTGAAGCTAGCGGATTTTGTACCTACGGCGTAGGTGATCCAGGTGTATGACAACACAAGCAAAGAAGTGATGGGAAAAGTGCAAGTTATAGTACAAGTTGGCCCGGTACAATAGGATATTGAGTTTCACATCCTGGATGTTCCGACCACTTTCAACTCACTCCTTGGACAGCCGTGGCTGCATGAAATAAAAGTTGTTTCTTCCACTCTTCATCAGATGTTGAAGTACCCCCATGGGAAAGGGGTGGCCATTGTGTTTGGAAATTCATCTATACATCCTCCGCTTGAGGTTACTATACCAGTACTGGAGATTGTACACGGCGATGAGGATGTTTTCCCGTTTGGGTTTACCTTGGTTGAGGCCCAGGTGGTGCAAAATATCTTGGCTATTGATGAGGGGTTGTACGTTAGTGCTCAATCAGTCTACCTCATGAACAAGCTACAACATATACCCGGGATAGGATTAGGAAAAAGCGGCCGAAAGGGCGTTACTGCACTGGCCGAAGTACCACATAACCCACAGACCTTTGGCCTCGGCTAGACGCCTATAAAGTGGACTGGGTGTGAAAAGGGAAGGAAATGGCCGGAAGAGCCAAAGCAAAGCAAAGTGGGAAGCACTATGAGCTTGTGCATAGGCCAATTCAGGGAACTCTGAATGGCCGTTTTCTCCGGGAGGGAAAAGACTTCCCATTTTGTGGTTTTCCTGAGCCATGGCTGAACTCTAAGAAGCAGCGGGTTCTCGGCTTCAAGATTTTCTTCGACTTATAGCTGCAACAGGGTGAAGTCACGGAGGAACAGACTGAATTAACTGTTGAGGCTGAACAGAGCACAGAAAGTGAGTCCAACAGTAGTGAACTTGAGGTAGGAGTAGTACTAGCATGTCTCCTTTTGGATCCTCAGATCAACTCGGAGTGACCAATCAGGTGTGGATCCTTCCGATGGTTTTCTGGATGCATCTGACGCACCATCCCTCATATGGTTGCTGAAGGAGGGTTTTTCTATCCAGTAGTTCTAAATCAAGTAGTGAGCCAGAATTTGATTCCGCAGAGTCTGTGGAGTCGGAATCAGATTCTAGTTCCTCTGAGTCTGAGTCCGGTATTCCTGGGGTTGATAACCCGGATGCTGTAGTTTTTTCTAGGTCATTTTTTTCCTTTTCTTTTGAGTCGGTTGTAACCGAGGAATTGGATGAGTTGGATCTTTTGAATGTGTATACCACCGCAGTTTTTGAGTACTTCTCTGTGCCACTTGTATATTACATTGATCATGACTTTCAAAAAATTTTATAAAAACAATGAGGAAGGAATTTTTCTGGTTTTAAAACATTTGATTGTTCGAGAGGAGGAGAGGTTTGTAAAACCCCTTCTTGATGAAATCATGGCAATTAATGTGGGTACTGAGAAGGATCTGCGTCTGGTCCAGATCAGGTCCACGCTGTCTTCGGAGGAACGCGAGCGCTTAGTTGCATTATTAAAAGATTTCAAAGATGTTTTCGCATGATCCTACGAAGACGTGCCTGAAATCGATCTTGAGATTGTACCGCATCGGATCCCTCTTGACCTCGAGGCCTGACCCATCAAGTAGAAGCTGCGGAGAATACGCCCAGATTGGGCTTTGAAGATTAAGGAAGAGGTCACCAAGCAGATAGATGCAGGGTTCTTACTAGTATCGGAGTATCCGACTTGGTTGGCCAACATTGTTCCGATGCCAAAGAAAGATGGCAGAATTCGGGTGTGTGTGGACTTCAGAGATCTGAACAAAGCTAGTCTGAAGGACGATTTTCCTCTACCTCACATCGATAAGTTGGTGGATTTCACCGCAGGCCATGCACTACTCTCCTTCATGGATGGATGTTCCAAGTATAACTAGATTTTGATGGCACCTGAGGACAGCGAGAAAACTACTTTCACCACTCCGTGGAGAACCTACTGCTATAGGGTGATGCCGTTTAGGTTTAAGAATGCTGGGGCCACCTATCAACGGGCGGCAAGCACTATCTTGCATGATATGATCCATAAAGAGGTTGAGGTGTATGTGGACGACATGATTGTCAAGTCAAAGGAAAGAGAGAGCCACCACACCGCCTTTAAGAAATTCTTCCAACGGATTAGAGAATATCGGTTGAGGCTAAATCCACAAAAGTGCACTTTCGGTGTCACAGCAGGGAAAATGTTGGGTTTCTTGATCACATAGAGGGGCATCGAGGTCGATCCTTCCAAAATCAAGGCCATAATAGAAATGCCACCACCAAGGACTGAAAAGGTGGTGCGAGACTTTCTGGATAAAGTGCAATTCATAAGACGATTTATTTCAAAATTAACCTTGACTTGTGAACCACTATTTGGTCTCTTGAAGAAAGGAAAAAAATTCCAATGGGATGACCGATGTCAGTTTGCTTTTGAGCAGATCAAGTAGTATCTTTAGAACCCACTCGTGTTGTCACTGCCAGAGTCGGGGAAACCATTGATTCTGTACCTGCTAGTCACCGACACGACTATGGGTTGCATGCTTGCGCAGGAATCTGAGGATAGAGTGGAGAAAGCCATCTATTCCTGAGCAAAAAGATGCTAGAATATGAGGCCCACTACATGCCGCTGGAAAAGGCTTGCTTAGCTTTGGTATGGGCCACCAAGAAGTTGAGACACTACCTGTTAGCTCACTCCATAATTGTGGTTTCGAGATTAGATCCCATCAAATATCTCTTCGAGAAACCAATGCTTAAGAGTAGGCTAGCTTATTGGCTGCTTCTTCTCTCTGAATTTGATTTGAAGTATATGACGCCCAAGTTAGTTAAGGGGAGAGCTGTAGCGGAACTTTTGGCAGATCACCCAGTGGAAGGGAACGAAACAGTAGAATACCTATTCCCAGATGAGGTTATTTTGCAAGTTGAGGAAGAGATTTGGACAATGTACTTTGACAGAGCGTCTAACCAGTACGATTATGGGATAGGAGTTTTGCTGATAGCACTCGACAATTCCCATATACCCTTAGCCTTCAAACTTCGGTTCAAAGTATCTAACAACGAAGCAGAATACGAAGCGTGTATCGCTGGACTGGAAGCTGCCCTAGAACTATGGGCAAAAAGGTTGGACGTCATTGGGGACTCGAACTTGGTTGTGTCTCAAGCACAAGGAGACTGGAAGATCAAAGAAGAAAAGATGAAAATCTATAACCAAACTTTGGATGTTCTGATTCCTAGGTTTAAGAAGCTAACCTTCACGCATCTGTTAAGAGAGAACAACAGGTTTGCTGACGCCTTATCAACTCTATCTTCCATGATAGACATCCCTTTTGGAGTCTGGATGCATCCGATCATTATTGAACAGAGGTATACGCCGGCCTATGAGTTGATTACTGCAATAGATGAAGTGCAAGATCAAAACCCCTGGTATTATGATATCTGGAACTTCTTGGAAAAGGAGGCTTATCCACTAGCGGCAAATGCCAAAGATAAGAGGGCAATACGGCGAAGGACTTCTCAGTTTATCATCTACGGGGGTAAGTTGTATAAAAGAGGTCATCTCGGAATGCACAAGCTGTGTGTTGATGCAGAAGAGTCAAAGCGCCTAATGGAGGCCATCTATGGGGAGGAGTGTGGAGCACACATGAGCGTAGTAATGCTAGCCCAGAAGATTCTCAGGCAGGGCTACTATTGGTCAACCATGTAGGAGGATTGTATCGGTTTTGTTCGATGATGCCACAAATGCCAAATTCATGCAAATCGCATGAACATCCCGCCATCGAAGCTGTACAACATGACTTCACCATGGCCGTTTTCAATCTGGGGAATTGACATTATTGGGGCAGTTACACCGAAAGGGTCGAACGGGCATGAGTACATTTTGGTGGCAATTGATTATTTCACGAAGTGGGTGGAAGCGCAATCTTATGCAGTATTGAAAGTAGCGCATGTGGCTAAGTTCATCCACAACAACATTATTTGCCGTTGTGGAGTCCCGAATGAGATCATTTCAGACAATGGCTCCCATTTTAAGAAAGAAGTGATTGACTTGTTGGAGAAATACAATGTGGCTTTTCATAAGTCATCGACATATCGACCGCAAACCAATGGAGCTGTTGAGGCCGCCAACAAGAACATCAAGCACATTTTGCAGAAAATAGTTGAGACTTACAGGGACTCGCCAGACAAATTGCCATTTGCTCTCTAGGGCTATAGGACTTCAATTCGGACATCTACTAGGGCAACTCTGTACTCTCTTGTTTATGGGATGGAAGCTATTCTGCCAATTGAAATAGAGGTTCCGTCGTTGCGGGTTATAGTTGAGTGCTAGATAGCAGAAGCGGGTTGGCAGCAAAGCAGGTTCGAAAAACTAATGCGGTTCGATGAGAGGAGGCTGAAAGCACTGTACCATGTCCAAGGATATAAACGCAGAATCACCCAAACTTTCAACAAGAAAGTGAAGTCTAGGAATCTAAAGGAAGGGGATTTGGTGCTAAAAGACAACCGAGCTCCCATCCATGACCCTACGGGCAAGTTCAGACCCAATTGGACTAGTCCTTACATTATCAAGACCATTTGGTTGGGTGGAGCTGTTATTCTTATGGACTTGGATGGCCTGGAATTCTCCCAACCAATCAACATGGACAAGTTGAAGAAATACTATCCTTAAGTGGCTCGCTAGGCCGAAAACTTAGAAGGGCAACCTAGGCAAAATTTAGAGCACAAAAAATTGGAAAAAAGAAAAACTGAGCTCGCAAGGTTGAAAACCCAGAAAGGGTGGCCTTGGCAAAAGTTAGAGCGCAAAAGGAGAGTGTTAATACCCGAACGCACTCGCACCAAACTACGTAAGGCCTGATTCCCATCTTCAGGATACGTAAGCAACTTCATTTTCAAGTCCGGCCGTAAACACCTCCAAATCAACTGTGTCCATATGTTTGATCAAGGTGTCACGACCCAAACCCGCCCCTATGGGTTTAGCACCATAACCGGCCAGTAATCCGTGATTACCGAAGGCCTGCTTAACAGTAAGACAGTATTACAGAGTATAGGGGCATGGTGGCAGCCAAAATAGTAATTAAACAATGTCCAATGAGCTGTGACAGTCTGTATGCAAAAAGACTTTTTATAACAAATATACAGTCAGTACCAAAACAGTAGGCACAGTATTTACAATAATCCAGATCAGGGACTTAATCCCTATTAAGAAAATACAGTACAGTGCTATCAGTCGATACGGTATTACAAAACAGATACAAAGACAGATGGGGGAAACTAAAACACCCCAAAGTCGTAGCTTGAATGGGCTCGGAACCTCACAGTGAGGCACAGTGGTTGGCTTTGACAAAAGGGAGTCTAACCCACGCTCCTAGCTCCGGTCTGGTGCCTGGACACCTACATATATATATAAACAGTGAGCTAAAGCCCAGTGAATAACATAATGCGTAAAGAGGTTAAGAATGAATGTCCTTTCAGTATTGAAAACAGTCAATTGATTTAGTTAATCAGTCATTCAGTCATAACAGTCATATGTGGTACATCCATTAGCAGAACAGTACAGTAAACAGTAGGTCTTGAAAGACCGAGCAGTCAATGATGGCCATCATAACAGAAGTTCCAAGATAGGAACTAACAGAGAACTCTGTAACAGTAGCAGCAACAGTAACAGTAGTTGCTATGGATGCCACAATACAGTTCAGAATAGAGGACATACATTCATTCAGCTAACAGTATCAATTCAGAAACAGTACAATTTAACCATTCAAAAGATATTCATATTTGAACATATCTTTACACAGTTGTTACTCACAGAGTTCTGGGCTACAGATAAGCTAGAGCATCTCCTCAGATGCCAACCCTACACAGTTACAGAGTGAACACACACTAAGCTACTCAGTTTGGAAAATAATAACTTAATCCCTAATTTGTCTCGGTGTGGTTCTACATCAATATCCTCATTAAGATGCCTTAAACTAGGCCTAAGAATGCCTAGAATGGAAAGAGGATGCAAAGATGCACTTTAGAAACATTTTCAGAATTTTCAGAAAAACAGGGTCCCGCTCGAGCGTGTCTTTCCCCGCTCGAGAGGACATGCCGACAAAGGTTCCCCGCTCGAGCGTCACTTCCCACGCTCGAGCGTACTATAAAACATGGCAAAAGTACTGGATGTGTGAAAATCACACTCGATGGGCGCTCGACACCCGCCCGAGCGTGAGACACAAGTCCCCGCTCGAGCGGACTGCAAAACACAACAAAATACTGGGAGCACGATTTTCACGCTCGAGCAGCAGTAACCCTGCTCGAGCGTGAGTTGAAAATCTGGAATTCCCAGATTCGAACCTCAAGCTCAAACTCAACTTCAAATGTATCAAATTTGATCCTCTTGGGCTAATTTTTTGGAAAACATTTCAAAACCCATAATATTACATGTTTCAAAGATCAATTTAAGAAATCAAAGCCCAAGGGTAGTTCGATTAAATCCAATTTCCAACAACATTTTCATGAACATAACTCAAACATGACATGCATGAGTTTAAACCAATTCAAAGCTTCCAATACTTGCTCTAATGAGCCAATTCTTACAAAAACATGATGATTTCATGAACCTTAGCTAGAACTTGGACATGCAAGTGACAATTTTCCATGAAATCAACTTCTAAATGCAAGATTATGGACATGCATGCATGGAATGAGCTTCAATTCAACATTATAAGCCATATCTTGGCTCTAATCTTTAATATACCAAGAATCATGCAAGACAATACACAAATACATCAATGGGAGGTTGAAATTCTACCTTAGGTCCTCAATTACAAGAATGGAAGCACAATTATATAATCAACCTTCAATTTCTTCAAGTCACCAAGCTAAATTTGTTGAAATCACTCTTTTCCTCTCACTCCCTCTCTCTAGTCGGCTATAGTTCAAGAAATGGTTGATAAAATGTTTTGTTTGAGTGTTTTAAGGCTCAAATGTGTTTTGGATAGTGGCCTATTAAGTGGTAGTTTGGTAAATAAAGCCAACTCTTGCAATTTAGCATTATTTAATCTAATACCAAATCACATTTTAATTAAATATGTCATAAAATCACATAAATTCTAATGATCATAAAACATCAATCAATTTCGGATTCAGCCGTCGACAAGGCCTTCAATTTGCAGTTTAAAGCATAAAACATGGTTAGATAATTTAACAGTCAAACAGATAGAAATGCATTTAAACTAGTACATTCAATCAGTCAGTTCAGTATTTCAGTCGATTCAGTTATTTATCATAATCAGTCTCAGTTTAGCAGTAATCAGTGGTTAACCAGTAATCAGTGGTGAGGGTTATTACAGTCTCCCCTCCTTATAAAGAGTTTGGTCCTCCAAACTCGAATTACCTTTGTTCTGGAAGAAAACAGGATTCAGTGGGAACAATTCAGGATATCTCTTGGCCATGTCATCTTCCCTTTCCCAAGTGGCATACACACCACCATGGTTCTGCCAGTCAACTTTCACTAACGGAATCTCTTTGTTTCTCAACTTCTTGATCTGTCTGTTCACAATCTGAACAGGCCGTTCTTCATAAGTGTAGAAATCACTCATCACTACACGAGTAGGCTCTATCACATGGAAAGGATCCCGGAGGTAGTCCCTCAACGTAGAAATGTGGAACACGTTATGCATATGCTCCATTTCAGGAGGAAGTGCTACTTGATACGCCACCGGATTGATTTTCTCAATAATCTCATACGGTCCGACATATCTCGGCGCCAGTTTGCCCTTGACTCCAAAACGAGTCTGGCCTTTCATCAGTGTCACTTTCACAAAAACGTGATCACCTACTTCATACTCTCTGTCTCGTCTTCTGACATCCGCATAACTTTTCTTTCGGCTCTGTGCGGTTTTCAGCCTCTGTTGAATCAATTTCACTTTTTTCGTAGTTTCATACACAATCTCGGGCCCAAGCAAAGGCCCATCTCCAACTTCTGCCTAGCAAATCGGAGATCGACATTTTCTGCCATACAATGCCTCGAAAGGCGCCATACCAATACTTGAGTGATAACTGTTGTTGTAGGCGAATTCAGCCAATGGCAAGTGGCTTTCCCAATTTCCCTGAAAATCAAGACACACACTCTCAGTAAGTCTTCCAGAGTCTGGATGGTCCTTTCTGATTGGCCATCTGTCTGAGGATGGTATGCACTACTCAGTCTCAGTTTAGTTCCCAATGCTGTCTGTAGACTTTGCCAAAATCTCGATGTAAACTTCGAGTCCCTATCAGAAACAATGGACACAGGCACTCCAATATAGAGTATAGCCAATTTGTCCGCATTATAAATTGTTTTGACAGGTAAGAAATGAGCAGATTTGGTTAGTCTATCAACAATAACCCAAATTGAATCCATACCTTTACTGGAGCGAGGTAAACCAACAATAAAATCCATGGTAATATGTTCCCATTTCCACTCCGGTATCGGTAACGGTTGCAATAAGCCTGCGGGTCGTTGATGTTCAGCTTTGACTTGTTGGCAATGAAGACATTTCGACACAAAATCAGCAATTTCTTTCTTCATTCCCGGCCACCAGAAATTCAGTTTCATGTCTTGGTACATTTTTGTATTCCCTGGATGGATAAACAGTTTTGAATTGTGGCCCTCTTGCAGAATTCTTCTTTTCAGTTCAGAATCATTTGGTACACACAACCTTCCCTGAAATTTCAACACATTATTCTCAAATTTGAAATCCGGCCTCGGTTTGGATTCTCGTTCTTCGATGATCTTCTTCAAGAAGTCATCATGTTGCTGTTTTTCTTTAATTTCTTCAATCAGTGTCGGTTGAGCAGAAATAGCAGATATTGTTCCACCTTGTTCTCGCAAAACAATCTCAATTTTAGACTTCTCAAGGTCACAGAGTAGCTCTTTCTGTCCGGTGAGTAAACAGGCTAAATTTCCAATCGATTTCTGACTCAGTGCATCGGCAACGGTGTTGGCTTTTCCCAGATGGTACAAAATCTATAGGTCAAAGTCTTTAATCAATTCTAGCCATCTCCGCTGTCTCATGTTCAGTTCTTTCTATGTGAAGAAGTATTTCAAACTCTTGTGGTCGGTATACACCTCACATGTCCCAAAAACATAACATGATCAAGCCAAAATTCACATTTACCCAATTTAGCATAAAGTTTCTGTTCTCTTAGGGTCTGTAAGGCAAGTCTCAGATGATGTTCATGTTCTTCTCTACTCTTGGAATAAATCAGAATGTCATCTATGAATACAACAATAAAGTTATCGAGGAATGGTTTAAAAATCCTGTTCATGAGGTCCATAAATGCAGTAGGTGCATTGGTAACTCCAAAAGGAATAACTAAAAATTCGTAATGTCCATACCTCATTCGAAAAGCAGTTTTATCAATGTCCTCTGGTTTAGCTTTCAATTGATGATATCCGGATCTGAGATCAATCTTAGAGAATACTTGAGCACCCTGTAACTGATCAAATAAGTCATCAATACGCGGTAATGGATATTTATTTTTCACAGTTACCTTGTTCAATTCACGGTAGTCAATACAAAGTCTCAGTGAGCTGTCTTTCTTTTTCACAAACAAGACAGGTGCGCCCCACGGCGAAGTACTGGGCCTGATGAACTTCTTATCTAACAGTTCTTGCAGTTGCACTTTCAATTCTTTCAGTTCAGTTGGAGCCATTTGGCAAGGAGCTTTAGATATTGGCTGTGTACCCGGAATCACATCAACGGTGAACTCAATCTCCCTATCAATCAAATCCCCTGGTAGATCATCTGGAAAAACATCTGGGAATTCTCTGACTATAGGAATACCGTTCACATTAGCGTTAACATCAGTAGGTATAGTCAATACAGAACAGAAATACCCTTTACACCCCTTTCTAATCAGTTTGTATGCTTTCATAGATGAAATCAAATATGGGGGAGGTATCACTCCACTTCCGTTAAATACAAATTCAGGCAATCCAGGTGGACGGAAAACAACTTATTTTGTTACACAGTCTATGGTGGCATGATATTTTGTTAACCAGTCCATCCCCAATATTACATCAAAATGATCAATGTTCAGATGCCGTAAATCAATATACAGATGCATATCCCCAACAATAATTTCACATGCAGGGTACATATAAGCATAAGTCACAGATCCCCCAACAGGTGAAGATACAGCTAACAAGTAATTCATGGGTTCCAATGGTCTATTCAATTTTAGCGAAAAAGCATGCAATACATATGAATGTGTAGACCCCGAATCAATCAGTACATATGAATTTTGAGTACAAATTGAGAGTATACCTGACACAACGGTCTCGGTATTTTGTACGTCTCCCGGTACGAGTGCGAACACTCGGCCTTACCTCATAGGCCCTTTCCCGTAGCTTTAGGGTTGGGTTTTGGTGCGACAGCTGATGCTGCTGTGCTAGGTGTAACTTTACTATTGCCTTGTGAAGTGGAAGGGCAATCTTTGACCATGTGGCCCACCTTGCCACACCTGTAACAAGCACCAGAGATTTTATAACAAACCCCTTTGTGTTTCTTACCACATTCAGAACAAGGCGGTATGGAACCACTTCCCTGACTAGAGCTGGTGGTTGACCTTGAGTTTTGCTTTTTGTTCAGTGGGTTGTTTCTGCCTTTCTTGAATTTAAAACCCCGTTTCTTACCACGCCATTCGGATGTTGGTGTTTCAGTTTGTTTCAGTGCTTCAATATTTGATTCAGCTATAATGGCCCGGTCAAGAACATCCACATACTTGTGCAATTTCAACATGTTAATTCTGTCAAGTACTTCGACATTAAGGCCGCCTTCGAATTTCCTGGCCTTCTTATAGTCAGTGTCCACCATGTGTGGCGCATATCTGGCAAGTTCAGTAAATTTCGATTCATATTCAGCAACAAACATGGTACCTTGCCTCAACTGTTCAAATTCAGTCACCTTGCGGTCTCAAACACACTGTGGAAAGTATTTCTCAAAGAAGGACTCTTTAAACTGAGCCCAAGTCACAACTGTGTTGGTGTCACAGACTAGCATCCACCACCTTCTGGCCTCTTCTTGTAAAGTGATGGTAGCTAGCAACACTTTATGTGCTTCAGAGCACGGAAACACTTCAAATAACTTTTTTGTTTCAAGAACCCATGCTTCAGCCTTCAAGGGTTCAAGGCCTCCCTGAAAGGATGGCGGTTTCATCTTGCTAAATTTCTGTGTCAGAGCAATTATATCATCATTAACAGGTGGCTCTGGCTGTACTGGAGGAGGTGGGGGCTGTTGGTTCTATTGTTGCCCTAGTCTTTCAGTTAATAGTTCCACCATTCTCTCTAGCCTTGCCATTCTTGCCTCAGAGGATTCAGATTCATCAACATTTCTTGCGTTGTCCATTTCACTATAAACAGTTATAGCAATTATAAACATAAGCAGATATATGTTTAAACACATTAACACATATTCATGTCATGTCCACACACACTTCTCATGCACATGTGATGCCCTAATTGCTTTCCTAGGACACCCTATAGCTCGTTTGGACACGCGTGTGCGGTATAACTCGTGGTTAAGTATCGCTCTAATACCACTCTATCACGATCCAAACCCGCCCCTATGGGTTTAGCACCGTAACCGGCCAGTAATCCGTGATTACCGAAGGCCTGCTTAATAGTAAGACAGTATTACAGAGTATAGGGGCATGGCGGAAGCCAAAACAGTAATTAAACAATGTCCAATGAGCTGTGACAGTCTGTATGCAAAAAGACTTTTTATGACATATATACAGTCAATACCAAAACAGTATGCACAGTATTTACAATAATCCAGATCAGGGACTTAATCCCTATTAGGACAGTACAGTATAGTGCTATCAGTCGATACGGTATTACAAAACAGATACAGAGACAGATAGGGAAAACTAAAACACCCCAAAGCCGTAGCTTGAACGGGCTCGAAACCTGACAGTGAGGCATAGTGGTTGGCTTTGCCAAAAGGGAGTCTAACCCACGCTCCTAGCTCCGGTCTGGTGCCTGGACACCTACATATATATGTAAACAGTGAGCTAAAGCCCAGTGAATAACATAATGCGTAAAGATGTTAAGAATGAATGTCCTTTCAGTATTGAAAACAATCAATTGATTCAGTATATCAGTCATTCAGTCATAACAGTCATATGTGGTACATCTATTAGCAGAACAGTACAGTAAACAGTAGGTCTTGAAAGACCGAGCAATCAATGATGGCCATCATAACAGAAGTTCCAAGATAGGAACTAACAGAGATCTCTGTAACAGTAGCAGTAACAGTAACAGTAGTTGCTATGGATGCCACAATACAGTTCAGAATAGAGGACATACATTCATTCAGCTAACAGTATCAATTCAGAAACAGTACAGTTTAACCATTCATAAGATATTCATATTTGAACATATCTTTACACAGTTGTTACTCACAGAGTTCTGGGCTACAGATAAGCTAGAGCGTCTCCTCAGATGCCAACCCTACACAGTTACAGAGTGAACACACACTAAGCTACTCAGTTGGGAAAATAATAACCTAATCCCTAATTTGCCTCGGTGTGGTTCTACATTAATATCCTCATTAAGATGCCTTAAACTAGGCCTAAGAATGCCTAGAATGGAAAGAGGATGCAAAGATGCACTTTAGAAACATTTTTAGAATTTTCAGAAAAATAGGGTCCCGCTCGAGCGTGTCTTTCCCAGCTCGAGCGGACATGCCGACAAAGGTTCCCCGCTCGAGTGTCACTTCCCACGCTCGAGCGTACTATAAAACATGGCAAAAGTACTGGATGTGTGAAAATCACGCTCGATGGGCGCTCGACACCCGCTTGAGCGTGAGACACAAGTCCTCACTCGAGCATAAATTACCCTGCTCGAGCGGACTGGAAAACACAACAAAATACTGGGAGCACGATTTTCACGCTCGAGCACCAGTAACCCCGCTCGAGCGTCAGTTCAAAATCTGGAATTCCCAAATTCGAACCTCAAGCTCAAACTCAACTTCAAATGTATCAAATTCAATCCTCTTGGGCTAATTTTTTGGAAAACACTTCAAAACCCATAATATTACATGTTTCAAAGATCAATTTAAGAAATCAAAGCCCAAGGGTAGTTCGATTAAATCCAATTTCCAACAACATTTTCATGAACATAACTCAAACATGACATGCATGAGTTTAAACCAATTCAAAGCTTCCAATACTTGCTCTAATGAGCCAATTCTTACAAAAACATGATGATTTCATGAACCTTAGCTAGAACTTGGACATGCAAGTGACAATTTTCCATGAAATCAACTTCTAAATGCAAGATTATGGACATGCATGCATGGAATGAGCTTCAATTCAACATTATAAGCCATATCTTGGCTCTAATCTTCAATATACCAAGAATCATGCAAGACAATACGCAAACACATTAATGGGAGGTTGAAATTCTACCTTAGGTCCTCAATTACAAGAGTGGAAGCACAATTATATAATCAACCTTCAATTTCTTCAAGTCACCAAGCTAAATTTGTTGAAGTCACTCTTTTCCTCTCACTCCCTCTCTCTAGTCGACTATAGTTCAAGAAATGGCTGATAAAATGTTTTGTTTGAGTGTTTTAAGGCTCAAATGTGTTTTGGATAGTGGCCCATTAAGTGGTAGTTTGGTAAATAAAGCCAACTCTTACAATTTAGCATTATTTAATCTAATTTAAATAAAACATGGTCAATTTGCGGTTTAAAGCATAAAACATGGTCAGATAATTTAACAATCAAACAGATAGAAATGCATTTAAACTAATACATTCAATCAGTCAGTTCAGTATTTCAGTCGATTCAGTTACTTATCATAATCAGTCTCAGTTTAGTAGTAATCAATGGTTAACCAGTAATCAGTGGTGAGGGTTATTACACAAGGCATCCTTGTTTGACTCATTATTTGAAAGATCGGTTGTGATCCTTACCTTGAGAGAAGAGCTGATTACAGTGCAGTACAGTACTATTCAGACAAGGGGCAATTTTTCATTTCTGGGTTCGAGGTTGTACATCTCGAGGATAGATTCCATGTGTGTCAAGTTGTGATCCTTATCGAAAATGGTTTTGAAAAGTTTTGATAAAAGCTGATTTTGTTCAAATTAATCTTTTTACAACTTAGACCGTTTTTGGACCAAAAGGAAATTTTCAGTGCCCACAACTTTAATTTCATTGATTTCAATACAAAGTTCTCCAGCTCTTGATACAAATCAAAGTTGCTTTTTATTACATTCAAAAGGAAAACTTGAAAGTACAGATCAAAGAAATAAACTTGGGCATAGATGAGTCAGGTGTTCCTGAGTCCCCTTCCAGAGCTTGTGGAAGCTTCAGATGCTAAAGTAGTCCCGATTTTTGCCTCTTCTTCAAGCCAAGCTAAGCATTCGCCAGATAAGACGCAATTGAAATTAGGAGCAGGAGCTAGAAATTCTCTTATCCTCCAAGCAGTGGGGTATCGAGCTAATTGTGAGCCGCGGATGAAGAATGAAACCGGGTATTCCACCCCTTCTTCTAGGCAGATTTGGTCATGTCCAAACTGACACTTGAACCTGAATGGGAAGTAAAATACACAATGTGTTAAGCCAATCAGCTAAATGCCAGGCTATCGGGACATGCTGTAGCTCATCTCAGGCAAATCAAACCAGGGCAATGCTAGGCAACGTTAGCAGACCTGTTGCACATCCAATGGCACCACCACCCTTTGTTTGGGAAATCAGCTAGCCGTTGGCAAAAGAAATAGCCTCGTTCTGAGTATGTAGGGCAGGAGTCCACTACCTTCAACCTGCCCATGAGCCATATCTGGGGACGGATGAAAAATAAGAGAGATTAAAGAATAGAGAGGTGTATGTGGAGTGAAAAAGTGAGAAAGGGTTTTGAGAAAAAAACAGAGCCTGAGTGCCGAGTGATGTGAGAAACACATATGAGATAGCATTGGAAACATTACCTGCAAAAGTAGTGGACTTCCCGCAAATTTGTTTGTCTCTCACAGATGGAAGACGTCCAAGCTCATCAAAGTCTCGGCCAGTACCAGGCCAATGCAACTCTTGCCCTTTTTCAAGCTTTGTGTTACTTCGATCAAGCGAATGCTAGACCCTCCGAAACTTGGGGCAAGAAGAAAATGAGCCAAGATACACAAACAAAGGGCACACTGCCAAAAACTTTGCCAAAGACAGTCGCCGCAGTCACCGGCGTCAGAAAATCAATGAATGAGACTGGGAATATCCAGCTCTCTGTTATGAACCAAGGATCGAGCCTCATGTGAAGTGAGCCTACACATCCTTCCTAGAGCTGGATGTAGGTAAAACGAGACTGAGGCAAGATTTCCTCGTCACACAGAGATTCCATCAAAACTTGGAATTCTTCAATTGTAGGGCATATCTCTTGCCCCCGAAAGCTAAAAACAAGTGTGATTGGGTTCCAACACCTAGCCGCGGTGTGGAGGAATGGAAAACACAGTGGAGAATGACTTAGTGGGAATAGTGCAATTATCTTGAAACCCAAAAATTCACTTTTTCTGAGCCATCCAAAGTTGCAATCCAATTTGAGAGTTTTTGGGCAAAGAATGGCTCCATTTGTGGTAAAAATAGAGTTGGAATGAAGAAACTATGAAGTCCCAGCTTTTGTAGAAGATAAGGCACTGAGTGGAAGACAGGTGGCAACAATCTGGAGGACCCACTTTTGTAGCCGATCGGCCACCACTGGTGGCCGACAGGCTCTATGTGTGGCCGATGACCTCTTGGTCTATCTTATCGTCCACCTGTTTGTTGAGAGTGCTGAGAACCTGTGCTTTGTTTTGATTTTTGTGCATTCCAAGGTCTTGTTTTTAGTCCCTTTGGGCTTGAGCATGTTCATTTGAGTTGTATTCATCTTGTTTTGCTTATCGAGTTGTATTTTTATTGTTTATCAAGTTACTGTGTTGCTTATCGAGTTGTATTTGTTTTGTTTTTGCTTGTCGAGTTGTTGCGTTGTTTATCGAGTTGTTATTGTTAGTTGTTTATCGATTTGTCTTGCTTTGTTTGTTAAGTGTTAGCCGGTTCATTACCTGATTAAGAAAGTGCCAATACAATGTGCAATTTTCAATCAAGATTAATCTCGTTTTTATGACTATGCGTTGTTATGCGGTGCTCAGAATGCAAAATACAATACTTTTTCGTCAAAAAGTTGTTTTCATTCCGATCATGGTTACTTTTTACAAAAGAGTACAAGTTCTAAAGCAAAATAAAACCTGTCTAAAGCTGTACAAAGTGCTAACACTACTAACAACAAGAAACAAAGCCAAAAAAGACATAAATCAGTGCCAACTATCTCAGGCTCGAAAGGTCCTCTTCGTCCTCTTCCTAGGCGGGGTCTCAGAGCTATCTCCGTCAGCGCCGCTGTCTGCGCCTCCCTCCGAACCGAAGTCTGAACCAAAGTCATCACCGCTCTCTGCCTCAGAGCCTGACTCAGCATCATCTCCACTAGCAGAACCCGAGCCAACGTCATCGTCTCCACTCTCGGATGACTCGGCGTGCTGACCCACAGCCTCTTCGGTCTCACTAATCTCAACGTCATCATCACTCAGAGTGGGCTCTGAAGGGCTCCTCCGGTCTCAACCATGATGTCCCCCTCGGCCGTGTGTCGGAGCCTGTCTTTCTCTCCTCCCTGCTGTTACAGGAGGTACTACTGGTTCAGGTGTTGCTGGTGCAAGTGCTACTAGTGCTACTGGTCCCATCTGTATGGGTGGAACTTGAAAAGGACAGTTCATATTAGTTATAGCATGAGTATCAGATGCGATGCAGAAGTCAGAGATAGTGTGTGAAAGCAGGGTGTTAGATGTGGTCTATAGATGTAGTATATCAGTGTAAATATGGAAAGTTTTTAGTTGAAATGTCAGTGTCCGTATATCATGGGAAATTTGATGCCTGAAATGAATACCTGAATACCGTGAAGACTAAGCAGTGCCTCTCTCCTCAATATCATCCCCTCGAATGAAGCGACTAGCTTGAGCAATCCCTCGGTGTACCCTGCGGGTGCCTGAAAATGTATTGGGAATGATCAATGTCCAGAAAGAATGAATATCTGAGAGAGAATGAAAAATGAAAACTGTGGTACATACCAGAGGTGAGTCAGGAGTTTTGACATGTTTATGACCAGCCGTCGGAGGCTCAATCGAAATCCGGTAAGCCTCTCCGGTGTACCGCCAGCATGTTAACTCGGTCGGAAGCTCTGGCCAACCGAAGCCTTGTCTAGTGGGGGGCACCCCACTGGTCCTACCTCTTGATGCTCGAGCCCTGCTCGTCAAAGGGACGTCTGCTACCCTCCATGTACAAGCATGAGCACCCGTCAGAGGAGCCATGAGATGCAACTGGATAAATGTCACATAGTCCCCCTCTTTCAGAAAGTAGTCGGGCATCCACGCCTCGAGTAAAATCAATCACCTCCTGGGGGGAGAGGCTCTCTGTGGCTCGCACAGATGGCAGAGACGGCATGGGAACTACCTGCTGCAGTAAACCCAATGTCTGACGTATGAAGCGCTTGCCTAAGAACTAGGCTCGGCAGACCGGCCTCTCGAGTACAAGCCGATAACGAGAAGCCCCCCGAGCGCCGACAAACTGGTCCCTGAATCCCTCAGGTATCGTCGCCCAAGGCTGCCACAAGATCTGCAAGTAGAGAATGCACAAATTGTTAGTTGCCATTAGATATGCGATATGAAGCAAAGCTAAAGTAAAGTAACAATAACCATGAGTTTTGAGTTACCTCTTCCGTGGTCACAGTGTCAAAGTACCTGCGGAAGAACGGAAAGGTCTCTCTGGTTCTCCTCACACACCTGTCGTCGTACCGATGGGAGTAAGGTACAATATGAGGCATCTCCACCTCTGTGTCTAGGGCAAAGGTGGGAAAATATGCATATACCCACAGCTGCAAAAAGAAAAAGGGCAAAAAGAAAATATCTATTGTATACCCACAGCTGCATATACAATAGATAAGCACAGGCAATGTAGAAAGCAGAATATGTGTGCAATGTGTAGAGAATGTAGAATACAAGGAAAATGTAGAAAGCAGAATGTGTAGTGCAGTGTATAGAAAGTACAAATGCAAAGCAAAGATCAGACTATGTGTGTGCAGTGTACAGAAAGTGCAAAGCAAAAAGCACAGTAGGAAATGCAAAGCAAAAAAGTAAAGCATACCTCGTAGGCTCTCCAGTAGCCGCCAACTCTGTTCCCACTCCTGCGGGATATCGAGCTCATTTATCCGTATAAGGTGGCCAGGCCAGCGTATCTCGATGCATGATGGCC
Source organism: Camellia granthamiana (assembly GCA_036172215.1). Lineage (NCBI taxonomy): Eukaryota > Viridiplantae > Streptophyta > Magnoliopsida > Ericales > Theaceae > Camellia > Camellia granthamiana. Next base: position 120,504,920 of record CM069910.1, on the reverse strand, counting down.
GAGAAGCCAAGATTGCACGAATCAATGTGAAGTGAATGCACACATAAACACATAAAGCCTTAACCTCTATCATGTATGATCAAGATGGTCGGCAACCGAGAATTGAGGCACGTTTCATCACTTCAAGTATGAAACATCATTCGTTTCTCAGGTTTGGACTAACACCTAATCCAAACACAATGCAAGCAACAACATGGCATAACACAATGCAATTGACAACATGGCATACACAATGCAATGTAACATAAGCATGCAAGCAACATAACATACATAATGCTAAATGCAACATGGCATACTCAATGCAATGTGACATAAGCATGCAAACAACATGGCATACACAATGCTAAATGCTAAGAACAACATGGCATACTCAATGTAATGTCACATAAGCATGCAAACAACATGGCATACACAATGCTAAATGGACTTAAACCGAATGTGGACAGACCTCAGCCATGCCCAAATCAGTGGCCATAATGCTAAGAAATGAAGGCACAAAAGCATTTACAAGCATGCACATGCATTGGCCTATCAACTAGGCATAAGAGCACAACTCTCAAGAGTGCTCTAGGAGTGAAAAAAAGTGGAAGTGTGACAACACCATAAGCACTGAAATTAGGTATGAAATAATGCCAAATCATTCAAACAATAAAAGCATGGCACGCTAGGGTCCTTAAGACATAAGGTTAACAAAGAGGACTACAAAGGGGGCATGCAATACATGGCACAAATGCATGAACTGATCATGGACAGAGCTCAAATTGGTCTAAACAAGGACCAAAACATGCTGAGATGGGGCTCAAATGTCCAAGCATGCATGCATGCATACTAAGCCACAAACAAGGCAACAATGCAAACCCTTAAAGGCACTCAAAGGGTGAAAAAAGTGGGAACATGGTAGTCCTATATGCTCTAAAATGTCATGGTCAATGATGCCAAATCATCCAAACAACATAGACATGGCATGCTAGAAGGCTCAAAGCTTGAAACTAGCATAGGCATTTGTACTATAGCTATGCAAAACATGAAGCATATGGAAAATACAACCCAAAATAGTCCTAGAGCATGTCAAAATGATGCTAAAACATGTATGGAAGGAAGCCAAAATAAGCTAGCATGAAGGGCATAAGACATGATGCATACAATGCCAAAAGGGAGGATTACACTACACCTATCAAGACCAAGCATGAGATGACTTAACCAACAAAAATTAGAGTTATATCATGGAAAAATAACCCCAAAAACACACTGAAATGATAGCTCGCAAGCTTAGGCATGAAGGCATACACAATGACTCATTCCTAGGCATAAAGGACCAACCCTCCAAAGCATGGAAAGAGTGACAAATGTGAGTGCATGAACATGAAACATGAACTGAAATCACATAACAAATGATGCTGAATCATGTAAATAGCCCAAGCAATGCATGCTAGTGGACTTGATACACAAAGCTAACAAGCTAGAATGCATTATAGCTATACAAAGCATGGCATGCATGACCAAAACAACACAAATCAGAACTAGATCATGCTAAAACATGGACAAAAGCTTCTTAGAGTTAAGCCAAAACATGTTAGAATGATGGTCCAAAAGCAAGGTGCATGTTAGGCTATTTTGTGGGATTGCACTACAAGTGCAAGGAGCATGCAAAGGGCTATCAAACCATACCATAATAGAGTTATGGCATGCTAAAAAAACACCAAAAAACAAGCTGAGATGGACTCAAAACATGCTAGAAAGACATGCTACTTCATGAAGCACACAAAGCTAGTTTGCAAAATTTACACTACAAGTGTATAAAGCATGCATGAGGTGACAAAACTAAATCAAAATAGTGGTATGCCATGCTGAAATAAGGCCTAATACATGCTAAGATGGAGCTAAAATAAGCTCGACAAACATGCCACTTTGATGAGCCATCTATACAAGCATACAAGACACAAGGAGAGGGGATGACCCTCTCCTATTTGGGACCTCAAAATACCATTTCCACCACTTAAATTCCTCTAAGTTTCAGTGGTGAGAAGGCCAAAAGGAGGTGGTCCCAATAGCTTAAAAGGAAAGCACAAAATAAGGCCAAACAAGGCACAAGAGGGGGTGGACCACCCCCAACACAAAAGAGACCTTAAACAAACATTACAAGCATGCAAAATTAGAACTTTTTGCAGTAGAAAGTTTGGCCTAAAACAACATGCAAGTAGGGCCAAAAAAGCGTAAACAAAACAAGGGGATTAAGAGGTTAGAAGCTCACCCTTGTAGAACCACTTTAGAGCAACAACTCCAGCAACTATTTTGGATCAAAACTAGTCCACAAACTCCAAAAACAACTTCAAGAAGCCTTAGTAACAAAAGGATGCTGTTTGAGTGTGTGTTTGTGTGCAATAGTATGATGAAAATGCACTTTCAAGCACAAAACAAGAGAGAAATGAGAAATATAGATATAGATGATATGTATAGCTCTCAAGCAACTTTTCTGAACCTAAGGCATGAGGGAGGAGGCTCCCTTATATAGAAAAACAAAGTTCAAGCTTGTTGAACACACTTAAGCCTTCAAGCCATCCCTCCATACATGTGTATGGAGGATGCTTTCTGTGCCCAATAGCTGGCACAGCTGGCAAGAAAATATCTCCAGGAAACTAAAGGAAAGTGGCTGACCAGTTGAAGTGGTCGGCCAATGGCTGGTAAGGCCAAAAAGTGGCTTCCAAGTGTCCAAATTGAAGCCCCGGAAGTTATCTTTCCAATGGCGCCAGCCTTGCATCAAAATTCCAATTGTGCAAAAGTTATGCCGGTTTTGGTGAAGCCGCGCAGTTTCGGTCCAACCGGGTTGATGCGCTACTTCAACCAACCATATCTCCCCCATCTGAACTTGGCTTTAGGAGTTTCTTGAGTGAAAAATGAAGCCCCAGAAGTAATCTTTCCAATGGTGGTGGCCTCATAGCTGAAATCCAAGTATTCAAAAGGATAGGCCTTATTTAGCGAGGACTGCTCGATTAAAAAACCAGCTGGCCGACTAGAAAATTGGCTGGCAGGGAGGAAAAGTGGTCTCCAAGGGGAAGAACTGGTCTCCCACCCTTATTCCACCCTCCAAGTAAGGAAAACAAGGTTTGTACCAAAAACAAACCAAAAAGGATGCAAGACAAGAGTCCGGGGGACAAGGCACACAGCCAGAAGCTTCGAAAACTAGTCTACGGGCACCAAAAACACTCTACGAGGGAAAAGTAGTCTACGACCAAAAAAAGTGGTCTACGAGACCTCAGTGTCCCTCTAGACAAGGTCAACCAAGCATGGTTCAAAAACCAAGCCAAACGGAGAACGTTAAGCGGTCCTGAGACAAGGCGCGCAGCTAAAGGCTTTGAAAATCAGAAACTAGTCTCCAAGAGTGAAAAGTGGTCTATGACCACAAAAAGGTGGTCCACAGACCTCCTTTTCCCTCTAGGGAAGAGAAAACAAGGCTTGGTCCACAAATCGAGCCAAAGCACAAAGAGTTTAGAGGCCTGAAGGCAAGGCACTCAGCCGAAAACTCTGGAAACTCGAACAAGCACAACATGCACTATCACCGAGTGCTCAATCAATGACGTTTGAGTCTTAAGGTCGGTCAAAAATGGGATGTCTACAAGCGTGAGGCACATTTGTGGGTTGAGTGACCTAGGAATTCATTGTGTAGTGAGATTTGGCTGTGCAGGTTTTGTATTATCTAGATGTGATGCCTACTTATGTGGAGTGTCATACTCAGGTTTGCTAAAATCAATAATGATAGAGGGGAGGCTGCAGACATAAAGACCAAGCTGCATGTTGCGCTAGTCAAGTGCCCTCTCCCTCATGGGATATTGTTGTATTTCTTTATGTTGAATGGAGTTGTTTACTGTTTCTGTGTTGGCACCTCAAATATGGAACTGGTTAGGCTACACATTCTGTTAGAGTGTGATGTAATCTGTTGTGTAAATCTATCCAGGTGCCGTGTCTGCCTGTTGTTACTATCTATAAATTATGGTTTGTGTTGTGTTTGCTTTAGTTTAGCTGCTATGAATAGCTGCCCAGGTGCTGTGCGTGAGTGTGTCTTTACCTTGTTGCTGTTGATTCTGCCGTACTGCTGCTAGCTCTTTTTTGTTGCCGAGTGTTTTAATAGTTATAGAAATTGTGATGTCAAGTACACATAAAACTCTAAAATGCAACTCATAAACTAATAATGGGGCTTTTAGTTATTATTAAACTCAATAGTCTATGGCTACTATCCTGACTTGTAGAAACACTAATAAATTTGAAGTCTTCAATGTATTTTTTCCACCATGAAATCTATATATAGCTAAAACTTGAAATATGCTTCATATCAAGCACTATAATACACTGTCTACATAAAGAGATTGGCTAGAGAGAGAATGAAAACCTTAAAATTAGGAGCATTTCTTCATATATTGATCACACTTCTGGTGACATATTTCTTCTTCAACTCTTTGATCTTGCTTCCATGTTCTCAACTCAAAGTTCTATGGCTGCTATCAAAAGGTGGGCTGAAAACCAACATGTATCCAATTTGCTTGTGCCTAAGCTATTATGGTTTAATGTTGCCCCTCCCAAAACCCAGTTTTTTGGCTAGTTCGCTTGGTAATGGAGAGTGAAAACAGCTGACTATTTGCAAAAAACAATAAATAGTGCTCTAGTAATGTCTGCCCTTTTTTTTTTTTTTTTTTTTTTTTTTTTTTTGTAAAAGTGAAGCTGAATCTAGCAACCATGTTCTGTTATAGTGCTTCAAAGTGTGGAAGATATGGTCTGAGCAACTAAATTAGTGGGGTTTTCAGTGGGCAACTTGTAACGTAGTAGCAACAAAAACAACTCTACAATAGCAGCAGAGCAGCAATAGTAACTAAGTGCAACAGTCGCAACTAAGTGCAACAGCAGCAACAGCATCAACAAAAGCACTAAATTGGTGGAGATGCATTCGAGGATGTTTACAAGCAAGCATGCCTCGAGAGTGAGGCAGGACCAAAGGAGTGAGAGGAAGAGAGCGGCTAAGGTATTCAAGTTCTGGTTGGGATTGCCTAATTCTTATTATGGAAGCGAGTGGCGTCTTGAACCTGGAGAGGATTATGCTTCTGATTCTGTATAATCATCAGTGGAAGGAAGATTGTCTATCTACTACCTCTCTTAGACTCTATTGTAAGCAACAGACTTATGCACTAGGTACGACCCATTTTCTAAAAGGAAAAGTATATTTGTCGATACCCCACTTTTGACCGCCCTTGAGACTTAGGGCCCTCAGGTTGATTGCTCGAGGATGAAGGCTATATTGTGCAAATGTTTGATTTCTTTGGCAAGAGAAGCTTCAAATCCCAACCTTACATCCCATTTTTGGACCAAAATTATTTTAGACCTTAAAACCCTCTCTTTCAAAATATTTTTGAAAACGTTTCTAGGATGTTTCAAGGCTCGCATTTCGTTAAATGTTGCGCTTTTCGGTAAACTGAGCAAAGACAAAGTGGGAATAAATGAAAGAGAGGTGAACTCCTTGAAAAATCTTTCAAAACATCTTATTGATAGGTTTGGAGTTGAAGAAAATAGAAGAGGAGGGAAGAAAACTAGTTGAGGAGAAGTTAGGCATCAATCCGGTTAGGATCAAAACTGAGTAGTCTTCACTAAAATAGGAATATATTTTTGTACACTTGGAATTTTTATGTGAGGATGAAACCATTGGAAATTAGACTTTTGGGGCTTCAATTTAGACTCGAGAATGACTTGCAAAGCTGTCCGAATGAAAGAGATATGCCCATTTGAAGTCGGGCCTAAAAAATAGATTTTTGTTCCCGACCATGGATGAAGTTTGCCAGCCCCTTGCCGGCCCCATGCTAGCCATGGGTGAAGTTTTCCAGCCATGGATGATTTTTGCCAGCCACTGGTGTCAAAATCAGTTTTTGTGCAGATCTTTACCTCCAGCTGTTTGCACAAAGTTCCAGCTGTCCAGTTGATGATATTTTCGACCAAAACTCACATTTTTCTATATATAGATGACCTATCTCTCATATTTCAAGGTTACAAAAATTTTGGGAGTCTCTCTTTCTACAATTTTCTCTCTCTATAACTCTCTCTCTCTACATTTCTCTCTCTCTCTCTCTCTCTCTTGCAAGTTTGTGCAAATTAGCCTACATACACTTCAAGTTTGCCTATCAACCCTTAACCAAAGTTGCTTATCTTTGGGCTAAGGTTACTTGGGACCCTCTTTGAGCTCTAGAAGGTGGTCTTGGCATGATTTATTGCTTCATTTGTGTCTTCTCTTTAAGAGGTATAACACTCTCCTTTTATACTTGTTTTCACACTTGCTTTGCCATCTTTTTCAACTATTTTTGGCTTGATTTTGAACTATAAAAAACTTTGTTTTGGTGGCCTAAAGGTGGCGGTTTGAGGCCATTTTCAGTTAGGTGGTGGTTCACCTTTCTTGCTTCTGTGCTTGTAAAGCTTTTGTGCCTTTGTTCACCACTTTCAAACCAACTTTTTTGGGCCCTTTAACCACTGAATTTCAGAGGTTTTTTAGTGGGAAAAAACTTATTTTAAAGTCCAAATTTGGAGGGGTTAGCCTCCCCTCCGTGTGTCTTGTTTGCATGCTTAGTTAACTCCATATGTTAGCATATTTTTCTAACTTAACTTAGCTCAAGTCCAGCATGTTTTAGCCTCTAAAATAGTCTATTTTAGCTCTGTTTTGGGCTGGTTGGGTCAGTTGAGTCTTGTTTTGCATGGTTGTAGTGCAATAGTCCTCAGAAGCTTGGTGTTTTAGGCTCTAGATACCTTATTGTTTGAGTTGATAGCATTTGTTTATGCTTTTATCACTCATTTTCAGCACTTAATCATCTCTGCAACCTTCCTCCTTTCTTAGTTTTATTTTTATTTTGAAAGTGGATCAAACCATTTGCTTGTTTAAAACATAAAATTAAGGTTTTGTGCTTAATTGTTTAATCCCTTTGGGGGTTCATTACCAACAGCATGAGGTCTCTTTCATGCCTAAAACAACCTTTGGTTTGAGCTTTCTTTCCACTTAGAGGACTTAATTCACCAATGGACAAATTGACTAAAGGATGGTTGGTAACTAAAATATGTAAACAAAATTGATAAGTAAAAGAGGCAAGATAAGAAGTCCTTTGTGTTGCATTGCATGTGTTCAAATCAGACGTTATTTTGAACATAAGGAAAATGGGACATTTCATACTCAAAAGTGGTGAAATGTGCCACTTTCCTAGGTCTCCATTGCCCTTGATCATGCATGATAGGGTGATGGTTCTTGAATGTTTTGTTTTGCATTTATTAAGCTTGCACACCTTGAAGCACAAGCCATCATGCAATGAAATTGCTTTGATTGGTGGTTTGTGGTTTAAGTTCACAATTCCTTGGATTTGTTCATGAAAAGGAGAGATGAATTGTGTAGACAACCCTTGGAAAAACCCTCTTTTTGCTCTGTTTGTACTCTATTGCAACACGATGATCCAATGCATCAGTGGCCGGCAATGTACCATTGGTGGCCGGCAAACCACCTTTTTGGCCGGCAGATCACCTTTTTGGCCAGCAGATGGCCGATAGCATCCATTCATGGCCGGCAGGCCACTGATGTAAAGCTCAGTTGATTTTAGTAAGATGGAGCAGAAAGGTTCTAGAAATTCTCAACCCTGCAAACAAAGGCTTTCAAGAGCAAAACGGATGTCTTTTTGGGCCAAACCGAGCATGCGCATTTTCCACTCCCCGAGGCAGAGCAGTGGCAGCGTAGTTAAAAGTATTAATTGCTTAGTTCATGTACATTTGTGTTGTAAATTAATTAATTAGTTTACTAGTTAGTTAAAAGTGTTGTAATAATTAGTAATTAGCTAGTTATTCATTTGGTTTGTAATAATTAGTCTAATTAGTTTAATTAGATTAGCTTAATTAGCTTAGCTTAGTTGCTAGTTAGTTAGCTCTTATTCATTCGGACCCTCCTTCGCGAGGGCGTAATATTGTAATAAGTGTGCGTGCGTGTGTGTATGTTTTTCCAACTCCACGTCTTTCTCGCTTTTACTTAACCGCTTTTGATGGTTAGTTTAGGAGCATCATGTTTCAATTAGCATACCTTATGCCTGCATCCATTCATCTTATTTTGCATGCACCAAGGCTCGGCGCATCATTCGAACTGTATTGCTATTTCGATAATTATTTGAATATGTGTTTAACCGCATGTTATCAAATCGATCCATATGTCATATTAGTAGCTGAGCCTATTAATTGCATATCACATGTGTTGCATTAGGCATCTTGTATAGTTAGGAATCATGCATATTTTTCTAACTCATATTTTCTTAGCTTGGAGTACTAGGTGAGTTTTTATGCTTTAGCATACTTGCATGAATGTGAATGTTGCCATGATTAGCATGCTTACCATGAGGCTATGTGCTTAAATGATAAACTATATGAATGCCTATGGATGAAGGCTTGTTGTTTGAATTGGAACGATTCAACAAATGCGTGTTTTAAGCCCACTTTGTTGAGTGGCAAACCTGTTGTTAAGCCTACTATGTTTGGTAGCAAATCCGCAATCTTTAAGCCCACTTGAGGTGGCAAATTCAAATTTCGCAAACAAACATGAGTTGAATTGTTCTAAATTGAGCAAACTAGTCTATACTCGCTTGTGCGCATCACATAGTAAGCTAGTCTAATAATCAGAACAAGAGCACATAATGTTTATAAAATGTCATATGATGAGTAGTAGAGACCGATCTTTGATCGGGCGAGCGGGGGTACTCAATTCATGACCTTCCCCTTTTATACCTAAGTTCCTGAGCCGAGGCAGCTTTGTTGATGACGGACACGTGACCTTTAGCACGAGTCATGGGTTTCCTAAATTTCTTCAAAAATAAAATATTTAGGTGGCAACTCTGTATCTGGAAAAGCGGTCCACTTTTGGCACTTTTTGATTCAAAATCAATTTTTCAAAACGATTTGTCGTATTTGGACTCTTTGGTGTTTATTAGTTTTATATTGCACTTGTGAGATAACTAGGACAGGATGCTTACCCGAATGCAGGATTGTGTGAAACCACATGTTATGCATAGTGAAAACCCTAGCTCCTGATGAAACTAGGACAGGGTAACCTTACCCCATCATAGGGGTGTTTTGGGTTTCACTTAACTGGTATGTGCTTTACAGTGAAACTGTATAGGGATGTGCATATCAATTGCCAAGTTGGTATCTGTTTTAGGGTAGAACTCAGTAGAGAGCATAGTCAATCAGCTGTGATCATATCTGTTCTCATGAAATTAGGGTTGAGGTACTGTCTGTTTTCTCTTTTGCTAGGTAGTCCTAGAACCATAACTTTAGAAGGCTCTGATATCCCCTAGGTACTCTGGACTCGTATTGATAGACTTTGTCAAGTCAGAGATCTAGTTTAGGGGCAACCTGTGTTTGTTCAGTTTAGGAACAGTTATCTACTTCCAGCTTAGCACCAGTGCACTCACATATTCCAATGACACAGTATCCCTAAGTGAATATGGAGGGATTATTACTCCATCTGCAGCAAAAAGTTGACTCCCTCCAGCATGACGCAGTCTGTCAAGCCAAGGTTATGGTCCATCAGGCCAAGGTTATAACTAGCCTACAGCAATAACAACCACAGCCAACAACGTCCTCTGCATCGCATATACCCACCACGGCTATCCCTACGCCTGGTACCACAATTAATGCTACCATTGCTTGAGATCTACAAACCGAGGATGTTCTGATTTTTCCAGTCCAAGCAGAACCCATCCCAGTACAAACTTCCAGAGCCTCGGTGTATCAAACCAAGGCACCGTTCAAATTTGAGGTTGATCCAACAGCACTCAAAGTCAACAAGCTAGAAAAGCTGTTCAAAAGGGCACAAGGGGTCAACTTCATTCCAGATATAGAGGATGGGCACATTGAATCGGCAGTTACCTTACCGAAGCAGTTTAAGATGTCGCATATTGATCGTTTCAATGGCTCTGGAGATCCGATGGTGCGTTTGCATCTATTTCCTGATATTCTGAGGACAATGGGTTTGACCTAGGCCCAGAAGTTGTCACTATTCGGCAGAACCATGTCTGGAATTGCTGCAATCTGGTATGCAAAATTGGAGGACTCTATGAAATAGAACTGGGAAGAGATGGTTGAGGCCTTTATTGCTCAATACTCCTACAACACATAGATCGAGGTCACAACTCGTGATCTGGAAGCCACCCGCCAAGAGCTAAAGGAGGGTTTCTCAGAGTTCGTGACAAGATGGAGAGCGAAGGCCTCGATAATGACTACAAGACCTTCCGAAAAAGATTAGATCAGGATGATTGTTCGGAATTTGCATGGCAAGTTGCTACAGAAGATGATCGTTCTACCTCTTTTTACCTTTCTAGAGGTTTATGAAATGGGGGTTCAAATCGAGGATGCCATCAGACAAGGGATCTTTGTGGAAGATAATGAGCCTTTGAAAAAAAATGTTGTTCGCAGTTCCAATGCTACTACTAATGGTAGCACAGCTGCGAAATGCTCAGAAGTAAACACTGTGACCACTCCCCTCAATGGCCAAAAATCAACCACTTCAACTCGGCCCCAAGCCCAAAATTTCCATCATCTTTACATGAGTCTCTCTCAAGCTTTGAAAATGCTGCAAGAAAAAAGGTACCTAGAACTTGTAGAACCCCAACCCCTTCCAAATCCTCTTCTACCAAGAAATAACCCTACCAAATACTGTGTGTACCATCAACAACGCGGTCATGGTATCGATCGTTGCTACCGCCTTTGTCATGAGGTTTAGAATCTCATCGACAATCAGGCGATAGCTCTACCTGTAACATCACTCAGGGGGTACTCGTGCGTGCTAAATAGTTCAAACCCTATATTTTTCTAGATCTAGTCTCACGAATGCAATGTGAAACATAGATGAGAGTCCAAATCCAGTAATTTTTATAGAAAATCCATTTTATTGCAAAACCTTTACTCGAAATGGATTGCGTCATTAGATCTCAGAGTCGCCATCTAAAATTTTAGAAAATTAAGAAACCTGTGACTCGTGCCAAGGCCACTATTCGTCGTAACCAAGAATGCTTGGCTAGGAACTTTAGGTATGAGAGGGGAAGGTCATTAATTGAGCACCCCCAATTACCGGATCAAAGATCGACCTCTATTAAACCATGATATGAATTTTATTAACTGTATATGTTCATGTTGTGATTAGTTAATAAATCCTAAGATTTACTATGTGAAGCAAACAAATATAGACCATATCATTCATTTTGGAACAACTTAGTTCCATGTCTTTTTGAAAGAGTTTTGAAGATAGGCAACTCAAAAGAAATCGATCTCACAAGCATGAAATCAATATTATTCCAAATTAAATGACACAACCTCCATAGCATTCATAGAGATATATCACATAAATAAGTAGCCACATGGTAGAATGCTTGACATAATAAGAAAAACACACACAAACGGGATGCTGAAGCATAAAAACTCACATATTTACTAATGTCCCACGAATAGCTATAAAAGAAAGCTAGGAAATATGCATGATCTTATATACAAAATCCTAATGCAATACATACACAAAATGTGACTAGAGATTCGGCTACTAAAACATGACATGTGAATCATCTCAAAAACATGAGGTAGCTTGTTTGTTTCAAGGTGCCATACTTGTCAACAAGTGAAGGTCGAGCACCAGCGACCAGCGGGTTTGTTACAATCCTTGCCTATAGCTGAGTGGAAGTGGGAGCAAGTCATGATGGATTTTATTCTGGGTCTTCTGAGGACTCAATGGGGTAATGATTCCCTATTGGTAGTGGTCGACCAGTTAACCAAATCTGTACACTTTGTACCTATGTGCATGAATGACTCGGTAGACTACCTTACTGATCTGTATATTAGAGATATAGTACCATTCAAATTTTAGAGGACATGTTATGAGCTTATGTTCTCGATTTTAAAAGGTCATGGGAGAGGCATTTGCCATTAGTGGAGTTCGCTTATAATAACAACTTTTAGGCGAGTATTGGTATGACACCTTTTAAGGCCCTGTATGGCCGACCATGTAGATTTCCTGTCTATTGGGCCGAGGTAGGTGACACACCTATGTTAGGTCTAGAAAATGATGGAGAAAGTTGCACTCATCCATAAGAGGTTGGTTTCGGCTTAGAGTCATCAGAAGAGCTATGCCGACCATAGGAGGAGGCCTTTGTCTTTTGAGGTGGCGGATCATGTATTCCTTAAAATCTTGCCGAGGCGGGGTTTGATGAGATTTGGGAAGAATGGGAAGTTGTCTCCTAGGTTTATTGGGCCCTTTGAGATTCTAGAGCAGATTGGGAAGGTAGCTTACTATTTGGCCTTGCCATCCCAACTTTTTAGGATTCATGACATGTTTCATATTTGTATCCTTTGAAAGTACGAGCCTAATCCTACACAGATTTTGGATTGGACTAAGTTAGAGCTAGATGAGGATGCCTCGTATGAGGAGAGACTGGTTCAGGTTTTAGATAAACGAGATCAAGTCTTTCTAGGCAAGACTATTCCATTGGTTAAGGTGTTATGGCGACACCACAGAGTTGATGAGGCAACTTGGGAGTGTGAGGTTAAGGTCCATGAAAAGCATTCGAACTTGTTTGTTAGTGTTTAAGTCTTTTATACTTCTTTCATGTTTTATTGTAATATGTAACTGTTATAAATGTTTTGGAGATTGGAGACCAATTGCATTGAGATAAGTTGTTTTGTCTTCATATTGTTGGGCATAAATAATGCTACTATTGATGTTATCGTTCTTTTGTTGTGATCTTATTTCAATTAAGGAGGAGATATAACGGTAGGGGTAAGACCTGACCCCTTCATATTCTTGGATCTGTGATCCGATCCTTTTATTTATCTTGTTGTTATTCGAATTTCGTTGTTTGGAGTTATTGGTTGTTTGGCGAACAGGTTGGGAGTTAGCTTTTCAAGAAAGTGCTTGTCTGTTTTCCTTCAAGTTTGCTTGAGCGGTCTTTCTTGTGCTCGAGCTATCATTGAGTTCACTTAGTATTTTTGCAGGTCTACATGAGTACTAGGAGTAAGGTGATCTTTGCTCGAGCGGTCTTCTGAAGTTTGCAAAACTTCTAGGAAGGGGTCATTGTGCACCCAAGTAGTGTTTTGGTCACTGGAGTGGTCTCACTTTTTGTGTCTGACGCTTGAGTAGTGTTTTGATCACTCGTGCAGTTTGTGCATATATCAGATTGGGAAAAGAGACTTTTTGTCACTTTTTCATTTCCTCTCTCTCTAAGACATTTCTAAACCTAATTTCTTCACCCTCTCTCTCTCTCTAGGTCTTAGCTAAAACCCTCACATACATCCTAATCCATTCATTTCACCACCATAGTGCTGGACTAAAACATAGAGCTCATCAAGGAGGTCAATCTAATCGGAAAAGATTTCATTTTCAGCTCCACAAATTAAGGTAGGGATTTCTTCAACCATCTAGTATGATCCTTAACTTAGTTATGTGCTTCTTGTCAAGTATTGTGGTTTGGGAGATAGGGATTTTGATTTAGGGTTTGGTTTTTGAAATGTAAAATAAGGGTTTTCAAATGGGTTCTTGAGAAAGGTTGTGGGAGATTAAATATTGTTGAGTGATATTGAAATGTTGGAAATTCCTTCTTTAAATGTATTTTTGAAAATAAAGGATGTGTGATTTGAAAATCATTGATGTTTGATTTATGAAAGAAAAAGGAATGATGTTGGAATTTTGAAAAGATAAAATGAATATATAACTGTTGATGATAAGAGTCGAGTTCGATATGTATTATCACTCCCATTTTGAGATTTATCAGATTATAAATGTTGTTGGAAATTATCTGTTGAGTAGAGATATCTATTTTGGACTGTCGGTGAAGGGTAGCTTTGATTATTGTAGAAATTACATGAAGATTTGGTTAATTGAAACGGATTACTCATACACCTTGCATTGAACATTGTTTCATAATTAAACATGGAAAATGTATTGTTTTGAGAAAAAGGGGTGTATACCTTGGTGAATCTAGTTAAGGGGTGTAGTTGTGGTTTATTATGTTGGCCTGTGTGTCCTTGGTGAAAGTCCAAAAACTTGCACGGTTAGGAGCCAATCCTTCCGGTTTATACTGGTAAAATGGCTTTGGTAGTGCTTGCATAGCCTATTGGCAGACATGTACCTAGAGATTCCGTCACGACCCAAACCCGCCCCTATGGGATTAGCACCGTAACCGGCCAGTAAGCCAAAATTACCGAAGGCCTGCTTAACAGTAAAACAGTAATACAGAGTACAGGGGCATGGCAGAAGCCAAAACAGTAATTAAACAATGTCCAATGAGCTGTGACAGTCTGTATGCAAAAAGACTTTTCATTCGTATGCACATTCATAACGAAACAGTCTATATATATGTACAATCATTCAGAACAGGGACCTAATCCCCATTATAACGGTACAGTAACAGTGCGATCAGTCTATACAACATTACAAAACAGATACAGAGACAGACGGGGGGAAATTAAAACACCCCTAAGCCATAGCTTGGCAGGCTCGGAACCTCGCAATGAGGCACGGTGGTTGACTTGACAAAAAGGGGAGTCTAACCCACGCTCCTAGCTCCGGTCTGGTGCCTGAACACCTACATCTATATATAAATAGTGAGCTAAAGCCTAGTGAATAACATAATGCGTAAAGAGGTTAAGAATGAATGTCCTTAAAGTAATGAAAACAGTTCATTGATTCAGTATATCAGTCACTCAGTCATAACAGTCATATGTGGTACATCCATTAGCATATCAGTACAGTAAACAGTAGGTCTTAAAAAACTGAACAGTCAATGATGGCCTTCATATCAGTAAACAGAAGTTCCAGAATAGGAACTGACAGAGATCTCTGTCACAGTAGCAGTAACAGTAACAGTAGTTGCTAAGGATGCCACAATACAGTTCAGTATAGAGGACATACCTTCATTCAGTCAACAGTAACAATTCAGAATGCAGTTCAGTTAACAGTCAGAAAATATTCATCTTTGAATATATCTTTACGACATCGTTACTCACAGAGTTCTGGGCTATAAGAAGCTAGAGCGCGTCTCCGAAAGCCAACCCTAAACAGTGACAGAACGAACACACACTAAGTTACACATTTGGGAATCAAAGACTTAGTCCCTACTTAGACTCGGTGTGGTTCTACATCTATATCCTCATTAAGATGCTTTAAACTAGGCCTAAGAATGCCTAGGATGAAATGAGGATGCAAAGATGCACTTTTAAAAGCATTTTCAAAATTTTCAGAAAACAGGGGTCTCGCTCGAGCGTAGGTTACTCCGCTCGAGCAAACATGCAGACAAAGGTTTCCGCTTGACCGTAGACTTACCCGCTCGAGCGTACTGCAAAACAGTCAAAAGTGCTGGATAGGTGAAATTCACGCTCGATTGGGCGCTCGACACTCGCTCGAGCATAAGACACAATGTCCCGCTCAAGCATAAATTACCCCGCTCGAGCGGACTTCAAAACAGTGCAAAGTGCTGGGAGCAGGAATTTCACGCTCGAGCGCCAGTCACCCCGCTCGAGCGTGAGTTCAAAATCTGGAATTCCCATATTCGAACCTCAGGCTCAAAACCAAGTTTCAAAGCATTAAATTCGATGCTCTTGGGCTCATTTTTTGAAAAACACTTGTAAATACATAGTATGACATGATTCAAAGCTCAATTTGAGAAATCAAAGCCCAAGAGTAGTTCAATCAAGCTCAATTTCAAAACCAAATTTCAAAAGCATAGAGAATAAGTAACATGCAAATTCTCATTTGAATTCAAGGCTTCTATACAAGAGCAAATGAGTCTATTTCTTCAAAAACATGGTGAATTCATGTCCATTAGCAAAGATATGAACATGCATGTAACAATTTCCATGAAATCAACTCAAAATTCATCAATATAGACATGCATGCAAGCCTTAAGCTCCGATTCAACAACTTAAGCTAGTTCTAGACTCAATCCACTAATTTGACATGAATCATGCAAGAAGAAGCTCAATTCATAAACAAGAGGGTAATTACACTACCTTAGGTCTCCAATGCAAGATAAGGGAGCTCAATTTGCAATCTATACTAAAATTCTTCAAGCCAATTCACAAAATCAAGTTGAAATCACTCCTTTCCTCTCGCTCTCTCACTCTAGTCGGTTGTGGCCTCTAAAATGGCTGAAGAAATGTTAAGCAATGCATATGACTAAGTCTCACAAGTGTCTAGCAAGTGGCCCACCAGGATGGCAATTTGGTAATTGAAGCCAACTATGCAGTTTAGCTTATTTTAATCTAATTTAATCATGCTAAATCACATTTCAGATAAATATGCCATAAAATCATATAAATTCTAATGATCATAAAACATCGATCAATTTAAAACATAAAACATCGATCAATTCAGTTTCGGCCGCCGATAAGACCTTCAATTCGCAATTTAAAACATAAAACATGGACAGATAATTTTAACAGTCAACAGATAGATATGCATTTAAACTAGCATATTCAATCAGTCAGTTCAGTATTTCAATCAATTCAATTACTTATCGTAATCAGTCTCAGTTTAGCAGTAATCAGTAGCGTTATTAGTGATCGGTGGTGAGGGTTATTACAGTCTCCCCTCCTTATAAAGAGTTTGGTCCTCCAAACTCGAATTACCTTCGTTCTGGAAGAAAACAGGATTCAGTGGAAATAGTTCAGGATATCTTTTAGCCATGTCATCTTCCCTTTCCCAAGTGGCATACACGCCACCATGGTTTTGCCAGTCAACTTTCACTAACGGGATCTCTTTGTTTCTCAACTTCTTGATCCGTCGATTTACAATCTGAATAGGTCGTTCCTCGTAAGTGTAGTCATCACGCAGCACTACACGAGTAGGCTCAATCACATGAAAAGGATCTCGGAGGTAGTCTCTCAACATAGAGATGTGGAAGACGTTATGCATATGCTCCATTTCAGGAGGAAGCGCAACTTGATACACCACCGGATTGATTTTCTCAATAATCTCATACGGTCCGACATATCTCGGCGCTAGCTTGCCCTTGACTCCAAAACGAGTCTGGCCTTTCATCGGTGTCACTTTCACAAAAACGTGATCACCTACTTCATACTCTCTATCTCATCTTCTGACATCCGCATAACTTTTTTGTCGGCTCTGTGCGGTTTTCAGTCTCTGTTGTATCAGTTTTACTTTCTCAGTCGTTTCATATACAATCTCGGGCCCAAGCAAAGGCCCATCTCCAACTTCTGCCCAGCAAATCGGAGATCTACATTTTCTGCCATACAATGCCTCAAAAGGCGCCATACCAATACTTGAATGAATGTTGTTGTAGGCAAATTCAGCCAATGGTAAGTGGCTTTCCCAATTTCCCTAAAAGTCAAGGACACACATTCTCAGTAAATCCTCCAGAGTCTGGATGGTTCTTTCTGACTGGCCATCTATCTGAGGATGATAGGCACTACTCAATCTCAGTTCAGTACCCAATGCAGTCTGTAAGCTTTGCCAAAATCTCGATGTAAACTTCGAGTCCCTATCAGAAACAATGGACACAAGCACTCCATGCAATCTAACAATCTCAATTTCAAATTTTCCAAGGTCATAAAGCAACTCTTTCTGTCCGGTGAGTAAATAGGCTAAGTTTCCAATCGATTTCCGACTCAATACATCGGCAACAGTGTTGGCTTTTCCCGGATGGTACAATATCTGTAGGTCATAATCTTTTATCAATTCTAGCCATTTCCGCTATCTTACGTTCAGTTCTTTCTGTGTGAAGAAATATTTCAAACTTGCGGTCGGTATATACTTTACACGTTGCCCCATAAAGGTAGTGGGGCCAGATTTTTAAGGCAAATACCACTGCAGCAAGTTCCAAGTCATGGGTCGGGTAGTTCTTTTCCCATTCTACATTAAAACACATCCCAAACCCTTATGAGAAGCATCACTAAAAATGGTAAAACCATCCGTACCTGAAGGTAGGGTAAGAACCGGTGCAGTCACAAGTCGAGTTTTCAACTCTTGGAAAGCTGATTCCCTTTTGTCAGTCCAGTCAAATGATATCCCCTTCTGAGTTAACTAAGTCAACGGTAAAGCAATTTTGGAGAAATCTTTGACAAATCTTCTGTAATACCCGGCTAAGCCTAGAAAACTTCGGACTTCAGTAACATTTTTCGGTTTAGGCCAGTTTACCACTGCTTCAATTTTCTGTGGATCAACTGAAATTCCATCCCTACTAATAACATGTCCCAAAAACATAACATGATCACGCCAAAATTCACATTTACTCAATTTAGCATAAAGTTTCTGTTATCTTAGGGTCTGTAAGGCAAGTCTCAGATGATGTTCATGTTCTTCTCTACTCTTAGAATAAATCAGAATGTCATCTATGAATACAACAATAAAGTCATCGAGGAATGGTTTAAAGATTCTGTTCATGAGGTCCATAAATGCAGCAGGTGCATTGGTAACTCCGAAAGACATAACTAAAAATTCGTAATGTCCATACCTCATTCGAAAAGCAGTTTTGTCAATGTCCTCTGGTTTGTCAATGTCCTCTGGTTTAACTTTCAGCTGATGATATCCGGATCTGAGATCAATCTTAGAGAAGACTTGAGCACCCTGTAACTGATCAAATAAGTCATCAATACGCGGCAATGGGTATTTATTTTTCACAGTTACCTTGTTCAGTTCACGGTAGTCGATACAAAGTCTCAATGAGCCGTCTTTCTTTTTCACAAACACGACAAGTGCGCCCCATGGTGAAGTACTGGGCCTGATGAACTTTTTGTCTAACAGTTCTTGCAGTTGCACTTTCAATTCTTTCAGTTCAGTTGGAGCCATTCTGTAAGGACCTTTAGATACTGGCTGTGTACCTGGAATTACATCAACGGTGAACTCAATCTCCCTATCAATCAAGTCCCCTGGCAGATCATCTGGAAAAACATCTGGGAATTCTCTGATTACAGGAATACTATTCACATTAGCTTTATCATCAGTAGGTACAGTCAATACAGAACACAGATACCCTTTACATCCCTTCTTAATCAATTTACAGGCTTCCATAGATGAAATCAGATATGGGGGAGGTATTACTCCAATTCCATCAAACACAAATTCAGGCAAACCAGGTGGACGGAAAATCACTTGTTTCGTTACACAGTCAATAGTAGCATGATATTTTTGTAACCAGTCCATCCCCAATATTACATGAAAATGGTCAATGTTTAATGGCAGTAAATCAATATACAGATGCATATCCCCAACAATAATTTCACATGCAGGGTACATATAAGCACAAGTTACAGATCCCCCGACAGGTGAAGATACAGCTAACAAGTAATTCATGGGTTCCAATGGTCTATTCAATTTTTGCGAAAAAACATGCGATACATATGAATGTATAGACCCCGAATCAATCAGTACATAAGCATTTTGAGTACAAATAGAGAGAATACCTGACACAACGGTCTCGGTATTCTGCACATCTCCCGGTACTAGTGCGAACACTCAGCCTTGCCTCATAGGCTCTTTCTCGGTAGCTTTAGGGTTAGGTTTTGGTGCGACAGTTGATGCTACTATGCTAGGTGCAGCCTTACTATTGGCTTGCGGAGTAGAGGGGCAGTCTTTGACCATGTGGCCCACCTTGCCACACCTGTAACAAGCTCCAGATATCTTGTAACAGACCCCTTTGTACTTCTTGCCACACTCAACAGGGTGGTATGAAACCACTCCCCTGGCTGGAACTGGTTGTTGACCCCGTGTTTTGTTTCTTGTTCGATGGGTTATTCTTGCCTTTCTTGAACTTAAAACCCTGCCTTTTAGCACGCCATTCAGACGCTGGTGTTTCAGTTTGTTTCAGTGCCTCGATGTTCGACTCAGCCATTAATGCTCGGTCAAGAACATTTACATAGTTCGGTAGCTTTAAAACATTTATTCTATCAAGTATTACAACATTAAGGCTGCCTTCAAATTTTCTGGCCTCCTTGTAGTCAGTGTCCACCATATGTGGTGCATATCTAGCAAGTTCGGTGAACTTTGTTTCATATTCGGCAACGGACATAGTACCCTGTCTCAGCTGTTCAAACTCAGTCACTTTTCTGTCCCTGACACACTGAAGGAAATATTTTTCGAAGAAGGCTCCTTTGAATTGAGCCCAAGTCATAAAGGTGTTGGTGTCACGGACTAGCATCCACCACCTTCTCGCCTCTTCTTGCATGGTAAAGGTGGCCAACAATACTTTATGTGCTTCAGAGCACGAGAACATTTCAAATAACTTTTCTATTTCAAGAACCCAAGCTTCAGCCTTTAGCAGCTCAAGGCCTCCCTGAAAGGATGGCGGTTTCATTTTGCTGAACTTTTGGGTGAGAGGAATTATATCCCTATCATTAACATTCGGTTCTGGCTGTACCGGAGGAGGTGGGGGCTGTTAGTTCTGTTGTTGCTGTTACCTTAAGGCTTCAGTTAATAGTTCGACAGTTCTTTCAAGTCTTGCCATTCTGGCCTCAAATGATTCAATTTCATTAGCAATGGTTGAATTATCCATTTCACTATATGCAACATAGTAATAATAAACATAGGAAGTTGCATACTTTAAACATTTAAACATAAGCAGTTATATGTTTCAACACATTAACACATATTCATGTCATGTCCACACACACTTTTCATGTTCATGTGATGCCCTAATTGCTTTTCTAGGACACCCTATAGCTCATTTGGACACGTGTGTGCGGTATAACTCGTGGTTAAGTATCGCTCTAATACCACTCTGTCACGACCCAAACCCGCCCCTATGGGTTTAGCACCGTAACCGGCCAGTAAGCCGAAATTACCGAAGGCCTGCTTAACAGTAAAACAGTAATACAGAGTACAGGGGCATGGCCGAAGCCAAAACAGTAATTAAACAATGTCCAATGAGCTGTGACAGTCCGTATGCAAAAAGACTTTTCATTCGTATGCACATTCATAACGAAACAGTCTATATATATGTACAATCATTCAGAACAGGGACCTAATCCCCATTATAACAGTACAGTAACAGTGCGATCAGTCTATACAGTATTACAAAACAGATACAGAGACAGACGGGGGGAAATTAAAACACCCCTAAGCCATAGCTTGGCAGGCTCGGAACCTCGTAGTGAGGCACGGTGGTTGGCTTGACAAAAAGGGGAGTCTAACCCACGCTCCTAGCTCCGGTCTGGTGCCTGAACACCTACATCTATATATAAATAGTGAGCTAAAGCCCATTGAATAACATAATGCGTAAAGACGTTAAGAATGAATGTCCTTAAAGTAATGAAAACAGTTCATTGATTCAGTATATCAGTCACTCAGTCATAACAGTCATATGTGGCACATCCATTAGCATAGCAGTACAGTAAACAGTAGGTCTTAAAAGACCGAACAGTCAATGATGGCCGTGATATCAGTAAACAGAAGTTCCAGAATAGGAACTGACAGAGATCTCTGTAACAGTAGCAGTAACAGTAACAGTAGTTGCTAAAGATACCACAATACAGTTCAGTATAGAGGACATACCTTCATTCAGTCAACAGTAACAATTTAGAATGCAGTTCAGTTAACAGTCAGAAAATATTCATCTTTGAACATATCTTTACGACATCGTTACTCACAGAGTTCTGGGCTATAAGAAGCTAGAGCGCGTCTCCGAAAGCCAACCCTAAACAGTGACAGAACGAACACACACTAAGTTACACATTCGGGAATCAAAGACTTAGTCCCTACTTAGACTCGGTGTGGTTCTACATCTATATCCTCATTAAGATGCTTTAAACTAGGCCTAAGAATGCCTAGGATGAAATGAGGATGCAAAGATGCACTTTTAAAAGCATTTTCAAAATTTTCAGAAAACAGGGGTCCCGCTCGAGCGTAGGTTACTCCGCTCGAGCGGACATGCAGACAAAGGTTTCCGCTCGAGCGTAGACTTACCCGCTCGAGCATACTGCAAAACAGTCAAAAGTGCTGGATAGGTGAAATTCACGCTCGATTGGGCGCTCGACACCCGCTCGAGCGTAAGACACAATGTCCCGCTCGAGCGTAAATTACCCCGCTCAAGCGGACTTCAAAACGGTGCAAAGTGCTGGGAGCACGAATTTCATGCTCGAGCGCCAGTCACCCCGCTCGAGCGTGAGTTCAAAATCTGGAATTCCCATATTTGAACCTCAGGCTCAAAACCAAGTTTCAAAGCATTAAATTCGATCCTCTTGGGCTCATTTTCTGAAAAACACTTGTAAATACATAGTATGTCATGATTCACAGCTCAATTTGAGAAATCAAAGCCCAAGAGTAGTTCAATCAAGCTCAATTTTGAAACCAAATTTCAAGAACGTGGAGAATAAGTAACATGCAAAGTTTCATTTGAATTCAAGGCTTCTATACAAGAGCAAATGAGTCTATTTCTTCAAAAACATGGTGAATTCATGTCCCTTAGCAAAGATATGAACATGCATGTAACAATTTCCATGAAATCAACTCAAAATTCATCAATATAGACATGCATGCAAGCCTTAAGCTCCAATTCAACAACTTAAGCTAGTTCTAGACTCAATCCACTAATTTGACATGAATCATGCAAGAAGAAGCTCAATTCATAAACAAGAGGGTAATTACACTACCTTAGGTCTCCAATGCAAGATAAGGGAGCTCAATTTGCAATCTATACTTCAATTCTTCAAGCCAATTCATAAAATCAAGTTGAAATCACTCATTTCCTCTCACTCTCTCACTCTAGTCGGTTGTGGCCTCTAAAATGGCTGAAGAAATGTTAAGCAATGCATATGACTAAGTCTCACAAGTGTCTAGCAAGTGGCCCACTAGGATGGCAATTTGGTAATTAAAGCCAACTATACAATTTAGCTTATTTTAATCTAATTTAATCATGCTAAATCACATTTCAGATAAATATGTCATAAAATCATATAAATTCTAATGATCATAAGACATCGATCAATTTCAGTTTCGGCTGCCGATAAGGCCTTCAATTCGCAATTTAAAATGTAAAACATGGACAGATAATTTTAACAGTCAACAGATAGATATGCGTTTAAACTAGCATATTCAATCAGTCAGTTCAGTAGTTCAATCAATTCAATTACTTATCGTAATCAATCTCAGTTTAGCAGTTATTAGTAGCATTATCAGTGATCAGTGGTGAGGGTTATTACAGATTCACAGTGTTTTGTATCCGCTACCTTGATTTATGATTTAAAAGCACTATTTTATGAATTGATATACGTATAACTGAGACATTGCATTATTTTGAAAGAGAAAGTATAATATTTTGATAAATAGCATGCATAAGCATTCATCATATGACATTTTTAAGTCTCATACGTTGTGTTTAAGTATCTCTGCTGGGCTTTTGCTCAACCTACATGCAAAATAACTTTCAGGTGCAGATGATATGCCTCCTAAGGATGTAGCTTGGGAGGACCTTAGAGCCAAGAGCTTCTTTTTTTTCTTTTATGTAAAAATTTGTTGTATAAGCCTTGGGCTTTATATGTATGGAATTCAACTCATTTTGTTGTTCCTAAGCATAGACTTGGAAAGTTATAGCCAGTAAGGCATTAACTTATTTGTACTTTCTTTTGTTCCATTTCACTCACACATGTCATATGCTATAGATTTAGGATCTAGGATTTATGAATGTATACTTGCATATGTCATCTTTTGTATGGTAAAAGAATATAAATTGAATGTTAATATTTCGTAACTTTCTATTTTTGTATTGAATATCACGACGTGGGTTGTTGTTATTATTTTGGGGCATTACAACTTGGTATCAGAGCTACCATGTTTGAATGCTTTGGGATCCTAGGATGTGGTTTTTACCACAATGAGTTTATCTCGCTAGATAATATTAGAAGTAGACCTGGTATGCTATGTGATAACATGTTTATGTGACTAGATGTTTCATGACAACCCGTCCCTATGGATTAAGGTCATAACTGGCCAGTTATCGTGAGATTACCTACGGCCTCAAACTTGATCAAACATATGTTCAATAGAATAAGGCGCCAAAACGGAAACAGACTTAAAAATTTTGTCCAACGAGCTGTGCTTACATGGTAAAACAATCATTCCATAATAAATCACGTATAGACAAAATTAACATTTCATGTGTCCAGGACCTTTCAAACATATAGTCAGCCTAACAAAAAGCTTATACACATTGTGATCCAACATATTCACCAAAATAACAAAAGGGAAATCAAAAGTAAAAGAAACAAAACAAAGTCTCATACGTGACACGTTTAGGCTGACTCCACAAAAACTTGACTCCTCTCATGCCTTTCACTAGGGCTAGGTTTGGACATCTCTTTGCTCACTTACA
Organism: Camellia granthamiana; assembly: GCA_036172215.1. Classification (NCBI taxonomy): domain Eukaryota; kingdom Viridiplantae; phylum Streptophyta; class Magnoliopsida; order Ericales; family Theaceae; genus Camellia; species Camellia granthamiana. The sequence goes on along the minus strand of CM069910.1, from coordinate 120,480,567 downwards.
CACACATAAATGAGAGTGAGCGATAGCCCAGTGAATAATATCAAAATAAAGGAGTACATGAATGAAATTTGTAGCAGTCATATCAAACGGCCTTAGGCCCATTAATGATTCTATCTAATACATCAAACGGCCTCAGGCCCAAATGTATCAAACGGCCTCAGGCCCAATTCATTCTTATCAAGTGGCCCTGGGTCCAATTTGTTCGTGTCAAACGGCCTTTGGTCCATTCATTCATGTCAAACGGCCTTTGGCCCAATCATTCATGTCAAACGGCCTTTGGCCGAATTTGTTTATGTCAAACAGCCTTTGCCCCAATCCTTCATGTCAAACAGGCTTAGGCCCATTTCGTTTATGTCAAATGGCCTTCGGCCCAATTCATTTTCATATTCGTATTTATGTGTGTCACATATCCGTGATCATGATCATATTCGTATTCAATTAGCCTTATGCAAAAGACTAATTTATCCACAATTCAAAATACAACTACATAACCTCATACAGAAGTAACGTTTGGAAAATAATGTACTTGAACATATCTTTAATAAGATACTACTCACAATGATCTGACAAATGATTTTCCCTTGGGCTTGACCCTACATATATCACAAACATAATGGGTCACAAGTGATTCGATCCATTCTTAATTTATATATTCCTCTTTGATCTCTTTCTTATCTTCTTAGTCCATTTACAATGCTCAAAGTATGCCTAAGAGTACTCAGAAATGAAAGAGAACGGAAAACAAAATACAAAACTACTTTTCAAAATTTCTAAAACATGGTTCTCCGCTCGAGCGAACCCCTTTGGTCTGCAAAAGTATTGGTTGCCTCATTTTTGCGCTCGAGCATGACTTTGGACGCTCGAGCTGAGAGTCAAAACATGTGACTAGATGCTCGCATGTAACTCCTCACGCTTACGCTTGAGTGGACATCAATGTCTGCAAAACTTCTAGGAGCTAACATTTTATGCTCGAGCGGCGTATTCCCCACTCGAGAGGACTCGACGAATTTTGGAATTTCTAGCAAGCTGTTTGAGCTTCAAATTTGCATTCAAGTTGAAGTAACTTGCATATTATGACCCATAATTCACTCGTACATCTTCTAACATCATAAAAATACTAAATTTACGACATTATGAAGCTCAATTCCCATGAATCAATTACTTGCATATACAATTCATACCAAAGTCATCTTCAATACTTCAAATTCATGCAACTAAAGCTTGTACCTTCATGAATTGTGCTTGCATGTGGAATATAATTTCCATTCTCAACTTAAATGATACAAAAGATGATCAAAAGCATGAATCTTAATTAAAATTCAACATGGATCATATGTTTCATGCTCAAATACACAAATTCATGGCAATCTTTTACATTCATGTTTAAAATGACTTTCTAATCATCAAATTCTACTCAATTCATGTTATCAATCACAATTTATGTTTGAGTTCACATAATTACAACTCAAACTCATGAATTCATGCCTAATTACTCAGCTAGAGGCTCATATCTTCCAATTCTAGCTAGTTCTTAGGCCTAGCCTTTCATATCTTGAATTACCTTGCAAAAATCTATAAGGATGGCTTCTCTCTCTCTCTCTCTCTCTCTCTAGAATGTGATTTCAGTGAAAATGAGTTCAAGAGAAAGAATTGAGTGTATATAGGCCTATTTATAGGCTTGGCTAATCAAGTTGATTAAGGCTAAGTAATGATGCTCTAATTTAATCATTCTGAATCTAATTATTTTGATCTGAATCAATTTTTAATTAAATTTCACCATAGGCTCTAAAAATTACGTTAATCACAATGGCGTAGTCAATTTCGGTTTCTGTGGCCGATAAGGCCTTCAATTTTCAATCTACAACAGTAAGTTGAACAGATTTTCCTATGGTGAACAGATATAAGGTCAAAATCACATTTAATCATGCAATTAACACCCAAATTCAAATTAATCACATAATCACAACATAATCACGATTAATTAACTTAACACAAGACAGGGTTATCACAATCTTCCCCTCTTTAGGAAGTTTAGTCCTCCAAACTTATTTTACCTCCATTCGGGAACAAGTGCTAGTAGCGTAGTTGCATCTCATCCTTTTTTTCCCATGTAGCGTCTGTCCCATAGTGTTCTTTCCACTCTGCCTTCACCATTGGGATGGACTTATTTCTCAACTGTTTCACTTGCTGGTCAATAATTCGTTCTGGACATTCTTCGTATTCCATATTTTCATCGAGAGCTATCCGATGGTAATCAATCAGATGAGACGGAACTCGAAGATAACCCCTCAACAACGATACATAGAACACATTATTCATTTGTTCGAATCCTGGCGGTAAAGCAATCCTATAAGAAACTAGACCAAGTCTTTCCAGAATTTGAAATGGCCCAATGCAACGAGGCAACAATTTTCCTTTCTTACCGAACCTCAACTGGCCCTTCATCGGAATCACACGAATAAACACATGGTCGCCAACCTCATACTCAAGAGGTCTTCTTCGGACATCTGCATAATTCTTTTGCCGACTCTGAGCTGTCTTGAGTCTTTGTTGAATAATGTTGATCTTCTTAGAAGTATCTTGCACAATTTCGGGCTCAAGTAAAACCCTATCTCCGACTTCTGTCCAACAAATTCGTGATCTACACTTCCTACCATACAAAGCTTCATATGGTGCCATACCAATGCTGGAGTGGTAGCTGTTATTGTAGGCAAATTCTACTAGTGGTAAATAATCCTCCCAACTCCCATGAAAATCTAAAGAACACATTCTGAGCATGTCCTCCAAGGTTTATATGGTCCGTTCTAATTGCCCATCTGTTTGTGGATGGAATGCAGTACTGAATCTCAATTCCGTTCCCATAGCTCTTTGCAAACTTTTCCACAATCTAGATACAAATTTCGGATCTCTATCCGAGACAATGGACACCGGAACCCCATGTAGGCGAACAATTTCATCAACATATATAGTAGCCAGTGTATAAGTATCAAATGTAGTTCTAACAGGTAGAAAATGTGTAGATTTAGTTAGTCTATCAACTATAACCCAAATAGAATCCATACCTCTAGAAGTTCGAGGTAGGCCAACAACAAAATCCATGGTCACATATTCCCACTTCCATTCTGGAATAGGGAGAGGTTGAAGTAGACTGCCTGGTTTTTGGTGTTCAGCTTTAACTTGCTGGCATTGAAGGCACTTGGACACATACTCTGCAAATTCTCTCTTTATTTTGGGCCACCAATAGCTTTGCTTCAAGTCCCAATACATTTTGTTGTTACCCGGATGCATAGCAAATACTGACTTCTGGGCTTCATCAAGAATTCTTTTCTTTAGTTCTGGAATGTTCGGGACACACATTCGATTTTGAAATCTCAGCACGTCACCGTCGATGCTAAATTTTGATTTCAGATTTGCTTCAAACTCATCAATTATCTTCTTGAGGAACTCATCCTCTTTTTGTCTTTGCTTCACTTCATTAATTATTGCTGGCTTAGTTGAAATGGCTGCCACCAATCCATTTTGTTCATGCAACAAAACTTCAATCTCGGTTCTCTCAAAATCTTGCAAAATTTCCTTTTTTTCAGTAAACAAGCTAAATTCCCCAATTTTTTGCTCAAGGCATCAGCAACTGCATTGGCTTTCCCGGGGTGATACTGAATATGAAGATCATAATCTTTTATTAGTTCAAGCCATCTCCTTTGTCACATATTCAGCTCCTTTTGAGTAAAGAAGTATTTAAGGCTTTTGTGATCCATGTAAACTTCACATTTCGCCCCCATACAGGCAAGGCCGCCAAACTTTTAGAGCAAATACAACTGCGGCTAACTCCAGGTCATATGTCAGATAGTTCTTTTCATGTGGTCTCAATTGTTGGGAGGCATAAGCAATTACTTGTCCATCCTGCATTAACACACAACCCAGACCCTTATAAGATGCATCACTAAAAATCACAAAGTTTTCTGTACCTAAGGGCAATGTCAAAACTGGTGCAGTGGTTAGTCTTGTCTTCAACTCTTGAAAGGCGGCCTCTCTTTCATCAGTCCACTCAAATGGTTGTCCTTTACGTGTGAGTTGGGTAAGTGGTACAGCTATTTTCGAAAAATCTTTCACAAATCTCCTGTAGTACCCAACTATGCCCATGAAACTACGGACCTCTGTTACATTCGTCGGTGTAGGCCAATCCACAATTGCCTTTATTTTCTGGGGGTCTACTGAAATCCCATTTCTATTCATGACATGTCTAAGAAAATAACTTCATCCAACCAAAATTCACTTTTCCTTAGTTTGGCAAATAATTTCTTTTCTCTAAGTGTTTGCAAAATGATTCTCAAATGTTGTTCATGTTCAGGTTTATTCTTCGAATATATCAAAATATCATCAATAAATACTACAACAAATTCATCGAGGTGAGGTTTAAAAATTCAATTCATAAGATCCATAAATGCTGCAGGGGCATTAGTCACTCCAAATGGCATAACAAGGAATTCATAATGACCATACCTCATTCCGAATGCGGTTTTCTCAACATCCTCTGCCTTTACCATCAATTAGTGGTACCCGGATATCAAATCAATTTGGGAAAACACTTGTGATCCCTGCAACTGGTCAAACAAGTCATCAATATGGGGTAAGGGGTATTTATTCTTTATCATTACCTTGTTCAATTCACGGTAGTCAATACACAAGCGTAAGGTTCCATCCTTCTTTTTCACAAATAATAGTGGTGAACCCCATGGTAAAGTACTTGGTCGAATAAACCCTTTGTCCAGTAGGTCTTGCAACTGTTCCTTCAATTTTTTCATTTCAACAACAACCATTCTGTCGGGAGTTTTAGAAATAGGCTGAGTGTCTGGCACAACTTCAATGGTGAACTCTATTTCCCTGTCAACCAATTCTCCTGGCAATTCGTCTGGACACACATCTGGAAATTCTCTAACAATAGGAGTACTATTCAATTCAACATTCATAGATTGTCTAGATAACACACAACACAAATAACCCTGGCACCCTTTCTTAATCAATTTACATGTTTTCATTGCAGATATCAAGTAAGGTGGAGGCACTACCCCGTTACCCACAAACATAATTTCTTCCTGCCCTGGTGGTTTAAATACAACTCGTTTTGTTACACAATCAATGGTGACACAACTATTTAGTTAGCCAGTCCATGCCGATGATTACATCAAAATGTCTAAAGTCCAATGGTAATAAATCTACATACAAGGTAGCATTCCCAATACGCATATCACAAAATTGACATACAGATGTACACAACACAGATTCCCCAGATGGAGCAGATACACATAACAAATATGACAATGATTCTAAAGGTCTACTCAATCTAGATGCAAATGCATAAGTTACGAAAGAGTGTGTTGATCCGAAGTCAATTAGCACAAAAGCATCCTGATTGCATATAGAGATAGTACCTGAGACAACGGCTTCTATGTTCCATGTATCACTCGAAACAAGTGCAAAGACTCTCCCTTGCCTCACGGTATCTCCGGTAGTAGTAGGCCTTGTAATGTTTACCGATTTTGGGATCGATGCAGTTGAGCTAGCAGCTATTTTTCCACTGTTTTGATTACAATCCTTGGCTGTGTGCCCTGTCTTACCACACTTAAAACAGGCACCTGATATACGGTAACAAACCCCACGATGCCTTTTACCAGACCGGTTGCACTTTGGGGATGTGTCTCTAGAAGAATTTGAGGTACTTGAGGAGCCCGTATTCTACTTCTTTGAAAATCTCTTCTTTGAAAAGAAGCCCTGTCTTTTACTACTTTTCCAGTCAGTCATTGATTTGGCCTGTCTGGCTGTATTAGCTTATGATATTATGGCCCGGTCTAATACTTTGATATAGGTTTCCAGCTTGAGTACATTTACTTTCTCTAAGATATCATCCCAAAGGCCTCCCTCAAAATATCTTGCTTTCTTATAGTCGGTATCGACCATATGTGGTGCAAATCTGGCCAATTCAGTAAACTTGGCCTCGTACTCAACTACTGTCATGCTATTTTGCTTCAGTTCCATGAACTCCGATACTTTCCTATCACGAACACATTGTGGAAAATATTTATCGTAGAAAAGTTCCAAAAATCATGCCCAGCCTATATTTTTATTATCCTCACGAATCAACATCCACCACTTCCTTGCTTCGTCTTCTAATGTGAAGGTGGTTAGCATTACTTTATGTGCTTCTAAACAAGGAAACACTTCAAACAGCTTTTCTATGCCAAGGACCCGTGCTTCAGCCTTTAACGGATCCAATCTCCTATGAAACTGTGGCAGTTTCATTTTCATGAATTCTTTGGTGAGAGCTATTGTCTGGTCATTGTTTTGCAAATCTGGTACAGGTGGTGCTAGAGATGGAGGTGGAGGGTGTGCCTGTTGCCATTGTTGTTGCCACTATTGTTGTTGTCTCAGTGTTTCTGCCATTTCCTAAATTAATCTTTCCATCCTATCCATTCTGGCAGTAGAGGACTCCTCTATTTCATCACCTCTTGTTCTCACCATTATCTGATTAGACTTGCATTATTCTTTATACAAAAATGTTCACAAATATGCATATACAACAAAGCATACGTATCCAAATAATTCACAATGCAAGTTATTCACAAAACATATAGCACATAGTCATTTATTTTAAAACATTTAAGCATATGTTCGATGTCTTCAAGTTCATACTTATCTCATGAATGCATCCTAGATCTTTTCTAGATGCTTATTGCTCATTTGGACAAGTGTGTGAGTTACTACTCGTGCTCTGATACCACTCTATTAGGACCTGAACCTGCCCCTATGGATTAAGGTCATAACTAGCCAGTAATTGTGAGATTACTTATGGCCTCAAACCGGATCGAACATATGTTCAATAGAATAAGGGGCCAAAACAGAAGCAGACTTAAAAATTTTGTCCAACGAGCTGTGCTTACATGGTAAAATAATCATTCCATAATAAATCACATGTATAGACAAAATTAACATTTCATGTGTCCAGGACCTTTCAAACATATAGTCGGCCTAACAAAAAGCCTATGCACATGGTGATCCGACATAGTCACCAAAATAACAAAAGGTAAATCAAAAGTAAAAGAAACAAAACAAAGTCTCATGCGTGAGACGTTCAGGCTGACTCCAGAAAAACTTGACTCCTCTCATGTCTTTCACTGGGGCTGGGTTTGGACATCTCTTTGCTCACCTACACACACATAAATGAGAGTGAGCGATAGCCCAGTGAATAATTTCAAAATAAAGGAGTACATGAATGAAATTTGTAGCAGTCATATCAAACGGCCTTAGGCCCATTCATGATTTTATCTAATACATCAAATGGCCTTAGGCCCAAACATATCAAACGACCTCAGGCCCAATTCGTTCTTATCAAATGGCCTCGGGCACAATTTGTTCGTGTCAAATGGCCTTTGGCCCATTCATTCATGTCAAACGGCCTTTGGCCCAATTTGTTTATGTCAAACGGCCTCTGGCCCAATCCTTCGTGTCAAACGGCCTTAGGCCCATTTCGTTTATGTCAAATGGCCTTCGGCCCAATTCATTTTAATATTCGGATTTATGTGTGTCACATATCCGTGATCATGATCATATTCGTATTCAATTAGCCTTATGCAAAAGACTGATTCATCCACAATTCAAAATACAAATCCATAAGGCTCATACAGAAGTAACGTTTGGAAAATAACATACTTGAACATATCTTTAATAAGTATTCCTCACAGTGATCTAACGGATGATTTGCCGTTGCGCTTGACCCTACATATATCACAAACATAATGGGTCACAAGTGATTCGATCCGTCCTTAATTTACATATTCCTCTTAGATCTCTTTCTTATCTTCTTAGTCCATTTACAACGCTCAAAGTATGCGTAAGAGTACTCAGAAATGAAATAGAACGGAAAACAAAACATTAAAACTAATTTTCAAAATTTCTGAAATAGGGTTCTCCGCTTGAGCGCAGCTTTGGCCGCTCAACTGGACCCCTTTGGTCTACAAAAGTACTGGTTGCCCCATTTTTGCACTCGAGCGTGACTTTGGACGCTCAAGGTGAGAGTTAAAACATGTGATTGGGTGCTCAAGCGTAACTCCTCACGCTCGAGCGAACATCAATGTCTGCAAAACTTCTGGGAGCTAACATTTTACGCTCGAGTGGACTCGACGAATTCTGGAATTTCCAGCAAGCTGTTTGAGCTTCAAATTTGCATTCAAGTTGAAGTGACTTGCATATTATGACCTATAATTCACTCGTACATCTTCTAACATGATACAAATACTAAAATTATGACATTATGAAGCTTAATTCCCATGAATCAATTACAAGCATTTACAATTCATACCAAACTCATCTTCAATACTTTAAATTCATACAACTAAAGCTTGTACCTTCATGAACTGTGCTTGCACGTGGAATATAATTTCCATTCCCAACTTAAATGCTGCAAAAGCATGATCAAAAGCATGAATCTTAATTAAAATTCAACATGGATCATATGTTTCATGCTTAAATACACAAATTCATGGCAATCTTTTACATTCATGTTTAAAATGACTTATAAATCATCAAATTCAACTCAATTCATGTTCTCGATCACAATTTATCTTTGAGTTCACATAATTACAACTCAAACTCATGAATTCATGCCTAATTACTAACCTAGAGGCTCAAATCTTCCAATTCTAGCTAGTTCTTAGGCCTAGCCTTTCAAATCTTGAATTCCCTTGCAAAAATCTACAAGGATGGCTTCTCTCTATGTCTCTAAATTGGCCCTCTCTCTCTCTCCCTAGAATGTGATTTCAGCCAAGATGAGTTCAAGAGAAAGAATTAAGTGTATATAGGCCTATTTATAGGCTTGGCTAATCAAGTTGATTAAGGCTAAGTAATGATACTCTAATTTAATCATTTTGAACCTAATTATTTTGATCCGAATCAATTTCTAATGAAATTTCACCATAGGCTCTAAAAATTACACTAATCACAATGGCGTAGTCAATTTCAATTTCTGTGGTCAATAAGGCCTTCAATTTTTAGTTTACAACAGTTAGTTGAACGGATTTTCCTACGGTGAACAGATATAAGGTCAAAATCACATTTAATCATGCAATTAACACCCAAATTCAAATTAATCACATAATCACAATATAATCACGATTAATTAACTTAACACAAGGCAGGGTTATCACAAGATGAGTATGGGATGTGGTTTCTAAGATATTGATTGGGTCTACGAGCTTTTAAATGTCCTGTCAAAAGAGTATTTGATCACTTATTATTCTAATTAGAACTCTGGTAATGTCGCGGAACAGTTATTATCTAGAAAGGAAATTCGTTTGTGACTACGTGGCTCAGTGCTTATGTGGAATGAATTATTTGTTGACCGCTATATTAGGACGTGAGTGAATTAGTTTCGGTACATTTCTAAATTTGCTAAATTATTGTGTCACATTTATTAGAAAGTCAGGATGCGGACGTGGTGGTGGTAGGCGTGGCAGACCTAGGTGGTAGGAGGTGTCAATACCAGATGAAATTGCAACACAGGAGGAGGGGATTGGTGAGACCAACATGGCCGAGCCATCAGGTCAGCAAGCCATGCGTGCTTTAGCCCGCGAAATGACAGGAGTGTTGCGGGAATCTATGGACATTCTTAGGGTTGAGAATTAATTCCATGCCCATGTTGTAGAGACAGGGCCATCTTTTCTAAAGAGGGAGTTCTTTTGGTCAAATCTGGAGGAGTTTGTCGATGATCCGAAGGAGCCACTAAGGGCAGATGAGTTGCTTGAGCAGATGGTAAAGACATTCGAGATGCTATGGCATCATTTCAATTTAAAGGTGATGCATGTCAATGGTGAAAGTATGTGATAGGGGGGGTATCGGGATGACTTTGAAGGCTTTTATCATTGCCTTCCAGGACAAGCTCGAATAGCTGAAAATGCAAGTAGCTAAGTTTGAGGCGTCTTTTACTAGCCTATCGAGATTTGCACCAAAACTTGTGGTGATGGAGGAACGTCGTTGCATCGAGTTCAAGAAGAGGTTGAGGACTAGGCTCGTTTTCAAAGAGGTCAGGTCAATGATTAGGTATTACAAGCGTCTTATGGAGTCAGTGGCCCATTTAAAGATTGTGATCCTATAGAGGAGGAACGGATGAGAGGCTCCAAGCAGAGGAGTTAGGATGTTCAAGGTGATGCGAGGGACAAGAAACAGCAACGGGGTTCCACTCCACAGCAGTCCCAACCTACGCAGTTTAGATCCACTTTTTCCTGTATAGAGTTCGGGTTTTGGGAGAGGTGACTAGGGTGGGTTCACTTGTTTCAAGTGTGGTCAATTGGGCCATAAGTCTTCAGTTTTCCCACAGAGAGGAGGAGGCCAACAGTCTACATAGTCCTTGACTCGTTCCCAAGGTCAAGGCCAAAAGAGAGTGCAACTGCCTACCTATTATCAGTGTGGGCAGTCAGGGCACTTGACGAGGTTTTGCCCTCAGTCTGGTGGCATATCAGGTGTGTCTAGTTTGAGGCAGACACAGAGTCATTAGCCAACACAGTCAACATAGGCCTCAAGGGCCATTCAGGGAGCCACTTCGGCTCAATCCATGTATTATGCCTATGCTCTGAGGGTTGAGCATGTAGATCAGAGGCCTTCAAGTTGTGTGCATGCCGTTACCATGCTGGATCAGTTGCCAGCGCCTTCTCCTCTGAGAGGTAACTTTTTGTTATTAAACTCTATTGCCAATGTGTTAATTGATACTAGTGCATCTCATTCTTTCATATCGTTTTCTTTTACATCTGCTTTGGGGTTGGAGTTTGAGTTATTGAAGTCACCTCTATTGGTTAAGACACCTATTAGGGGTAGAGTGGCATTAGGTCAAGTATACAGCTCCTGTGAGATTGAAGTTGCAGATCGTCGGCTCTCTTTTGATTTTATTGTTCTTGATATGCATGCTTTTCACGTAGTTCTCGGTATAGATTGGTTAACTCATTACCAGGCTTCGATAGATTGCTATCGTAGGAGGGTGTCAGTATATTCGCTATCGAGGGAGTGCCTCTACTTTATGTGTGACCAGGGTGATAGTCCTACTCCTCCGTTGTATGACCTTAAGGGTCGAGGAGAATTGAGTTTTCTTTTTGCCATCATGGTAGCTAAGGAGGGTAGTACAATTCAAGGTGAATTACTGAGAATAGTTTGAGAGTATCCGAATGCCTTTCCAAAAGATCTCACAGAGTTACTACTACACTGAGAGATTGAGTTCTCTATCGACTTTGTGCCAGGCACGACTCCGATTTACATGGCACCATATAGGATTACACTAGTTGAGTTTTATGAGTTGAAAGTGCAGCTTCCGAATTTGTTAGATAAGGGCTTTATCTGCCCTAGTACCTCGCCTTGGGAAGCACCAACTCTCTTTGCAAAGAAGAAAGTTCGTACATTGTGATTGTGCATCGATTGTTGAAAATTAAACCGGGTAACTATTAAGAACAAGTACCCATTACCGCGAATAGATGATATGTTTGACTAGTTAAAGGGCTCACATTGTTTTTCCAAGATTGATTTGAGATCAGGGTACCACCATTTCAGGGTGAATGAGGAAGATGTTCAGAAAATAGCATTTTACACGCTGTATGGCCACTACGAGTTCTTAGTAATGCCTTTTGGGCTAACCAATACACCAGCTTCATTTATGGACTTGATGAATCGAGTCTTTCCTGAGTTTTTAAATCGATTTGTGGTTGTCATCGTCAACAACATCTTAGTCTACTCACCATCCGAGGAGGAACACGAGGAACACTTGTGGGTTGTATTTGAGTTGCTTAAAGCACACTGATTAAAAGCTAAGTTCGGGAAGTGTGAGTTTTGGCTCAACAAAATTAAGTTCCAAGTTCATGTGGTGTCTGTCGAAAGGGAGATTGCAGATTCATCTAAAATAGATACAATACAAGAATGGAATCAACCTAAGAATGCTTTTGAGATCCGGAGTTTCTTGGGCATAGCCGGGTACTACTGACGTTTTGTGAAAGATTTTTCTTGATTGACCTCACCATTGACCAGATTGAAGAAGAAAGGGGTTAGATTTGTGTGGAGTGAGACTTGCGAAAAGTCGTTCCAAGAACTTAAGGTTGGACTCACCATTGCTCAACTTTTGATTATTCCAGAGAGGGGTTTGAGTTATTCGGTTTATTGTGATACATCTCAAGATGGTTTGGGTTGTGTATTGATACAGAAAAAGAAAGTGGTAGCTTATGGTTCACGAAAATTAAAGGCAATGAGAGAAATTATCCTATGCAAGACTTAGAACTAGCGATGGTAATTTTTGCCTTAAAAATCTGGAAGCATTACATGTACGGAGAGAGATTTAAGGTGTTTTCCGATCACAAGAGTTTAAAATATTTATTCTCACAGAATGACTTAAATTTGAGACAGAGGAGATAGATTGAGTTTATGGAGGATTATGATTTTGAATTGTATTATCATCTGAGGAAGGCCAATGTTGTGGTCAATGCCTTGAGTAGGAAATCTGTGAGCAGTGTAGCTAGTATCGCCATCCGAGAGTGAGAGATGTTGGGCGCCATTAGCGAATATGACTTGCACCTTGGCGAGTCCGTTCAGTTGGCCACTTTATTTACCGCAGTTGCATAACCTACCTTAGTTAACCGAGTTATAGATGCATAACAGAGTAATCAAGAAGAAGAGACTATCCAAAGGAAGATCTCTAGTAGAGAAGGGCTTAAACATTCATTTGGATTCGAGTGTGAGATACCTGGATAGCCTTTTTGTGCCAGAGTCTTGTAGAGAGGAAGTACTCCAAGAGTTCCACCATTCATGCCTTGCAGTGCACCCGGGAGGCACAAAGATGTATCACGACCTTAGTCGCCAGTTTTGGTGGAGGGGGATAAAGAGAGATGTAGCTTGTTCATTTTGGGGTGCCTTACTTGTCAATAAGTGAAGGTCGAGCATCACTGACCAGCGGGTTTGTTGCAACCCTTTCCTATAGTCGATTGGAACATGTCATGATGGACTTTGTTGTGGGTCTTTCGAGGACTCAGCAGGGTAGTGATGTCATATGGGTAGTGATGTCTTATGGGTAGTAGTCGACCGGTTAACCAAGTTAGCATTGCCTATCATCCTCAGACTGACAGGTAGTCTGAGTGTACCATCCAGATTTTAGAGGACATGCTTCGGGTTTAGGTTTTCAATTTTAAGGGTTCGTAGGAAAGGCATTTGCCTTTGGTGGAATTTTCCTGTAATAATAGTTTTCAGGTGAGTATTAGTATGGCACCTTTTGAGGCCTTATATGGCCGACCGTGTGGATCTCCCGTGTGTTGGTCCGAGGTAGGTGATGCACCTATGTTAGGTGCAAAATTAGTCTGAGAAACGATAGAGAAGGTTGCGCTTATTCGTAAGAGGTTGGTTTCAGCTCAGAGTCATCAAAAAACTATGCCAACCGTAGGAAGAGGCCTTTATCTTTTGAGGTAGAGGATCATGTGTTTCTTAAAATCTTACCAAGGAAGGGTTTCATGAGATTTGGAAAGAGTGGGAAGTTATCTCCTAGATTTATTGGACCTTTTGATATTCTAGAGCGAATTGGAGAGATAACTTATCATTTGGCCTTGTCGCCCAAACCATCCAAGGTTCATGACGTGTTTCATATTTGTATGCTCTAGAAGTATGAACCTAATCCTTCACATGTGCTGGATTGGACCAATTAAGAAGCAGATGAGGATGCCTCATACGAAGAGAGGTTAGTTCGGGTGTTAAATACTCATGATCAAGTCTTGAGGGGCAACACTACCACATTGGTTAAGGTGTTGTAGTGACACCATAGAGTTGAGGAGGCGACTTGGGACCGTGAGGCAGAAGTCCATGAGAAGTATCCAAACTTATTTTATGATGTTTGAGACTTGCATTGAAAACTTTATTCATGTTGTAATATACAAACATTGTAAATGCTTTTGAGATTCGAATTGTAATATTTCGTCCTGGATGGCATTATTTTAATCATTGTTACAAGTATGGGTTGTCAATGTAATTAGATTGCGGTGATTATTGTTTTGATTTAAATTTTGGGGGCGAAATTTCTTAAAGGGAGAGATTATAATGGCATCGGTTAGATCAAACCCTTTTATGTTATTGGATTTGGGATCTGATCCTTTTATTGTTTTCTATATTCATTCTTATCTGTTGTTATTCAGATTTAGTTGTTTGGAGTTGTTAGTTGTTTTGCGAATAGGTTGGGATTAGGTTTTCAAGAGAGTGGCTGTCTGTTTTCCTTCAGGTTCGCTCGAGCGGTCTTTTCGGTGCTCGAGTGGTCTTTGAGTTCTCTAAGTATTTTTACATGTCTGCAAAACTACTAGGAGTAGGGTGATCTTCACTCGAGCGGTCTTTTCTATGCTCGAGTAGTTTTCTGCAGTTTACAAAACTTCTGGGAGGGGGTCATTGTGCGCTCGAGTGGTGTTTTGGTCACTCGAGCGGTCTATGCATATATAAGATTGGGGAAAGAGAATTTTTATCACTTTTTCATTTCCTCACTCTCTCTAAGACATATCTAAAACTAATTTCTTCACACTCTCTCTATAATTCTTTCCTAAAACCCTCGAATACACTATCCATTCATTTCACTACCATAGTGCTTTGGAGTAAAACATAGAGCTCGTCAAGGAAGTCAATCTACTCAGAAAATATTTCATTTTCGACTTCATCAATCTTCAACACTTGTTCTTTTCTTCTTCTAATCCTAAGGTAGGGATTTTTTCAACCTTCTAGTATGATTCTTAAATTAGTTAAGTGCTCCTTGTTAAGTATTGTGGTTTAGGAGATGGGGATTTTGATTTAGAGTTTTGGTTTTGAAATATAAAATAGGGGTTTTCAAATAAGTTCTTGAGAAAGATTGTGGGAGTGTAAATATTGTTGAGTGATGTTGAAATGTTAGAAATTCCTTCTTTAAAAGTATTTTTGAAAGTAAAGGATGTGTGATTTGAAAATCATTGATGCTTGATTTATGAAAGAAAAATGAATGATGTTGGATTTTTTAAAATAAAATGAATATATCTGTTGATGATGAGAATGGAGTTGGATATGTATTATCACTCCCATTTTGAGATTTATGATATTATACTTGTTGTTGGAAATTATCTGTTAAGTAAAGATATCTGTTTTGGGCTATTGGTGGAGAATAGTTCTGATTGTTGTAGAAATTGCATGAGGATTAGGTTAATTGGAACTGATTACTCATACACCTTTGCATTGAGCATTGTTTCAAACTTAAACATTGAAAATGTATTATTTTGAGAAAAAGAGGTGTATACCTTGGTAAATCTAATTAGGGGGTGTAGTTGTGGTTTATTGTGTTGGCTTGTGTGTTCTCAGTGAAAGTCCAGAAACCAGTGCAGCAAGGTACCGATCCTTTCGATTAGTACCAATAAAATGGCTTTGGTAGTCGTTGTATAGCCTACTGGCAGACATGCACCTAGAGATTCTCAATATTTTGTATCCACTGCTATCTTTTCTGGTTTAAAAGTATTGTTTTATGAATTGATATACATATAACTGAGACATTACATTGTTTTGAAAAGAGAAAGAATAATGTTTTGATAAACATTGTGCATGTGCATTCATTATATGACTTTGTTAAGCCTTATACGTTGTGTTCGAGTATCTCTATTGGGCTTTAGCTCACCCTACGTGGAGAACAACTTTTAGGTGCTGATGATATGCCTCTACCAAGGACGTAGCTTGGGAGGACCTTGGAGTTATGAACTTATTTTGTTTCTTTTTGTGTAAATATTTGTTGTATAAGCCTTGCGCTTTATTTGTATGGAGTTCAACTCATTTTGTTGTTCCCAAGCATAGACTTGGAAAGATGTAGCCAGTAAGACATTAACTTATTTGTACTTTCTTTTCTTCCATTTCACTAACACGTGTCATATGCTATAGATTCAGGATTTAGGATTTATAAATGTATACTTGCATATGTCATCCTTCTTACGGTGGAAGAATATGAATGGAAGGTTAATATTTCGTAAGTTTCTGCTTTTCTATTGAATATCATGATGTTGGTTGTTATTATTATTTTGGAGCATTACAGGAGAGATTATAGCAGCCTGGGTCACAACCTAGCCCTTTATACTCTTTTAATCTAAGATCCAATGCTCTATATAGTTGTTTATACTCTTTATTGCCTTGTTATCATTTGGGTTTGACTATTAGTTGCATTTGAACAGGTGAGGAGTTAATTTTTCAAATGAGTTTCTGCCTGTTTCTTTTTAGGTTCGCTCGAGTGGTCTTTGGTTCTTTCCAGTATTTTTGCAGGTCTACAAAACTACTAGGAATAGGGTGATCTTTGCTTGAGTGGTCATTTCTTCGGTCAAACAGTCTTTTCCAGGTCTGTAAAACTTCTGGGAGTAGATCATTGTGCACTTGAATTGTGTTTTGGTCACTTGAGCGATGTCAGTTTCTTTTGTCTGACACTCGAGCGGTGTTTTGGTCACTCGAGCAGTCTGCGTGTGTATCAGATTGGGAAAAAAATCACTTTCTATCACTCTTTAATCTCTCTCTCTAAAATTCCCCAAACCTAAATTTTTCACTTTTCCTCTCTAAGTTATTGTTTAAATAGTTCCATGCACCCTAATCTATTGATTTCTCCACCATAGTACCTTGGAGAAAAATGTAGACCGCGTAGAGGTGGTCGTTTTGAACGGAGAAAGTTTGAGTTTTAGCTTCATCAAATCTTGAGTCTTGTTTATCAACTCTTCTAGTCTTGAGATAGGGATTTTTTCAACCTTTTCATATGATTCTTAGCTACGTTATGTGTATTTTAGAAAGGGTAGTGATTTGGAGTTGAGGGTTTTGATTTGGGTTTGATTTTGGGAATATAAAAGAGAGGTTTTCAAATGGCTTCATAGGAAATGTTGGGAAGATGGTTATGTTGTTAATTTGTGTTGAAATCTAGGAAATTTCTCCTTTAAATGCATTATTGAGAGAAAATGGATTTTTGTTGAAAATTATTGAATTTTTGGAACTAAGAACAAATGGAAAGATGTTGGATTTTGAAATTAGAAAATGAATATATCTATTGATGATGAGAGCGGAGTTCAATATGTAATATCACTCCTATGTTGAGATTATGAAATTGTATTCGTTGTTTGGAAATTTATCTTGTGTATAGAGATATCTGTTTTAGGCTATCAGTAGAGGATAGTTTTGATTGTTGTAGAAATTGTACAAGGAATAGGGTGATTGAAAACTATTTACTCATACATCTTGCGTTGAATATTGTTTCATATTTATATATATTAAAAATGTATTGTTTTTAAGAAAAATGGGTGAATACGTTGGTGAATCTAGTTAGGGGATGTGGTTGTGGTGTTATCTATGTTGGCCTGTGTGTCCTTGGTGAAAGTCCAGAAACCCACGCAATTAGGTGTCGATCCTTCCAGCTAGTACCGATAAAATGGCTTTAGTAGTGCTTGTATAGCCTACTGGCAGGCACGTACCTAGAGATTCCCAGTGTTGTTTATCCACTGCCCTATTTTCTGATTTAAAAGGTATTATTCTTAAGAATTAATTTATAACCATGGCAATGCATTGTTTTGAAACATGAAGGAGAAAGTTTTTGGTAATGGCATGCATATGCATTCACCATATGATTTTATTAAGCCTCATACACCGTGTTCAAGCATTCTCTACTGGGCTTTAGGTCACCCTATGTGGAAAACAACTTTCAGGTACTGATGATATGCCTCCACCAAAGAAGCACCTTGGGAGGACCTTGGAGCCGAGAGCTTCCTTTTTGTTCTTTTGTGTAAATTTTTGTTGAACAAGCTTCGACTTTATATGTATTGAGTTTAACACATTTTTGTTGAACTCATGCACTGACTTGGAAAGATGTAGCCATTGAAGCATAAACTTATTTGTACTTTCCTTTGTTTCATGTGATTACTACATGTCATATGCTATAGATTCATGATCTAGGATTTATGAATGTATACATGCATATGTCATCTTTTGTAAGGTAAAAGAGAATTATTGAAAGGTTAATATTTTATAAATTTCTGCTTTTCTATTGGATATCATGATGTGGTTTGTTGTTATTATCTTGGGGCGTTACATATTGTGACCGTCTGATTTCTTGAAGGTGATTGTAGCTTTTTATTTTGATTGGAACAAGTCCCCAAGTGCCTTATCTTTTTTTGGAAAAAATAAAAACAGCAATTTGTTTAGTATATACAAAATTTTTAAAACAAAAACAGAAAAATGTGTTTGATGAATTCTTGAAGGTAAGTGGCTAGAGATGGAAGATGGACGCATGTGGTGGCCGACAATAGGGGTGGCTGGTAGACTACCGGCATTGGTTGTCAAAGTGTTACAAAAATGTGGCATGTTGTGACCATTTGATTTCTTGAAGTGGTTGGAGCTTGAAGAGGGTTGCAATTAGCAGACCGACAGTGATTGATGGTGGTAAATGGCTAGTCATAGTAGAAAAAAGAGGAGAGAGAAAACTTGTTTTGAAAATAAATTAAACATTTTTTTTACTTCAATTTTTTCAAAAATAGAAGAAATACCAAACAAATTTTTTGTTTTCAATTTTTTTTTTAAATATAAATAAATAAACAGAAACATTGTCAAACGAGTCCCTAGTTGCTAAAAGAGAAGAAAACAACTTTTCCACTTAAAAAAATAATAATATTTACCACAGATATTATAACGGTTCTGGTTTAGACCCGACCCACTACACACTGCTAGACCTGGGATTCTGTGTCTTTAATTGTTGTTCATGCCCTTTTGTCATCTTGTTGGTAGTTGAATTGAGTTGTTGGTTGTGTTTGAAACAAGGTTGGGAGTTAGTTTTTCAAAAGAGTGGCTGTCCAATTTTCTTCTTGTTCGCTCGAGCAATACTTTGGTCACTCTAGCAGTCATTGAGATCTCCCAGCATTTTTGTAGGTCTACAAAACTTCTGGGAGCAAGGTATCTTCACTCGAGCGGTCTCTGCAGTCTGCAAAACTTATGGGAGGGGCCCATTGTGTGCTCGAGTGGTGTTTTGGTCGCTCGAGTGATTTCACTTATTGTGTCTTACTCTTGAGCGATGTTTTGGTCGCTTGAGTGATCTGCACCACGTATATCAATTTAGGAAAAGGGATTTTAAATCACTTTTTCATTCCTCTCTCTGTCTCTAAAATACGTTTAACCCTAATTACTTCTCTCTCTCTCTCTCTCTCTCTCTCTCTCTCTCTCTCTAGTTCTTGCTTTAAAACCTCAAATACACTCTTACCCATTGATTTCTCCACAGTTCCTTAGAGAAAATGGTAGAGCTCATCGAAAGCTTCGTTTTAATTGGAGAGGATCTTGTTTTTGGTTCCATCAAACTTCAACTCTTGTTTTCTTCCTCTTCTAAACTTGAGGTAGAGATTTTTTCAACCTTTGGTATGATTCTTAACTTAGTTATTTGCTTTTTAAAAAGGCTTAGTGATTTGGGAATTTGGGGTCAAATCTAAGGTTTGATTTTGAAATGTAAAATAGAGATTTTTCAAATAAATTCTTGAGAAAGGTTGTGAAAGTATGTATATTATTGGGTTATGTTGAAATGTTGGAATTTCCTTCCTTAAATGTGATTTTGGATAGTAAATGAGGTTTTGTCGAAAATTGATAATGTTTGATTTATGAAAGAAAAGGGAAAAGATGTTAGATTTGAAATAATATGGAGAATGTACCTGTTGATGACGAGAGTGGAGTTGGATATTTATTGTCACTTCCATTTTCAGATTTATGAAATTATGCCTGTGGTTGGAAAACAATCTGTTAAATAGAGATAACTGTTATGGGCTATCGGTAGAGGATAACTTTGATTGTTATAGAAATTGAATGAGGATTGGGTCAATTGAAACCAATTACTCATATATTTTGCATTGAGCATTGTTTCATATTTAAACATTGAAAATGCATTGTTTTTGAGAAATAGGAGTGTTTACCTTGGTGGATCTGGTTAGAGAGTGCGGTTGTGGTTTATATTGCTAGCCTGTGTGTCCTTGGTGAAACTCTAGAAACTCGTGCGGTTAGGTGCTGATCCTTTTGGTTAATACTCGTAAAATGGCTTTGCTAGTGCTTGTAGACACGTACCTAGATATTTCCAGTGTTTTATATCCAGTGCCCTGTTTTCTGATGCCAAAGAGTTTTTC
Organism: Camellia granthamiana; assembly: GCA_036172215.1. Lineage (NCBI taxonomy): Eukaryota > Viridiplantae > Streptophyta > Magnoliopsida > Ericales > Theaceae > Camellia > Camellia granthamiana. The sequence goes on along the minus strand of CM069910.1, from coordinate 120,460,393 downwards.
CTCAAATTGAAATATTATAATGATGAGACTGGATTATTTTAAGATGCAAAAGTATAATGTTTGGCAAATATGCATTCACCTTAAGACTTTGTTAAATTTTATACATTATGTTAAAGAATCTCTACTGGGCTTTAGCTCACCCTACATGGAAAAAAAACTTTCAAGTGCTGATGATATGCCTCTACCAAGGACATAGCTTGGGAGGACTTGGAGCTGAGAGCTTCTTTTGTTTCTTTCTTTTTGTAATTATCCTTGTACAAGGCATGGGCTTTATGTGTATTGAGTTTAACTCACTTTTGTTGTACCAAGCATTGACTTGGAAAGTTGTAGCCATTAGCGCATAGACATATATGTATTTCTTTCTGTTCTAATTCATTTACACTTGCTATATTCTTTAGATTGATGATTTAGGATTTATGAATGTATATTCGCATATGCCATCTTTTGTACAAGCACTAATAATTAAGGAATGGATGTTATTGTGTGAGTTCTCCTATTCTTAGATCATTATGAATGTGAGTTGTTGCTTTATTTCGGGGTTTTACAATTTGATATTAGAGTTACCGGGTTTGAATACTTTAGGATCCTGGGATGTGGTTTTTACCACAATGGGTTCATCTCGCTATTTAATATTAGAAATAAACCTGGTATGCTATGTGATAACATGTTTATGCGACTAGATGATTATGAGATTTGATTTCTATGATATTAATTCGATCTACAAGTTTCTAAAAGTCCTATTATAAGAGTAATTGATCACTGCTTATTGTAATTGGAACTCTGGCAATGTCGCAAAACAATTAATTATCTAGAAAGGAAATTCGTTTATAATTATGGCCGCCTTAGCCTGCGAAATGGTAGGAGCGTTGCGGAATACATGGACATTCTCAGGGTTGACAATAATGTCTAGGCCCATGTTGCAGAAACAAGGCCATCCTTTCAGATGAGAGAGTTCTTCTGGTCGAATCTGGACGAGTTTTTCATGGATCTGAAAGAGCCAATAAAGGCCGACAGGTGGCTTGAACATATAGTGAAGACGTTTGAGAGGCTTGGCATCAAGGATGACGGTTTGAGGGTTACCTTGGCATCTTTTTAGCTACAGAGAGATACGGGTCTGTGGTGGAAGTATGTGCAAGGGCGTATTGGGGTGACTTGGGAGGCCTTTGTCAACTCCTTCCAATACAAGTTTTTGCCACCCGCTATTAAGGAGAAGTTGAGAGACCAATTTCTAAAGCTCAAGGAACTAAACAAGCTAGTAGCTGAGTTTGAAGCGGCCTTGACTAGCTTATCGAGGTTTGCACCAGAACTTGTGACGACGGATTACAGATTACGATCCCAAAGTAATCTGGGCTCCTTTTTTAAGTGGTTGGGTCAATGATTATGGATTATGACCGTCTTGCAGAGTTGGCAGCCCACTTAGAGACTGTGAGCCAAGCAGAGGTGCAGCAGCTGAGGGGTCCAGGCAAAGGTCCCAGAATGTTTAGGGATACTGTAGACACCCCATTTTTGACCGCCCTTAAGACTTAGGAGCTACTAATTGCTTACTCGATGGTTCAGGCTATGCTATGCAATGGTTCGATTTCTTCAGCAAGAGGAGCTTCAAATCCCAACCTCGCACCCCTTTTTTGGACCAAAACCATTTTGACCAAAATGATTTTAGACCTTAAAACCCTCTCTTTCAAAACATTTTTGAAAAAATGATTCTACGATGTTCTGAGGCTCGCATTTTGTTAAATGTTGCGCTTTTCGGTAAACCGAGCAAGGACAAAGTGGAAATGAATGAAAGAGAGTTGAACTCTTCAAAAAAATCTTTAAAACATCTTGTTCAGAGGCTTGGAGTTGAAGAAAAGAAGAGGAGAGGGAAGAAACCAAGTTAGGGAGAAGATGGGCATGAACCTTTGAGAGAGAATCGGGCAGCCTTCATTAAATTAGGCCTATCTGTTTGTATACTTGGATTTCAGCTATAAGGCCACCACCGTTTGAAAGAATACTTCCGGGGCTTCATTTTTTATTCAAGAATCTGCTCAAGCCGAGGCCAGATGAGGGAGATATGGCTGGTTGAAGTTAGTCATCAATCCGGTTGGACTGAAACTGAGCAGTCTTCACTAAAAGAGGGATATCTCTTAGCACACATGGAATTTTGATGTGAGGTTGCCACCATTGGAAATATGACTTTCGGGGCTTTAGTTTAGGCTCGAGAATGACCTAAAAATGAGTCCAGATGAAGGCGTTATGCCTGATTGAAGTCAGGGCCAGAACCAGTTTTTGCTGTCGGCCTCTGGGGGAGTGTGCCGGCCACAATTGGAGCTTGCCGGCCATAGGTCGGCCAAAAGTGACCCTTGTAGGCCAAAATTAGTAGTTGGTCAGCCAACAATGTGGCCGGTCGGCCACAAATGCCCAGAAAGCTCAAAATTTGCAGATATTTCTCATCTAGCTGTCCTACACTGCTCCAGATATTTCTGTCTTGATATTTTCGACCAAGGCTTGTATTTTTGCTATATATGGAAGCCATATCTCTCATTTTTGAAGGTTAGAAAGTTTGGGAGCCTGTCTCTGTAAAGCTCTCTCTCTCTCTCTCTCTCTCTCTCTCTCTCTCTCTCTAAACTTCTCTCTCACTTGCCTTTTGTGCATGCACATAGAGAAACACCTCTCCTTTGCCTAGACATCCTTGATGAAAGTGGTTCATCTTTGGCCTAAGGTTGCTTGAAGCTCTCTTGGAGCTTCCTTTAAGCTCTAGAAGGTGGTTTAAGCTCAAATTGTTGCTTAAGTTGTGTCTTCCCATCAAGAGGTATACTCACCTATTTAAGCTTGTTTTGCATGCTTATTTCACCACCTTTTCAAACTGTTTTTGGCCTGGTTTTCAACTACAAAAACCTCTATTTTTCAGTCCTAAAAATGGTGGTTTAAAGTCATTTTGTGTTAAGGGGTTGTCTCCCCTTTTTATTGCTTATTTGCATGAGACTTTGCATCATCTTCTAGCATATTAAAGTCAAACTTTTTGGGCCTTTAAACCACTAAAATTCAGAGAATTTTCGGTGGTAAAATCCACATTTTGAGGTCCAAAATAGGAGGGGGTGGCCTCCCCTCCTTGTGTCTTGTTTGCAAGTGTAGATAGCCTAACATGTGAGCATGTTTTTCTACCTTTTTGTGGCTTGATCTCAGCATGTTTTAGCCTCTGATTTGGCCTACTTTAACTTTGTTTTGAGCCTTCTTGGTCATATGAGTCTTGCCTTGTATAGCTATAGTGCAAATGTCTTCACTAGCTTTGTGTTTTAAGGCCTCTAACATGCTTTACTTGAGATTATTGCATGATATAGCATCATTTAGCATGTGATTTTAGTGCATACATCTCTGTCACACTCTCATAAGCTTCACTCTTTCATTGCTTTTGAAAGTTGTGCTTTGAGCCTTATTTGTGAGCCAACACATGAGCATGCCTTTCTTGCTTTCTGTGCTTCAATTCCAGCATGATTTAGCCACTGTTTTGGCATGTTTAAGCTCTGTCCAGAGCTGGTTTGGTCATTCAAGCTTGATATTGCATGCCTCTAGTGTAGTGCTCTTCACTGGCTTTAATGCTTTTGGCCCTTAACATTTGTGCATGTGTTGTTTGCATGATTTAGTGTCTTTTTCATGCCATTCCAGCACTGAAAAATCTGCAACCTCCCTCATTTCTTCATTTTTCCATTTGTTTCGAGGATTGGTTAACCTTATGATTGTGTTTAAACGTGAGATAGAGCTTATGCTCAATGGCTTTAACTCTCTTTTGAGGGTTTCTACTGGTCAAAGGCATGATCTCTCTCATGTCTTAAATCATCCTTTGGTTAACCCCTCTCTCATTAGAGGACTGTCACATTGGACTTAATCGGTTAAAGGCTTAATCAGTAATGTAAAATGTGTAAACAAAATTGAATCAAGTAAAACTTGAGCAAGATAAGCATGTGTTGCATTCCATGTGTTTGGATCGGACGTTAATCCAAACACAAGAAATGTGGGACGTTTCATACTCAAAGTGATGAAACGTGTCACATTTCTTGGTCGTTATCACCCTTGATCATGCATGATAGGGTGGTGACCCTTTGAGTCTTATGTGCGCATTCATTAAGCTTGTACAAGCTTGACTCTTTGGCCATCATGCATGAAAACGCTTGATTGGTGGCTTGAGAGCCAAGTGTCACACTCCTTTGAGCTTGAGAAATGATGAGGAGGGTGGTAGTACACACATTTCCTTACAAATACATTGCTTTGCCTCTGTTACTCTCTGTTGCAGCAAAAACAAAATTTTGGAAAAATGGGTGGCCGACCAGCCACTTAAGGTAGCTGACCGGTCAGTGTTTGTGGCCGACTGACCACCTGTCCATTTTTGTGCAAAAGTGTTCTTGTTTTGGAGCTGTGGCAGTCTGGAAATTGGTTCGATATTCAAAAAATAGAAAAATGTGCAAACAGAGGCAACCGATGGCAAAGCGATGGATTTTTGGGAGAAAGCAGTCGAGCATGCATGTCTCCCTCGCCCACGAGGCCACTTTACTTGCTTTAAATAGTTAGTTGTAGCTAATTATTTGATTTGAGTATTGTACTTAATTAACTTAGCATAGTTAGTTATTCAATTCGAATCGGTTTGTAATTAATTAGCTTATAATAGTTAATTAGTGGGTTTGTAATAATTAGCTTAGCTTAGTGTAGCTTAGCTTATTTATTCGGACCCTCCTTCGCGAGGGTTTAATGTTGTAATATGGGTGCATGTGTGTGTGTATGTCTTCCAACCCCACTTCTTTCTCCCTTTTATTTAACCGCTTACGATGGTTAGATTAGGGGACATTTTGATTAGCATGCCTTATGCTTTGCATGTTTGCATCATTCATTTGTATTGCATGCACCGGGCTCGGCGCATCATTCAAATTGCATCGTATTTCAATACTTATTTGAATACGTGTATCAAATTGTTGCATTCATATGTCATCTTAGATAGCCGAGCCTATTTAGTTGCATTATTGCATGTGTTGCATTAGGCATTTTAATATAGTTAGGATCATGCATATTTCTAACTAGCTTTTGGTTTGGCTCGGAGTACACTGTAAGTGTTACGCTTTAGCATACTTGCATGAGTGTGAGTGATGCCATGTTTCGCATGCTTGCCATGAGGCTATTTGCTTATGTGATTAACTGCTTGAATGCCTGTGGGTGAAGGCTTTATTGCCTGAATTGGAACAATTCGATGATTGTGAGTTTTAAGCCCACTTTGCGAAGTGAAAAAATCATGTTTTTAAGCCCACTTGAGGGTGGCAAATCCGCGCTTTAGCCCACTTACGAGTGGCACTTTCAAACCATTTTAAAAAACAAACATGAGTTGATTTGTTCCAAGTCTCGCGACTTGGTCTATACTTGTATGTGTGAGCCACATAGTAAAGTTAGCGAATAATCAGAAAAAAAGAACACATGAGGTTTATAAAATAACATATCATGCTTAGTAGAGGCTGATCCTTTGATCGGGTGAACGGGGGTGCTCATTTCAGGACCTTCCCCTCTCGTACCTGTAGACACCCCATTTTTGAACGCCCTTAAGACTTGGGCGTTACTAATGGTTTACTTATTGGAGAAAGGTGTGCAGGGCACAGGTCCGGTTTCCTCGGCAAGGAGAGAGACAAATCTCAACTTCACACCCTATTTTGGACCAAAGCTATTTTGGATGGTTTTTAGACCTTAAAACCCTCTCTTTTAAAACTTTTTTGAAATAAAATTCCCACGATGCTCTGAGGCTCACATTTTGTCAAATGATGCGCTTTTCGATAAACCGAGCAAGGACAAAGTGGGAATTAACGAAAGAGAGATGAAACCTTTGAAAAATCTTTAAAAACACCTTGCTTAGGGGTTTGAAGTTGAAGAAAAAAGGAGAAGAGGGGAGAAAACAGGCTGGAGAAGAAGATAGGCAAGAATTGCTAAGAGAGGGGCGAGCAGTCCTCGCTAAATCAAGCTCATCTGTCTATATACTTGGATTTGAGCTATGAAGCCACCACCACTGGAAAGAAGACTTCCGGGGCTTCATTTTTCACTCAAGAATCTCCTGGAGCCAAGTCCGGGAGGGGGAGATATGATTGGTTGAAGTTGGGCATCATCCCGGTTGGATCGAATCTGCGCGGCTTCACCAAAAAGGGCATAACTTTTTGCACAGGAGGAATTTTAATGCAAGGTTTGCACCATTGGAAAGCTAACTTCCGGGGCTTCAATTTGGACACCACCCGGCCATTTTTTGACCTTACCGGCCATCCACCGGCCAGGCATTTAGCCGACCGGCCAGCATAAATAGCAGGCCGGCCAAATATTGTGCCGATCGGCCATTTATTTGACCGATGACCCTTTTTCTTGGCCGGTTTGACCCTTTTGACTCTTGCAGGCATGGTGCATGCCAGCTGTGCCAGCTGGAGTGCACAGACCCGAACCCCCATACACATAGGTGGTTGTTTTGAGCCTTTGACCCCATTTTTCCTTCTAGAAGATTGAACCCTTTGGCCAAGCTTCTTGGGGAAGCTTGGCCAGCTGTTTTAGCTTCCTCTAGAAGCCTTGAACCTTTGCCCCTTTGACCCTTTTTGATTTAGCTTCTTGGAGAAGCTTCAAGCCATTTCTTATGTCTATATAAGACCTCCTTCTTCTCCATTGTTAGGGGTTGATGGGTTGAGCAAAAAACCAGAGATATATATGTATATCTGATATATACACATATATCCCACCTCTCTCTCCATATCTCACCCCTTTGCATCCAAAACTCCATAGTTCTTGGCCTATTGCACTACAACCCGTACCCCCACCCTTCCATCCTCCATTCCAGCAGCTTGGAGCTCTTCTCAGAGGCTAGGAGGCACCATTTTTCAGTCCAAGAGGAAGCCAAGGCTTGGTCTCCAAGGGTAAGCACCATTTCCCCCTTTTCTAGCTCATTTTTGTACCATTTCTTAGCCCTCTTTGCTTGATGTTTTGAGTTCCGACCAAAACTGAAAATAGCCTTTTTTTGAGCTCTATTTCATCTTTCATTAAGGGTCTTACCCTGTTTGGGACCCCCATCTTGCACTTGCTTCATTACCCCTTTGTATGCCATAATCTTGCATAGTATTTTTGGCCTATGCGTAATCTGTTTTGGAGCATGATGTAACCTGTAGATAGGATTATTTTGAGTCCTTCTTCAACATTGAAGAAGGGCTCACCACTGTTTGGGACCTCCATGTATCACTTGCCATTGTACCCCTCTTTGGTCCCCATTTTTGCATGATTTATTAGCTTATTGAGCTCCTATTTTTGGACCTTGGTCCGAACTGAAAAGAGGCTTATTTTGACCCCCTATTCATGTTTCATTAAGGGTCTATGGCTTTTTCAGGCATCCTTTTTATACTTCATGTTATAGCTCTCTTGGTGCCCTTATTTTGCATAGCATTTTGAGCATACTTGTATCTGTTTTTGGGGTTCATCATAAACTGTAATACATCATATTTTTGACCCCTCTTAAATATTGTAGAAGGGCCCTTCCCTTTTTGGGGCCATCATTTGTGAGTTGCTTCATTACCCCTCTCTTGGCCCCCATTTTTGCATGCTAATTTAGTCCCGTTTGTGGTCACTGTTTGGCCATGTGTCGAACTGTAAACATGCTTGTTTTGGGGCTGCCTTGCATCTGTCTTTACACTTCATGTTCGAATTATGCATGCATTGCATAGCTATAGGCCATTCCATGTGCCAAGTTTCATGTTTCGGGATTCGTTCCATGCATCGGGTATCATTTTGCCATGATTCGGGGCTGTTTTGCATCTCATTTTGCCTCTGAAATTTGCATTGTGTATGCCATGTTCCAATGCGTTGTGCATGTTATGTTGTTAGCATTGTGTGTGCCATGTAGTTGCATTGCATGTTTGCATGTTTGCTTGCATGCTTAGGTCACATGTGCATTATTGTGCATTGCCTCGCCTCTTGATCAACCATGATTGAGGTTGGGTCCCTTGTATGTTTTGTGTGCATTGCATTTGACATTGAAATGCATACTTGGCTTTTGGGCCATCATGCATCGAAATGCGTGATTGGTGGCCTGAGGGTCGAGGGCCATGCTCCCTTGAGTCCATTACATGATAGGGAGTGTGGCCGTGCATACATTTGCTCAAAATTTCATGCCATACACTGCCTGTCCTCTGTTGCTGTCAAAACTATTTTCTACAGGAAGTTTCTGCCGACCGGCAACATCTAGTGCTGACCGGCCATTGGTGAATGGCCGATAACTTCATCAACAACCGATGGTCATTTACTATGGCCGGTGGGCATTTCCTCCAGCCGATGATATTCTACAGTGTGCAAGGAACATGTCCCAGGACTTTGGCAGTCTTTGGAGAGGCAGGGCAATGTAAGCAGAGGCAACAGTGGTATGGTGCGGATTTCCGAGCAAGGCGGATCAATCATGCATCATTCACGCATCCCGAGGCGGGGCTATGGCCACCTTCTTTTGTTATTAATTTGTTAATTAATTAGAGGGTCTGTAATAATTAATTTATTTATTATTCGGACTGTAATATTTATTTGGTCCCCCCGAGTGAGGGCGTATTTGTAATAAGGGTGTGTGAGTGTGTGCATGTCTTCCAATCCTACGTCTTTCTTCCTTTTTATTTACCTGTTTATGATGGTAGGTTAGGGCATATTTAAATTAGCATACCTTATGCTATGCATACGTGCATCCATACATTTGTCTTGCACGCACCGGGCTCGGCTCATCATACTAACTGCACTGTATTTTCAATTCCAAGTTGAGTACTTGCTAGTTGCAGCATTTCACATGCCATGTTTAGGATAGCCGAGCCTGTCTAGATTGCATCCTTGCATGTGTTGCATTAGCCACCTTAACATGAACTAGGATCATGCATATGATTACTAACTAGTTTCTGTTTTGGCACGGAGTACTAGGTAAGCTTTTATGCTTTAGCATATCGCATGCGTGTGAATGTTGCCATGATAGCATGATTACCATGAGGCTAGCTGCTTATGTGATATAACTGCTTGAATGCCTGTGGATGGAGGTTGAATTACCTAAATTGGAATAATGTATTTAAAACTGTGAGTTTTAAGCCCACTAGACAGTGGCAAAACCATCTTTTCTAAAAGCCCACTTGAGGGTGGCAAAACCTGCATTTTAGCCTACTTGCAAGTAGCAAACCATTTTTTCAAAACAAATATGAAATGTTTTGTTCCAATTTAGGCGATTTGGTCTATACTTGTTTGCTGTGCGCATAACATAGTAATTCTAGGCTAATAACCGGAATAAGAACACATAATGTTTTTAAAACAAGATATCATGGTTAGTAGAGGCCGATCTTCGGATCGGGCGAGAGGGAGTGCTCATAGCTGACCTTCCCCAATCGTACCCAAGTTCCCGAGCCGAGGCAGCTTTAGTGATGACGGACACGTGGCCTTTGGCACCGAGTCAGGGTTTCCTAAATTCCCCCATTAAAAAATATTTAGGTGGCGACTCTGTATCTGGCAAAGCAGTCCATGTTTGGCACTTCTTTCAAAAATCTGTTTTCTCAAAACGATTTGCCAGATTTGGACTCTTTGGTTCAGATTAAGAACCGTGACAACTTGAGTCCGAACTGTAGTAGACCCACAAAAACGAACAAAACGGGACTCACCCTCCCGGGGCGTTCAGGGACGTCTACAGTTTCTGGCGACTCTGCTAGGGACATTAGAGAGCTTGACTCGAACTCGTGATATCCTATTTTGATTACACTTATGTGTTTCTTTGCATTGCATGTGCATTGGTGCGCCTAGGACACCGTGTTGGCCATCTGCTATTCCTGAGTGGTTTGCTGGAGGCTTGTCTTGTCAAGGCATGACCATAAGGCTGACCGGTTGCGGGCTCTACCAGTATGGGAACACAAACCCCGGTTTTACCGGGGCACCTTTTTCGACCATTCGACCTAGTGCATATTCGGAATCCATAGTGACCATTCCAAACTAGGACAGGTTGCTTACCCGATATAGGTTGTTTGAAACCGCTGCGTGCGTAGTGAAACCCTAGCTCCTGACAAAATAGGACAGGGAAACCCTACCCCAACATAGGGGTGTTTTGGCTCTCTTACTTGCTATGTGCTTTTAGAGTGTATCCCTATAGGAACGCATATACCAGTTTGCAAGTCTGGGTATCAGGTCTGTGGGCATCAACATCAGTATTTGGGGAATCAGTTTTACCCGAGGGTATCAGTTTACAGGCAGATATTTGGGGAACAGTTATCAGTATTGAGTACAGTCGTTCCAACTATCCGTTCCAGTGAAATTGGGCTGAGATGTTGTCTGTTTTCTCTTTTGCTAGGGGGTAGTCTTGGAACCATAGCTTCAGAAGGCTTCACTATCCCCCGGGTCAGAGAAGGCTAGTCAGGCACAGACCACCAGTATAACAGCTACCAGATCAGTGATCTTTGCGCAGTCGGGTTGAGGTTTCCGAGCCTACTGCAGACACATATATACCGGTTGCTCAGTCGAATTAGGACAATATGTCGAGTCTGGAAGAAATGGTGCGCCAACTCCAGGATAGTATGAAAGCCATGCAGCAAGACGCTGTCCGTCAAGCAGAATTCGCCAAGGAACAGGGCGTGGTCATAGCCCAACAGGCAGAGACAATTGCCAGACAAGAGCAACAAACCGGAGCATCTGCTTCGCATCAAGCTCCTCCACCACCAGGGGTTCGGACACCCGGGGAGACAGCTAATGTCCAGGATGATACGGACATTCCAGTCGGGCCAGTTCCGCCCCCGGTCCTACCCCAGCTATCTAAAACACCCACTAACCTACCAGACTCCCCCTTTGAGTTCGAAACGGACCCCACAGCATTGAAAGTGAGCAAGCTTGAGAAATTGTTCAAGAAGTCTCAAGGGGCCCACTCCAATCCTGACATTGAAGATGGGTATACAGACTCGGCTATGACGTTGCCGGACAAATTTAAGATGCCGCACATCGACCACTTTGATGGATCTGGGGATCCCATGGTGCATTTGCGGCTGTTTTCGGACATACTAAGGCTGATAGGCCTCACCAGATTACAGAAGCTATCATTGTTTGGCCGGACCCTGTCGGGTATAGCGGCTATCTGGTACGCAAAATTGGAGGATTCTGTCAAAAGGAACTGGGAAGAGATGGCCGAGGCCTTCATTGCTCAATACTCCTATAATACTCAGATTGAGACAACAAGGCAGGAGCCAAAGGAGAACTTCTCCGACTTTGTGGCCCGTTGGAGGGCTAAGGCTTCGACGATGACCGTCAGGCCCGTTGATAAGGATCAAATCCGGATGGTTGTGCGCAACCTCCAGCCAAAACTCATGCAAAAGCTGATTGTCCTCTCCCTTCCCACCTTTGCGGATCTACACGAGATAGGGGTGCAAATCAAGGATGCTATGAAGCAGGGCCTTATTAACCAGGAGAAGCAGCAGCCCAGGAGGGCATTTTCCCGCAGTTCGTATGCGACCACCAGTGGCGATGCGACCGCAAGATCTTCTAAAGTAGGCATGGTCACTACCACCACATCAAAAAAGGCTACCCCATTCACCGGTGCGTCCAGAAGTAGTTCACAGACGACCAAATATCCACCCCGAGTCAAGAGGGTTTTCACCCCACTTTACATGCCTTTGTCAAAGGCTCTAGAGGTCTTAATCTGGAAGGGACATCTGAAACCATTGGAACAATGGCCTTTACCTGATCCTCTCCCTCCAAAGCATGACCAGACTAAGTACTGTGCGTACCATCAACAAACCGGTCATGAGACCAATAGCTGCTTTCGTCTGCGCCATGATGTACAGGATTTGTTTGACAACAAGGTCATTGCCGCACCATCTCAGCAGAGTCTATCACCACTGGATCAGTGAACTTGGGGGATAGTATGAATATGTGATCGGGGGATGAACCACCTGCGGGCGGCACTCAGTTTACTCCAGACGTGGGAATGGCGCGCACTGTTTTGAACAGTATGCAAATACTAGTTTTTGTACTTTCTGGCTTGGGTATTGAGCCAGTTCTAGTGTTTTGTTTGAGTCTGTCTCTTTGTTTTGAGTCAGTCTTTTTGGTTAAGGTCTGTCTTGTTGTATCGAGTCAGTCCTGTTATGTAGGAGTCGGGTGATTCCGGGGGTGTTACCTCGGACATCACCATTTTGTTTTGTGTTCGTCTTTTCATTTTCTTTTGAGTCTGTTTCTGCCTTAGAGCCAGTTACACCAGAAGATTTGAATGGAACAGCAGTGATTTTCACACTCTTGTGTTTGTATCTGCCATGTGCTAGTTGTGCCAGAAATTCCAAATGAGATGGCAATATTTGACTAAGAACCCTGTCTTTTCTGTGCCTTGAAGTCATTGTAATGACCTGAGTTTTTCAAAACTTTTTGAACGCTGCGGTGAAAACAAAGAGGAAGGAATTCCTCGGGATTTGCAAAAATTTGATCAAACTAAGAGAAAGAGAGGCGTGCTAAGCCCTTAATGAATGAAATCATGCTTGTTAGCGTGAGTACTGAGAAGGACCCTGGCTTGATCCAGACTGGTTTCACACTATCTTCAGCGTGAGTGATTTGTCGCTTTCTTAAAAAATTTCAAAAACAAAATGTTTTGCGCGGTCCTGCGAAGACCTGTGTGGAATCGCTCTTGAGATTGTGCAGCCTAGGATCGCTCTCGGCCTCGAGACTTAACCCCTTTGCTTCTGAACCTTGAACTTGAATTCAGAAGGTTCAACGATCAACTACCATGTGAGGCCTGTGTGGCCAGATTTGAAGCAACCCTAGAACAAGAGGCCAGGAAAGTCGGATCAAGAAGATCAGAAGATCAGAAGAAGCTTGCAAAGCTAGAACAGAAGTACCCTTCGAACTAGGGGCAAAGATATCAGACATGCTCGAAGAGCTGAAGATGAGTCCTCTTGCAAATCAACAGCCACTCTCCTGGATACGGATGGCTTCGAAACCCTACAACCATTTGGCATGGACCAAGCTACACTTTTACCCTTGAGAGGCTCGCTGGGCCAAAAACCCAGAAGGGCAACCCAGGCAAAAGTTAGAGCAAGAAAAAGAACAAAAAAAGAAAAAAGAAGAAAAAGAACAAAAAAAAAGAAAAAAGAAGAAAAAGAACAAAAAAGAAAAAAGAAAAAGAAAAGAATATCAAAAAAAAGGAATGAAAAGAATAGAAGAAAAGAAAAGAAAGAAGAACAAAGCTCGCAAGGTCGAAAACCTGCAACAGGCGCCTTGGCAAAAGTTAGAGCATAAAAAGGAGAGGTTAATACCCGAGTGTACCTCACCCCGAACTACGTAAGGCTTGATTCCCATGTTTTGGGATACGTAGGCAACTTCATTCTGAAGTCCAGCCGTAAAACACTTCAGATTCGATTATGTCCATGTAATGGTTTTGATCATCCTTGCCTTCTCTGTATCCGGGAGTTCGGTCATCATTGATGAAGACTGTTTACGAAATGCTGCAGCATCGTCCAAACAAGGGGCAACTTTCCGTTGCCATTCAATGCGCCGCGGTGCCGTTCAAACAAGGGGCAACTTTCCGTTGCCATGCAGCTCCCCTCCAGCAAGGGGCAATTTTCCTTCGAATCTGAGGTTGTGCATCTCGAGAGTGGGTTCTATGCTCGTTGAGCAGTGGCCATTTGCAAAAATAGTTTTTGAGAATTTTTACGGAGGTTGACTAATTTTCTCGAAAATTGTTTCATCTTTTCCAAAAATTGGACCATTTCTTGGACCCAAAAAAGGAAAATTTTTCAGTGCTCATAGCCTGACTTGCGTGATTTCAAATCAAAAGTTGACCAAGCATGTTAATCTAACTCTCATTTTTGGTCAAATGTTTTTTTTAGGAGAAAACTAAAACAAAAAAAAATGGTCAAAATGATGAAACTAGGGGCACAGTTGAGTCAGGCTTCCTGTCTTTCCCCATTGTCAACATACTTGCCAAGAAGGGCATCATACCTGCCGACGTGACGGAAAAAGGGCACCACTGAAGCTAGCCACCAAAGGGCCGAAAAGCTCTCACACCCTCCGAGCAACGAGGTGTCGAGCCAAGTGCGAAGCACGAACTGGAATGAGACCAGAGATTCCACTCCCTCATCTGGACAGATCGTGATCACAGTCCGAACTCCAAGCAGAGCATCATCAATCGATGTCAAGCTACAGATTTGCTACACACCCAGTTGTAGCACAGCCCTCTGTGGGAGAAACTCACTAGCTGCGTGCAGAAGAAGAAGAATCTAGCAGAATGCTAGGGGGCACGAGCCCACAACTTGCTGTTTATCTATCAACCACCCAGGGGAGGGATGAAAAATGAGAGGTTGAAGAATAGAGAGATGTGCGATGAGAGAAAAAGTGAGAAAAGGGCTTTTTCAGAAAAACAAAGCTTGAGGGCCGAGTGATGTGAGAACCACAAATGAGAAAGGGTGGGAAACACTACCCCGGTGAAATAGGCTCCCTGTGCACGTCTGAGTGTCGTGTCTTTTTGTTTTATCTCGATTTTGTTTTGGGTCGTTTCGAGTGTTACTCGATGTGTCTAGGTTGTGTGCCTTTTATTTCCTTATTGAGTCTTTTTCGCTGTGTCCAGTTGTAGGCTCAATACTCAGTCGAGAACTCATTTCTCAATTTCAAAAAAAAATCATTTTGTGCTCAGGGTGCTGTGCCATTCTCCACATTTGTACAAAACAGTATTTGTTCTTTCATAAAACCGCAGGGTTCAACCCAGGTCATATGAGAACAGTGAAACCAAGACCTATCTGAAGCTATAGTGGTTCCGGACTGCAAGGCAAAAGCAAAAGAGGAAAGTGTCGGGCATCTGAGTTTGTTTCAACTTCAGTAAGCTCCGAGATTGCATTCCGTATGCACCCCGTTAGGCCTTGTCAATGCTCTGAAGTATGAATGTGCCTCTACCTCAAGCTCAAGCTCAAGCCCAAGTCTGCTTCAAGCCAGAATGGGAGTGTACCTTTTCAGAGCCTTTGTACTGTGAGTTGAAGGTAAAGTGTTCGAAGAGCACAAGGGGAGATCCCCATCGGAGAAGAGCGGTTCACCGCCACTCACCTCATGAAGTGCTTTCTAATGCGCTGCTTTGTCCATTTATTACTTTCCTTAAGCATTATGCATTGTAATGCATTGTACCTATCAAGTTTCTTTCTAAGTCATGCACGATATTGTATGTACGGTTCATTCAAAGAAGTTCCGTTTGAGATCATTTATTAGTGTATCAATCACACTTCATTCGTTTTGTGTATCTATCACACACATTATCATTTTGTGTATCTATCACACATATATTCACTTTAGTGTATCAATCACACTTCATTCAGTTAGTGTATCAATCACACTTCATTTATTTAGTGTATCGATCACACTATGCTCACTTTGTGTATCTATCACACTTTCTTTATTCGCTTAGTGTATCAATCACACTCTCTTCACTTTAGTGTATCAATCACACTTCATTCATTCCGTGTATCTATCACACACATTATCCTTTTGTGTATCTATCACGCATATGTTCACCTTTAGTATATCCATCATACTTTGTTCACTAAGTGCATCTATCACACTTTGTGTTCACCTTTAGTATATCTATCATACTTGTTCACTAAGTGCATCTATCACACTTTGTGTTCACCTTTAGTATATCCATCATACTTTGTTCACTAAGTGCATCTATCACACTTCATGTTCACCTTTAGTATATCTATCATACTTGTTCACTGAGTGCATCTATCACACTTCGTGTTCACCTTTAGTATATCAATCATACTTTGTTCACTAAGTGCATCTATCACACTTCGTGTTCACCTTTAGTATATCCATCATACTTTGTTCACTGAGTGCATCTATCACACTTCGTGTTCACCTTTAGTATATCTATCATACTTGTTCACTAAGTGCATCTATCACACTTCGTGTTCACCTTTAGTATATCCATCATACTTTATTCACTAAGTGCATCTATCACACTTTGTGTTCACATTTAGTATATCTATCATACTTGTTCACTGAGTGCATCTATCACACTTCGTGTTCACCTTTAGTATATCAATCATACTTTGTTCACTAAGTGCATCTATTACACTTTGTGTTCACATTTAGTGTATCCATCATACTTGTTCACTTAGTGCATCGATCACACTTCGTGTTCACCTATTGTGTATACATCACACTTGTTCACTTAGTGCATCTATCACACTTTGTGTTTGCCTTTTGTGTATCCATCACACTTTTCTCACTTCATTCATTTAGTGTATCAATCACACACTTTCTCTTTGTGCATCCATCATACTATGCTCATCTTGTGTATCCATCACACTTTGCATCGTACAGTGTATCCATCACACTACGCTTACCTAGTGTATCCATCACACTCTCTTCACTTTTGTGTATCTATCACGCATGTTTGTCCACTTAGTGTATCTATCACACTTCGTTCACTTTTGTGTATCTAACGCACATGTTCGTGAGAATTGCATTATTCTCTTACATCCTTCCTGCATGAGATGTAGTTTGGTTCATGTCTACTTGCTGGCATAGCATTCACTTAAAATGTTGCATTTATTTTGCATAATTGCTTCATCACAGCTCTTTTTGCATGATCATAAGTTATGCACTTGCATTGTGCATCACTTTGCATCCTGCCCCTGAACTACGCTGGTTTGATTCCTTGCAAAGGGATACGTAGGCAGCCTGCGGGTACAACCATTTATTTATCTATATTTTGTTTGTTCTGTCCAAGTCTTCGGCCTTGTCAAAAATCGGTCGTCTCTGGGCTTTGACATTCACTCTCGTCATTGTTATGACTTCCGAGTTTTGTCAAAGAGGGGCAACTGTAGACACCCCATTTTTGACCGCCCTTAAGACTTGGGCGTTACTAATGGTTTACTTGTTGGAGAAAGGTGTGCAGGGCACAGGTCCGGTTTCCTCGGCAAGGAGAGAGACAAATCTCAACTTCACACCGTATTTTGGACCAAAGCTATTTTGGATGGTTTTTAGACCTTAAAACCCTCTCTTTCAAAACTTTTTTGAAATAAAATTCCTACAATGCTCTGAGGCTCACATTTTGTCAAATGATGCGCTTTTCGATAAACCGAGCAAGGACAAAGTGGGAATTAACGAAAGAGAGATGAAACCTTTGAAAAATCTTTAAAAACACCTTGCTTAGGGGTTTGAAGTTGAAGAAAAGAGGAGAAGAGGGGAGAAAACAGGCTGGAGAAGAAGATAGGCAAGAATTGCTAAGAGAGGGGCGAGCAGTCCTCGCTAAATCAAGCTCATCTGTCTATACACTTGGATTTGAGCTATGAGGCCACCACCACTGGAAAGAAGACTTCCGAGGCTTCATTTTGCACTCAAGAATCTCCTAGAGCCAAGTCCGGGAGGGAGAGATATGATTGGTTGAAGTTGGGCATCATCCCGGTTGGATCGAATCTGCGCGGCTTCACCAAAAAGGGCATAACTTTTTGCACAGGAGGAATTTTAATGCAAGATTTATGCCATTGGAAAGCTAACTTCCGGGGCTTCAATTTGGACACCAACCGGCCATTTTTTGACCTTACCGGCCATCCACCGGCCAGGCATTTAGCCGACCGGCCAGCATAAATAGCAGGCCGGCCAAATATTGTGCCGACCGGCCATTTATTTGGCCGATGACCCTTTTTCTTGGCCGGTTTAACCCTTTTGACTCTTGCAGGCATGGTGCATGCCAGCTGTGCCAGCTGGAGTGCACAGACCCGACCCCCCATACACATAGGTGGTTGTTTTGAGCCTTTGACCCCCTTTTTCCTTCTAGAAGGTTGAACCCTTTGGCCAAGCTTCTTGGGGAAGCTTGGCCAACTGTTTTAACTTCCGCTAGAAGCCTTGAAACTTTGCCCCTTTGACCCTTTTTGATTTAGCTTCTTGGAGAAGCTTCAAGCCATTTCTTATGTCTATATAAGACCTCCTTATTCTCCATTGTTGGGGGTTGATGGGTTGAGCAAAAAACCAGAGATATATACGTATATCTGATATATACACATATATCCCACCTCTCTCTCCATATCTCACCCCTTTGCATCCAAAACTCCATAGTTCTTGGCCTATTGCACTACAACCCATACCCCCCACCCTTCCGTCCTCCATTCCAGCAGCTTGGAGCTCTTCTCAGAGGCTAGGAGGCACCATTTTTCAGTCCAAGAGGCAGCCAAGGCTTGGTCTCCAAGGGTAAGCACCATTTCTCCCTTTTTTTGCTCATTTTTGTACCATTTCTTAGCCCTCTTTGCTTGCTGTTTTGAGCTCCGACCAAAACTAAAAGTGGCCTTTTTTTGATCTCTATTTCATCTTTCATTAAGGGTCTTACCCTGTTTGGGACCCCCATCTTGCACTTGCTTCATTACCCCTTTGTATGCCATAATCTTGCATAGTATTTTTGGCCTATGCGTAATCTGTTTTGGAGCATGATGTAAACTGTAGATAGGCTTATTTTGAGCCCTTCTTCAACATTGAAGAAGGGCTCACCACTGTTTGGGACCTCCATGTATCACTTGCCATTGTACCCCTCTTTGGTCCCCATTTTTGCATGATTTATTAGCTTATTGAGCTCCTGTTTTTGGACCTTGGTCTGAACTAAAAAGAGGCTTATTTTGACCCCCTGTTCATGTTTCATTAAGGGTCTATGGCTGTTTGAGACATCCTTTTTATACTTCATGTTATAGCTCTCTTGGTGCCCTTATTTTGCATAGCATTTTGAGCATAATTTTATCTGTTTTTGGGGTTCATCATAAACTGTAATACATCATATTTTTGACCCCTCTTAAATATTGTAGAAGGGCCCTTCCCTGTTTGGCGCCATCATTTGTGAGTTGCTTCATTACCCCTCTCTTGGCCCCCATTTTTGCATGCTAATTTAGTCCCATTTGTGGTCACTGTTTGGCCATGCGTTGAACTGTAAACATGCTTGCTTTGGGGCTGCCTTGCTTCTGTCTTTACACTTCATATTCGAATTATGCATGCATTGCATAGCTATAGGCCATTCCATGCGCCAAGTTTCATGTTTCGAGATTCGTTCCATGCATCGGGTATCATTTTGCCATGATTCGGGGCTGTTTTGCATCTCATTTTGCCTCTGAAATTTGCATTGTGTATGCCATGTTCCAATGCGTTGTGCATGTTATGTTGTTAGCATTGTGTGTGCCATGTAGTTGCATTGCATGTTTGCATGTTTGCTTGCATGCTTAGGTCACATGTGCATTATTGTGCATTGCCTCGCCTCTTGATCAACCATGATTGAGGTTGGGTCCCTTGTATGTTTTGTGTGCATTGCATTTGACATTGAAATGCATACTTGGCTTTTGGGCCATCATGCATCGAAATGCGTGATTAGTGGCCCGAGGGTCGAGGGCCATGCTCCCTTGAGTCCATTACATGATAGGGAGTGTGGCCGTGCATACATTTGCTCAAAATTTCATGCCATACACTGCCTGTCCTCTGTTGCTGTCAAAACTATTTTCTGCAGGAAGTTTCTGCCGACCGACAACATCTAGTCCCGACCGGCCATTGGTGAATGGCCGATAACTTCATCAACAGCCGATGGTCATTTACTATGGCCGGTGGGCATTTCCTCCAGCCGATGATATTCTACAGTGTGCAAGGAACATGTCCCAGGACTTTGGCAGTCTTTGGAGAGGCAGGGCAATGTAAACAGAGGCAACAGTGGTATGGTGCGGATTTCCGAGCAAGGCGGATCAATCATGCATCATTCACGCATCCCGAGGCGGGGCTGTGGCCACCTTCTTTTGTTATTAATTTGTTAATTAATTAGAGGGTCTGTAATAATTAATTTATTTATTATTCGGACTGTAATATTTATTTGGTCCCCCCGAGTGAGGGCATATTTGTAATAAGGGTGTGTGAGTGTGTGCATGTCTTCCAATCCTACGTCTTTCTTCCTTTTTATTTACCTGCTTATGATGGTAGGTTAGGGCATATTTAAATTAGCATACCTTATGCTATGCATACGTGCATCCATACATTTGTCTTGCACGCACCGGGCTCGGCGCATCATACTAACTGCACTGTATTTTCAATTCCAAGTTGAGTACTTGCTAGTTGCAGCATTTCACATGCCATGTTTAGGATTGTCGAGCCTGTCTAGATTGCATCCTTGCATGTGTTGCATTAGCCACCTTAACATAAACTAGGATCATGCATATGATTACTAACTAGTTTCTGTTTTGGCACGGAGTACTAGGTAAGCTTTTATGCTTTAGCATATCGCATGCGTGTGAATGTTGCCATGATAGCATGATTACCATGAGGCTAGCTGCTTATGTGATATAACTGCTTGAATGCCTGTGGATGGAGGTTGAATTACCTAAATTGGAATAATGTATTTAAAACTGTGAGTTTTAAGCCCACTAGACAGTGGCAAAACCATCTTTTCTAAAAGCCCACTTGAGGGTGGCAAAACCTGCATTTTAGCCTACTTGCAAGTAGCAAACCATTTTTTCAAAAAAATTTGAAATGTTTTGTTCCAATTTAGGCGATTTGGTCTATACTTGTTTGCTGTGCGCATAACATAGTAATTCTCGGATAATAACCGGAATAAGAACACATAATGTTTTCAAAACAAGATATCATGGTTAGTAGAGGCCGATCTTCGGATCGAGCGAGAGGGGGTGCTCATAGCTGACCTTCCCCAATCGTACCCAAGTTCCCGAGCCGAGGCAGCTTTGGTGATGACGAACATGTGGCCTTTGGCACCGAGTCAGGGTTTCCTAAATTCCCCCATTAAAAAATATTTAGGTGGCGACTCTGTATCTGGCAAAGCAGTCCATGTTTGGCACTTCTTTCAAAAATCTGTTTTCTCAAAACGATTTGCCAGATTTGGACTCTTTGGTTCAGATTAAGAACCGTGACAACTTGAGTCTGAACTGTAGTAGACCCACAAAAACGAACAGAATGGGACTCACCCTCCCGGGGCGTTCGGGGACGTCTACAGTACCCAAGTTCCCGAGCCGAGGCAACTTTGGTGATGACGGACACGTGGCCTTTGGCATGAGTCAGGGTTTCCTAAATTTCCCAAAAATAAAATATTTTGGTGGCGACTCTGTAATCTGGCAAAGCAGTCCAGCTTTGGCATTATTTGATTCAAATTCTGATTTTCCAAAATGATTTGCCGGATTGGACTCTTTGGTGTTTATCAGTCTCACATTGCACTTTGTGAGATTAGATTCAGAACCATGACAGGAGTCCGAATTGTAGGAGACCAATTCGCGCCTCTTCGAAAGGAGGGCGCACAAAGAAAGTCGATTCTATAGATACTCAAGGGACAATAAACGGCAAAGGGGTTCCACACCATAACAGACCAAGGCCACACAATTTAGATCCACTATTCCTATACCGAGTTCAGGTTCGGGGAGAGGTAATCAGGGTGGGTTCACTTGTTTTAAATGTGGTTAGTTAGGCTACAAGTCATCAGTTTGCCTGCAGAGAGGAGGAGGGCAACAATCTGCACTGTCTTTGGCTCGTCATCAAAGCCAAAGTCAAGAGAGGGGTCAACTGCCTACCTGTTATTAGTGTGGGTAGTCAAGGCACTTAAAGAAGTTTTGCCCTCAGTCTTCTGGCACATCTGGTGCATCTGGTTCAAGGCAGACACAGAGCCATCAGCCAGCACAGTCAGCACAAACCTTGAGTGCCAATCAGGGAGCCACGTCAACTCAATCCATGTATCCAACCTGCGCTCATAGCTATGTATGTTGTTACCATACCGAATAAGTTACCAATACCTTTCGTAGTGAGAGGTAATTGTTTGTTGTTCAACTCTATTGCCAATGTGTTGATTGATACTGGTGCATCTCATTCATTCATATTGTCTTGTTTTGCATCCGTTTTGGGTTTGGAGTTTGAATTGTTGGAGTTTTCTCTATTGGTTGAGACATCTATTAGGAGTAGAGTGGCATTGCGTCGATTATGCCGATTTTGTGCAGTATCGATGTGTATGCCATCAGGAGAATGCATTTATTTTATATGTGACCGAGGTGATAATTCTACTTTTCCATTGTATGACCTTAAGGGTCGAAGGGAGTTGAGTTTCCTTTTTACCGTCATGGTAGCTGATAAGGGTAGTATGATCCAAAGTGAATTACCTAGGGTAGTTTGAGAATATCCAGACGTTTTTTCGGAGGATCTCATAGAGTTGACACCACATAGAGAGATTGAATTCTAAATTGACTTAGAGCTAGGCACGACTCTGATTTCCATGCACTACATAGGTTTGTACCAACAAAGTTGTGTGAGTTGAAAGTGCAACTTCAATATTTGTTAGATAAAGGCTTCATTTGCCCTAGTACTTCACCTTAGAGAGCACCGACTCTCTTTGCTAAGAAGAAAGCTGGCACGTTGCGACTGTGCATCAGTCATTGGAAGTTAAACTGGGTAACTATTAAGAACAAGTACCCATTACTGCAAATAGATGATTTGTTTGACCATTTGAAGGGGTCACATTGTTTTTTCAAGATTGATTTTAGATTGGGTTATCACTAGTTGAGGGTAAAGGAGGACGATATTCAAAAAACGGTATTTCGTACGCGGTATGGCCATTACGAGTTCTTAGTAATGCCTTTTGGATTGACCAAGTCGCTTATGGACTTGATGAATCGAGTCTTTCATGAGTTCTTAGATCGATTTATGGTTGTCTTCGTCAACGACATCTTAGTCTACTCAACCTCTAAGGAGGAACTCGAGGAACACTTACAGGTTATGCTTGAGTTGCTTAGAGCACATCGGTTATATGTTAAGTTTGGGAAGTCTGAGTTTTGGATTAGTGAAGTTAAGTTTCTAGACCATGTGGTGTCCACGAAAGGATTGGCCGTGGATTCATCTAATATAGATGCGATGCAAGATTGGGAACAAGCTAAGAATGCCTTTGAGATCCGAAGTTTCTTAGGCTTGGCCAGGTACTACCGACGTTTTGTGAAATATTTCTCCAGATTGGCCTTACCATTGACTAGATTGATGAGCAAAAGAGTTAGATTTATGTGAAGTGAGACTTGCAAAAAGTCATTTTAAGAACTTAAGATTAGACTCACCACTGCTCCAGTTTTGATTATTTCGGAGAGGGGTTTGGGTTATTCAGTTTATTGTGATGCATCTCGGGAAGGTCTAGGTTGTGTATTGATGCAAGAGCGGAAGGTGCTAACGTATGGTTCACGACAGTCAAAGACACATGAGGGAAACTATCCCATTCACGAGCTAGAGTTAGCGACCGTGATTTTTGCCTTAAAAACTTGGAGGCATTACCTATACGGGGAGAGATTTGAAGTGTTTTCCGATCACAAGAGTCTAGAATACTTATTTTTACAGAAAGAGTTGATTTTGAGGCATAGGAGGTGGATGGAGTTTACAGAAGATTATGATTTTTAGTTGCATTATCATCCGGGGAAGGCCAACATAGTGGCCGATGCATTGAGTAGGAAATTCGTGAGCAGTGTAGCTAGCATCGCCATGAGGAAGTAGGAGATGTTAGGCGCTATTGGCGAGTTTGACTTGCACCTTGGTGAATCTATTGAGTTGGCCACCTTATTTACCACAGTTTCACAACCTACCTTAGTTAGTTGGGTTATAGAGGCACAATGGTGTGATCTTGAAGTAAAGGCTATCCGAGGGAATATCTCCTATGGGAAGATGGAGAAATGTTTGAATGTTCATTCAAATTTGAGTGTAAGATATTTAGACTGACTTTATTTGCTAGAATCTTGTAGAGAGGAGGTACTTTGAGAGTTTTACCATTCATTTCTTGCGGTACATCCGGGAGGCACAAAGATGTATCACGATCTTAGTTGCCAGTTTTGGTGGAAGGGAATTGTAACAACCCGGCTCTCTTATATACTTTAATTGCCTCATTATATATGTGCTTGTGTGCTTGATGTGAAATTCCATGTTTAAATGTGTGAATTACATGTTTATAAACTTGAATCTATCGGTTATGAGAAAATCTGTTGAAATTACAACCTTTGGACTGGAAATTGACAGCCTTAGAGGTGCAATAAATTGAAATCGACTTTATAGTTATGATTAACATGATTTTTGGAACATAATATGAAGTTTTATAAAAATTTGATTCGTAATGAATTAATAGGAGCTATTTGGATAAATTTTTAATTAAGCCCAATTTAGACTTAATAAGCTTAAGTGATATAGGATATATACAAGAGCCTTAGGAGACTAGACTCAAATAAACTCAAAATATCTCCTGGAAAGAGCTTCTAGAGGAAGAAAGAAGAGAAAAGAGAGAGGAAGAAGAGAAATCAACATAGAAGCTTAGGAGCTTGGGAAATTGAAAGGGAAATCAAGAATTTAGCTCAAGGTGAGTGTAAATTAACTAAAATACCTTAAATCTTTCTTCAATGAATTAGAATCAAGACTTAAGATGAAGCTTTTACACTTGAATAGTTAGGGTTTTTGAATAATGATCTTGCTTGAGCAACTAGTATGAAATCATCATGGATTCCTCACATTTGTTTGATTTAAGAGTTGTTTTCTTCCTTTTTAGTTTGATTTGAGTTAAATTGTGGGAACTTGACTTGTAATCTTGGGTCTTGGTATGCTTTGACCTCATGTAAGCATATACAAATATATATACCATGAAAAGATGGAGAAAATGAAGAAATTATGGAAGTTAGGGTTTATATTTGGAATTTAACAGAAGTTTTGATCTAATTGAGCTTGAGTTTCATGTTTATTATGCTCATATCTTATGTTTTTGAAGTGAAATTGCTTGAATTGGACCTTAGAAATGCATTGGAGAAGCTTGAACTTGATGAATTTTCAGACTGCACAAACAAAGCCAGAGCTGCATGTGCGGGGCTCACAGCTGCACATGTAGAAAATAGGGCAAGCAAGTTGAACATTCTGAAATAAAAGCACGTGTGGGCTGCATGTGTGGCACCTTTTCCGCACGTGCAGTGGGGGTCCTCCGTATGTGCAGGAAAGAGGGAGAAATATTACTGCATTTTGTTTAGCTTTTCGACCCTCTGAATCTATTAATGAGTGTATTTAATCCCTCCGAAATGCTTAAAGATGGCTAGAAATTGAAAGAAACGAAAAAATGATAAAGTGAAGAAGCTAAGAAAAGAATGGATTACTTATCAAAATTGTATGTGTTGAATGTGTAGGTCACTCGTCGGAAGGGACCATTGCACGACCAAATCATAGTGAGTAATAGCATTGTAAAAATATGTTCTTATTTAATTCTCTATTTTATTTTGATATGAACGATGTGGCTAATTGCTATTTTGAAACGATTGATTGATATATATATATATATGACATTGGATTATGATATAAATGTGCTATGAACGTTATAGAATGCCTTATTACGAGTGGTAAAGGATGCTTGACGAATGTTAATGAACAAATGAAATGTGGACCTAAGGTCATTTTGTTCCTGTTATAAGTGATGGGCCCGAGGCCGTTATGTTTGATATAGATTGGTTATGAGTTATGGGCCTAAGGTTGCGGGGGATGGAGACATGTCGATGTTTTATCTTCCCTATGATAAGAAATTGTGAAGAAGTGGTTTGCAAATACTCTCAGATCCTGTTGGACATTCTTGATCCTCTGATTGCCACCTGAAAAAGGATGAACACTCCGGTCAGGTGTGCCAGAATTATCACTCCGACGGACAAGTTAGTATATGCTCTCCAGTTTGCTTCTCTCTCAAGTTTATTTAATCTATTCTCACATACCTCTCTTTGGTTGATGTTGCTCTTATTTATACTAGTCCCTGGTCCCAGGGGTCGGGCTTACTTTCAATCTAGCGCACAACTACTCATTCGGCCTTTCTGTCGTATGCAAATTCCCACTTGGCTTCTTGTACGGCTGATTCCATGGCCGATTTAAATATTCGGCTTCAAGATCCTCCAGGACAGAGCCAAATAGTATTTTTCTTGATTTCCTTCAAATAGCTTTGGCTTTCCTTAATAAAAATATATTCAGCTCCTACAATTACCCCCCAAACATCCAACTAACGCCAATTAGTCAGCATGTTTGGTCTTCAACTCGGAGAGTCAAAAATACGGTAGTTACACTCTTTCCAATACTGAAGCATCAGTACGTCCACGCTTTTTAGAAATCATTATAATTTATCGCCCCTTCATACGCTTCATTTATTTAATGCGATTTGAAATCGTGTTATCCCTTCGAATGTATGTTTTTTTTGAATACGCAAGGCTTCTTGGTTGCCTGTTAGCATCCCTCTTTCATTTCACGACCTCTACAACTTCTTCCCGTTCCTCATCGTCCTCTCTACTCCTTGTAAGTTCTTCTTTTCTTCATTCTAACTTCTATTTCCTTGTTTGTTTTTAGTTTAGCGTACTTTCTATTCTGGCTCAGATGGCGAAACATTTGAAAGCCCTTCTTTTTGCGGATCATATTTCCACTTTTTGATGCCATTTTTCTATTCCTGACGACGTCCATCTGTCACTCGTGGCAGAGAGCGTAGTTGACATAGAGAGGACCGATGTGAATACAATCATCTTTCCTCTCCTGTCAATCACTGAGGGCGGAGTCCATTTCCCCCTTCACCTGTTTTTAAAGGCCATCCTTCACCATTGGGGTCTACTCCCTTCTCAGCCTAACGTAAACTTTTACCAAATCATAATCGGAATTGTAGAATCAAACTGCCATCTTCAGCATTGTTATGCCGAATTAAACTACCAAATCTTGGAATTCCTGCTATTCGGCATTGTTATGCCTTGGCCAAATCCTTTGGCCGACAAGGACGCTACTTTTTTAGGGCCAAGGACACCGACCACCATTTGGTGACTATGCTTGCCAGCTCTAGCAAACGTGTTGACGATGTCATGGTCGTTGTCCGAGGCAACTGGGAATTCGACGAGGGCGAAGATCGCCTAGATCCTGTGCCTAGACAAAAAGGTGAACCAGGTGGCCGTGTAGTCCTAACCTTCAAAAACAAGGGTGGGCCGCCCATATACTGTTACGATATGAACCTACATACGCCACTTTTTCAGCTGCTGATCATATTCCGATTTTGAAGGGCGAACAACAGCTCACGACACTTATTTTCCTGAACTACAAGAATCTTAGGGAAATTGGTGTCGGAGATTCGGATTTGGAACAAGGTGAAGTCCGTCATCAGGTCGCTGAACCAAACGAAGTCGATTTGGAGGAAGTCGACACGGCTCTTAACTCGACTTTTAAGGAAGTCGGCCTTAACTCCTCGTCCACTTCAGGCCAGGTTGACATATCGTTGGATGATGATATTTTTACCGATTTAGGAGATCTCCCGGCACGGAACTTGAAGACATAGCCGGTGAGTCGCTTGCACAGATGGCCAGGAAAAAGAATGCCGAGAAGATGGTGGCTCGAAGAAGGGCCGAGGCCGCCAGGTCTGAGCCCCCTCCATCTGTTTAGGCTGACTCTGTTCCTCCGGCTCCGGTTGAGGCTATAATTTCTCCAACTATCGTCGAAGAAACGGAGCAAGCTATTATGGAGAAGTCGGCCATTGGGCAATCAGACAATCAATTGGCCGAACAGAGGGGGGAAAAACGCCCCGCCAGGTTTGGAGCCGATCTTTTTGAAGAGTTAGTTGACAAACGGCCACACATGGAAGAACTATAGGATATCACAGCACCGTTTATTATCCAACCCAAAATAAAGAACAGGCCGGTCTCTGCTGACGCATCGCCTTTAAAGGAACCCATTGTGGCGCTAAGTGTGGCCTCATCAATATTCTTGCCAGTTGATAGGGCTGCGTTCCATGCAGAGCCGGACATGGTGTCGATAGTGCTAGCTGCTCAGTCGACGGTATTGGTATGTACACTTATTATTATTATTATTATTATTATTATTATTATTGTTATTGTTATTGTTATTGTTATGCCGATTAACTTATGCTTGCTTTGCTTCAGGCGGCAGGCAGGATCGCAAAGATCGGTCGCCGACATTATGATGCCCTTGAGCAAATCTGCTCTCTCAAAGCAGAAATTGAAACCAAAAAGAATAAGGCTAAAGAGGCATTGGCCGAACTGGTGGTGGCATCTCTCGGGGGCGACTCTGAAGCCAAGAAGGCGAAGGAAGAGAAGGCTAAACTCTCGAATCTTCTCAGAATTGCCGCTGAAGATAGAGCAAACGTTAGTGAAGAAGCACTAAGGTTAGCCAAGGAAGCGA
Source organism: Camellia granthamiana (assembly GCA_036172215.1). NCBI lineage: Eukaryota > Viridiplantae > Streptophyta > Magnoliopsida > Ericales > Theaceae > Camellia > Camellia granthamiana. The sequence continues at coordinate 120,432,241 of CM069910.1, read as the reverse complement.
TTGCGAAGTTGGAGGCCAATTTGGAAGAATCGAGGAAGGCGAAAAAAATTGCTGACTCTGAGGTTTCCAAAGCATTCAATGTCGACAAGATTGTTGCCTTGGAGAAATACGTAGAGGAAGTACCTAAATTTGAGAATCGGGGATTCAAACACAACTGGCTCAAAGCTCTAGCAACCGCTATTGTGGTATTGGAGTAGCCAATTCCATATGAGCAGCCAGAGGTTGAGCCACTGGAGACTGACCTTGAGGAATAAGTAATGTAATTTTGTTTTTTGATTAGCATTTTCTTGTACATAATTTTTTGTAGATTTTTTTATTAGCATTTTCATGAGTAAAATGATGACCGATTGTACTCAATTTTTTAATGAAAATCGCCTTTTTGCCTATTTTCTGTGTGCTAATTTGAGATTGCAATCGTTATTAACTTGTATGCCGAGCTCAATAGTTAAAACTAATTTGAATGTCAAAATAAATGCAGCTCAATTCGGCTATAAAATTGTATACATTTCTTGGCTAGTTTGTTAGCAAGGACAAGTTAACGCCGAATAACCTGTGTACGTTGCAAGTTGCAACTTGTGAATAAAATATTCAGCTCAAAGCTAAACGTTTGGCCAAATGAGGTAATGTATTGTCATTCGGCTATATCATCGAATGCCGATTATAGTGATTCCCTTGCCTCATTTGGGCATACTGTTACAATGCCGAATGACCTGTGTCCCTTGCAGGTTGCAACTCGAGAACAAAATATTCGGCTCAAAGTTTAACGTCTGGCCAAATAAGGTAATGTATTGTCATTCAGCTATATTTATCAGATGCCAAATATAGTGATGCCCTTGCCTCACTTGGGCATACCGTTACAATGCCGAATAACCTGTGTCCCCTGCAGGTTGCAACTCGAGAACGAAATATTCAGCTCAAAGCTTAACGTCTGGCCAAATGTGGTAATGTATTGTCATTCGGCTACATCATCAGATGCCGATTATAGTGATGCCCTTGCCTCATTTGGGCATACCGTTACAACACCGAATAACCTGTGTCCCTTGCAAGTTGCAACTTGTGAATATTGTGATGCCCTTGCCCCATTGGGGCATCCCCTTACTGTGCCGAGTAGCATGTGTCCATTTGGAAATATTTCAGACCCTGTGAAAGAAGCGGGGCTACTGTTGGGCACATCGAAAGTGTTATGCCCATAATTAATGAATGAGGTATTTAGTATTTAAGAAGCTGCGGGCACAGAGGACGATAATCGATGATTGGAGGAAAAGCAGGAACATAAGTTGGGCCATAGATGTCGTAGAGGCTGTTCTTCAATAGTAAAGGAGAAACAAGAAGTTTAGCTGAGTTGGACACTGAAATGCATCGTACTACTGGAAGCGAAGTGCAAAGAGCAGGGGATGTAGCAACGGAGGGGAGGGAGAGACGTCGGACTCCCAAGTGTCGGAGTCGGTCCCCTAGAATAGGTGACGCAGTGAGGTCTCCTAGGGATGGGGTGCAGCAACGAGGGGTATCAAGGAGTCATATTGACGGTCAGAGTGCTGTGCGAAGTGAGCCAAGCAGAGCTCCGCACCCGTTGAGCTTTTCGGTTTTCATTGGGAATAAACCGATGACTGAAGCAGATTCGATTGTCCGTGACCCAAATGTGGCAGTCAAGTTTGCTCGACAGATCTTTCCGCCCGAGGTCCAATAATCAATGGTTGGTCGGCCTGACTATGAAGTTTTTTGAGACGGCGTCCATAGAGCGGTGAGGGGTCTATACACCTCTTATGAAATCGGAATGCGTCTTCATGCCGCGCGGAGGGAGATAGAGCAAAAAGACAACCACATTTGAAGCCTGGAACAATGCGCAGAAAAAGCCGACAACGAATTAAAAAAGGCCAAAACCTCCGGCAAGCAGCCAGCCAGTCAAGTCAACCCAATCGTAGCGGAAAAGGTAAATCAACGGCTTTTAGATCATGCCATTGCCAACCGAGAGACGGCGAGCATGTTCGCAAGAGAAGCAATAAGAACAAAGGCTACAATAAAGGTTTTTTTGACGGCCAGAAAATTGGTATCGAGAAGACGAAAAAAAAGTTAGCTGGGGACGTCTGCCGGTGCGAAAATCATGGGTTCAAGCATGGGTGGACTAAGGCTTCGCAGGCGGCGTGTATTGACGCGGTGTTACCTCTATATCAGAATTACAAGTTTCCCTTCGAGGCTTATGATACCGAGAAGACCGATGATGAAGAGGGTGCCAAATAAATTTTAATGTCCATAAATTTATATATCGCATTGTACCCTTTAAGTTTGTAGAAAGTCATGTATTGAGGCTTTATTTAATGAAGTAAACATTTTCTATATTGGTCCGATTTGATGTTTATTTTTGCTTGTGGTAATCATACCCTAATTCGTACCAGTTTCTATATTGTTGAGTTTTATATTTTGTTCGGTGTTGGCCAATCGTGACATCCACGAAAGGGCGCTCCAAATTCAGAGGCTTATTCGGCCCAAACGTGGCATTCACAGATGGGGCTCCGAATTCAAAGGCTTTTTGTGTGGGCCAATCGTGATATCCACAAAGGGCGCTTCCGAATTCGGAGGCTTATTCAGCCCAAATGTGGCATTCACGAATGGGCTCCGAATTTGGAGCCTATCTGTGTTGGCCAATCGTGATATCCATGAAGGGTGCTCCAAATTTGGAGGCTTATTTAGCCCAAACGTGTCATTCACGGATGGGACTCCCTATTCAAAGGCTTTTTGTGTTGGTCAATCATGATATCCACGAAGGGCGCTCCAAATTCGGAGGCTTATTCGGCCCAAACATGGCATTCACGGAAGGGGTTCTGTATTCTGAGGCTTTTTGTGTTGGCCAATCGTGATATCCACGAAGGACGCTCCGAATTCGGAGGCTTATTCGGCCCAAATGTGTCATTCACGGATGGGGCTTCGAATTCGGAGGATTTTTGTGTTGGCCAATCGTGATATCCACGAAAGGCGCTCCAAATTCGGAGACTTATTCGGCCCAGACGTGGCATTCACGAAGGGGGCTCCGAATTTGGAGTCTTTTTGTTACCAAACCATTATTCTCATGACAGGAAAGAAAAGGCATTGCATTGGGAAAATCAAAGATGTACACAGCGAAAATTCAAAACAAGCTATCATGCCGTACAAGTTGTCTTAGTGATAAATTTTGTGCAAATGTGTAGAACTCAAGGGACGTGGCAAACTTCTTCCAGCCATGTCTTTGAGCCGATATGCCCCTGTTCCGGCGATTGATTCAACCTGATAGGGGCCATCCCAGTTGGGACATAACTTTCCGTCAGCGGAATTCCTAGTAGCGGGAAGCACTTTCTTAAGGACCAATTATCCAGGTGTATAACGACGCAGCTATACGCGTTGATTTTATGATTTAGCAAGCTGTTGCTGATACCGCACCATGGAAGTAAGGGCACGGTCTCGGCGTTCTTCAATCAAAGTCAAGTCCAAGGCCAAATTCATGTCATTACAGCCCATGTCAAAAACCTTCGATTTCAGAGTGGGTAAGCCGATCTCCAGGGGGATGATTGCCTGGGTTCTGAAGCATAAAGCGAACGGCGTTTCCCCAGTGGATCGCCTTGGAATAGTGCGATAAGGCCACAACACACTGGGTAGCTCTTTGACCCATCTGCCTTTAGCTTTTTCCAACCTTTTCTTGATGCCGTCCAAAATGATTTTGTTGGAGGCCTCCGCTTGACCATTGCTTTGTGGATAAGCTGGTAAGGAAAAGTAGGGCTGAATACCATACGTGTTGCATAATTCTCAGTAGACGCCACAATCAAACTGGGTGCCGTTGTCTGAGACAAGTGCTCTTGGTATGCCGAATCGTATTATGATGTTTTTCCATACGAAACGCTTAATGTCGGAATCTCGAATGTGTTATTTGACCCATTTTGTGAAATAATTTGTCCCGATAATCAGGAATCGCTTGTTCCCTGGAGCCCGTGGTAATGGTCCGACGATATCAAGTCCCCATTGAGCAAACAGCCAAGGACCAGTGATGGAGTTTAACTCCTCGACAGGCAGATGAGTTAAAGGGGAAAACTTCTGGCATTGTTCACATTTCTTGACATAACTCTCAGCATCTATTCGCATGGTCGGCCAATAGGACCCTTGTGTTATGGCTCGATGGGCCAAAGAACGTCCACCAGAATGGGCACCAGAGCTGCCTTCATGTATTTCAGCCAAGAGTTCCTTGACTTTATCCGGGTGAACATATTAAAAGGGATTTTTTGTAGATCTTCCCCTGCAGATCCAAGTAGTATTGCAGGGCTTTGTTTCGCAGTTTGTGTGCATCTTTCTTATCCATTGGAAGCTACTCGAAGGATAGGAATGCAGCGATAGGGTCCATCTAACTTGGACCTGGTTCAGTGATGTTGATCTAAACTGATTCAGAAGAGGCAATGCTCAGCTCAGGGACGAATCCTACTTCGATTGTCCGTTTAATTTCTGAGTTGATGGCAGAGGCTAGGTAAGCCAGGGTGTCTGCATGCGTGTTCTAATCCCGGGTTATTTGATTCAATTCATGATGATCGAATTCGCGAGCAAAGAATTCACCGTTTTCATGTAGGCTGCCATGTGGTCATTTTTGGCTACATATTCCCCTTTCAACTGGTTGATGACTAGTTTCGATTCACAGAAAACAAGCAAACGCTGCGTACCAAGGTGAAGTGCATTCTGTAGGCCGATTAACAATGCTTCGTATTCGGACTCATTATTTGATGCATCGAAGCCCAGTTTGATGGCCTGCTCGATTATTGCCCCTTCGGGGGTCATGATTACTATACCTGCCCCACTGCCACATTGGTTGGATGACCCGTCATAGTACATCTGCCAGATGTCTCCAACATATATTCTCCAGTTGGGCTTTGGTTGCACTTGATCAGACTTAAAGTCAGCGGGGGATCCCATGAATTTAGCTGCAAAGTCGGCGAGCACTTGCCCCTTGATGGAAGTTCTGGACAAAAATTGGATATCATACTGGCCGAGTTCCAGAGCCCATTTCTAAACATGCCCCGATGCTTCCGCGCTACGGAGTGCTGACCGAAGGGGGTAGTCCGTTAGTACCCCAATGGTATGCCCCTGAAAGTAATGCATCAGTTTTCTTGTAGGCATGATGAGAACAAGGATGAACTTTTCCAATGGAAGATAACGTGTTTCGACATCAGCCATTACTTTGCTCACATAGTAAACTGGTCGCTACGCCCCAAGTTCTTCCCTTAACAGTACGGTGCTGACCGCTTGGTCAGATACCGCCAGATACAAAATGAGCGGATCGCCTGCCGAAGGTGTTGCCAAGAGTGGTACTGATCATAGATAAGTCTTCAAGCCGTCCAAAGCGGCCTGGCACTCAGGGGTCCATTCAAAAGCTTTACCTTGCCGAAGTGTGTAAAAGATTTGTCGGCAGCGATCGGTGGAACGACTAATGAACCTGTTGAGTGCGACGACCATTCCCATAAGCTTCTGAACCTCTTTGACCGACCGAGGAGAGCCAAGTTCTAGAATTGTTGTGATTTGCCTTGGGTTGGCTTCGATTCGATGGTGGTTAACGATGTAGCCAAGGAATTTTTCGGATCCGATGCCAAATGCGCACTTCAAGGCGTTCAGTTTTATTTTGTACTTTCGAAGAATGCCAAATTTCTCTTCCAAATCGGCTAGATGGGCATTCTTTTCCTTGGATTTGACCACCATATCATCGATGTATACTTCCATGGTACGACCGAGTTATTCCTTGAACATGGTAGTCACTAATCTTTGGTAAGTTGCCCCTGCATTCTTCAGCCCGAAAGGCATGACCTTGTAGTAATAGGTTCCTCTTGGGGTGAAGAATGCGGTTTTTTCTTGGTCCTCCAAATGCATGGCAATTTGATGGCAGCCTCTGTAGGCGTCCAAGAAGCTCATACGTTGATGATGTGCTATTGCATCTATGAGTTGGTCTATTCTAGGGAGGGGAAAACAGTCCTTGGGACAAGCTTTGTTTAAGTCTGTGAAATCCACACAAACACGCCAAGATCCATTCTTCTTCTTTACAACCACGGTATTGGACAGCCATGTAGGATAGGTTACTTCGCGAATTGTCCCGGCATCAAGTAATCGATCAACTTCTTCAACAACGGCTGAAGTATGCTCCGCGGCTGACCGCCGACTTCTTTGAATAATTGGCTTACATTTTGGATCAACGTTTAAGTAGTGCCGGGCCACAAATGGGTCCACCCTTAGCATCTCGTATGGTGACCATGCAAACACATCGACGTTGCCGAGTAAGAAGGATGCAAGCTCTTGCCTTTCAACTTCGTTCAAGGAAGTGCCGATCATGAAGAACTTGTCAGGAGTCCCGTTAATTTCGACCCGATCTAGGGCTTCGGTTGCCTTTTCACTCGGGGTTTTCCCAATGTCCTCAAGGCTCTTCCAATCCAGTACCTCAATTGAATTCACTTCCAGCTCCTTTGGTCTCTTTGTAGCAACAAAGTAGCATGACTGTGCCTATTTCTGAGAACCTCGAACTTGTTTGATACCGTACTCAGTCGGAAAGTGAAGTAGTTGATGGTAGGTACTTGGCACGGCTTGCATGGTATGCACCCAAGTTCTTCCCATGATGAGATTGTATGGCCAAGGAAGTTTGACAACCAGAAATTCTATATCTACTGATCTAGTGCCCGCCCGAACTAGTAGTGTGATTTTGCCCAAAGGATACTCTGGGTTAGCATTGAAGCCGAATAATGGATAATCGGCTAGAGACAGATCCGAGTCAATGAAGCCGAGTTTAACAAAAGTTTTGTAATACATTACTTCCAAAGTACTTCCTTGATCAATGAGAACATGTTCAATGGTGAATCTGTCCGAGCATAGCTCGATGACGATGGGATCAGTGTGGGAGAGAGTTACTCCAACTAAGTCAGTGTCATCGAAACTAATCCTCCCAGTTTCATGGGGCCGTTTCGCTAGCGTGATTGGCCTATGTGGGCTAGACTGCAACTGAATTGTATGCACCTCGGATGATGTCAGCAAGCTGTATATCGTATGAATTACACCAAGTGGAGGTGAATCTAGCCATAAGGCTACTGTGTTTGATGAATTATTCTTTCGGACGTGTTGCATCAACCGGCCGTCTTACAACAACTCCTCCAAGTGATCCTTTAGTGCATAACAACTGTCGGTGTCATGACCGTGGTCTTTGTGATACTCACACCGTTTATCCCGTCTCTTTGTATCGGGAGGTCCCATCATCTTGGGCAGCAACTTAAAGAACGAAAGGTGTTGAACTTTCGAAAAAATCTTACTGATCGGCTCTGTTAACTCTGTGTATTTCTTGTCTGAGCACCTTGTGCGCCTGCTATCCACTTGATATTGTTCATTCGCTCGATGTGAACATTGGTCATTTGATCGGCGCGAGTCACGCCTTTTGTCTCATTTAGCCCGATTCCACGGTTCGGGGCTCCTTGATGGCACAACGCTTATTGGTTGAACGATTCCAGGCGGAGCCGTCTTATCGGCTTTCTGCCGGGCTTTGACCCGCAGGGCATCATCTTTCACTTTGCAATATTCTTCGACTTTCTTCATTAACGCCCAGACTATTTTGGAGGGTCGTCTGGTCAATAAACTGCGGAGGGGACTATCAGGATGCAATCCCATCTTAAAGGCGGTGGTGGCCATGGAGTCATTGTAGGCATCATCTACCGGATTAAAGCATTCCCAATAGCTTGCCAATCATACCAAACCCATCAACATACAATACTTAAATCAGAAAAAGGAAAAAATGAAAGAAATGAAGAGGACAGCAACCTAGCTAGAGAAGATGAGAAGAACAGGAGAGGTAGACAAGGGGCAGCACCACTACCAATGCAGTCGGCACTATGAGAGATAGAAGGAGAGAAAAAGAACAGAGGACAGGGAGACAAAGGCAGCGCCACTACAAGTGTAGTTGGCGCTGCGAGAAAGTAAGAGTGAGAGCGAGAGGGAGAAAGAGAGAAGAAGAAGAAGAAGAAGAGAGAAGAGGACATACCTATGTCGTTCGAGGCCACAAGAGTGAGGGAATGAGAATGGAGTTTCAAGTGTTTAACTAATTTTAAGCACAAAAAAAAAAACATTAGGGCACATACAACATTCAAAATGGCCTAGTTTTAACAAATAGTTTAAAGGCAACCAAGAAATTTGGTCACCATAAATATTACCCTACTTTTCAGCAATTAAATAATGATTGTCCCAAAAAATATATATTTAGTGACTAATATTTTCGTCGCCATATCTTAATTTCGTCGCAAAATTTTTTCCCCGTTCCCACCAAAAAATTTGGTTTGGCACCAAACTCAACAGCAATCAAATGTTTTAACTTGTTGCTAATAGTTTAGTTTTTGGCGACCAAAAAATATACGGTCACCAATTATGTAAATTTGGCGACTAATTTCTATTTTAGTTGCCAAAAAACGTCACCAAAAATGTTTTGGTTGTAGTGGCTGTAGTGATGGTGGCAAAGAAGTTGAATCACTACTTCCAGGCTCATCCAATCAAAGTGCTAACTAAGCACCCATTAAAGTCTCTACTACAGCACGAAGACTTGCCACGAAGGATAGTGCAATAGGCTGTCATTCTAGGTCAGTGCGACATAGAATACAGACCAATAACAGCAATCAAAGGACAGGTCTTAGCCAACTTTATTGCTGAGTTTACATCAAATGTAATTTCAAGGCCTAAACCAGTGAACCTCGAACTTTAGAAGGATATTGGGATCATAAGATATGCAAATTGCAGTACCCCCCAAGCCTACTAACAAAATAGGAACCCAGAAGAAGAAGTTTGAAAAGCCAAAACCGTGCAACATTTACATCGGCAAACCCTTCCGACTCTTGGTCGACGGCAGTTCAAATCGGCAAGGAGTCGGGGTAGGAGTTATTTTAGTTTCCCTAGATGGGCCGATCATAGAGCAGTCAGTCAGGTTGGGATTGAAGGCCTCAAATGACGAGATAGAATACGAGGCATTGGTTATTGGTTTAAAGCTGGCAACAACAATTAAAGCTAATAAGGTGGTGGTCTACTGTGACTCCCAACTCAGAATAAACCAAGCAACGGGCGAATATGTTACCTGAGATGAAAGAATTATGGCTTATGTCAAAGAAGTGGTCCAATTGTTGAGCCAGTTCAGGAATTGTTGACTTTAACAAGTTTGTTAAGAAGATAACAGCCATGTAGACGTACTAGCAAACTTGGCCTCGGCTATAAATTCTGATTCTCCCAGAACTATTATAGTGGATTACTTGTCAGGCCCAAGTGTTAAGCCTATGGTTACCGAGTATGAGGCGATGTGTGTTAAGTTATGTCCAAGTTGGATGGACCCCCTTGTGAAGTTCATAAGGGATAGCAGACTACCAGAGGATAGAAATGAGGCGCACAATGTTAAACCAAGGTTGGCAAGGTTCTGCTTGTTAACCAAAGGTCATCTCTACAGGAAGTCCTTTACTAAATGATTATTGCGATGTGTACACCCTTTCTGGGTGGAAGACTTCTTGTTTGAGATCCAAGAGGGAGTTTGTGGCAATCATGTAGGGGCAGATCGTTGACCTATAGAGCTATTTCACAAGGGTACTGGTGGCCCTATATGCAGAAGGATGTAGAGGTATACGTCAGAAAGTTTAAGAAGTGTCAAAGGTTTACGCCTTTGATACATCAACTAGCTGAGGACCTTAATCCGGTGTCGTTCTTGGCCATTTGTCCAGTGGGGTATCGACTTGATTGGACAATTGCCCAAAGCCATTGGCCAAAGAAAATTCCTCTTTGTGGCTACTAATTATTTCACAAAATAGGTAGAGGTTGAGCTATTAGCCAAAATCTGAGATGTGGATGTAACAAACTTCATCTGGAAGATTATCATCATAAGGTTTGGGATTCCAAGAACCATTGCGGCAGACAACGGCACCCAGTTCGATAGTGATTAATCAAGAACTTTTGCGCCAAGTACAAAATAAAAAACTATTATTCAACGCCAAGCTTTCCACAAAGCAATGGCCAAGCCGAGGCTACAAAGCAATGGCCAAGCCGAGGCGTCGAGCAAGACAATCCTAGATGGTATCAAGAAGAGACTAAAAGTAACTAAGGGCAAATGGGTTGAAGAGTTGCCTAATGTTCTGTGGGCATACCGTACTATGCCGAGAAGATCAACTGGAGAAACCCCTTTTGCCATAGCCTATGGTATGGAGGCAATCATACCATTGAAAATTGGCATTCCAAGAGTTAGAAATCAAGTTATGGAAAATGGAAAAAATGATGCCTTTTTAGCTCGAGATCTAGATCTGATTGAAGAAAGAAGAAAGAGAGCAACACTTCGGCTAGGGGCATATCACCAAAGACTAGCAAAATCATATAACAAGAAGGTTAATCTTAGAGAGTTTAAAGTTGGAGATCTCGTCTTAAGGAAAATCGTCAACAACAAGAAAGATCTTATGGAGGGAAAACTTGGCCCAAACTGGGAAGGACCTTACAAGATCATTTATGTTGCCAGTGTAGGAACATATTGACTGGAAGATTGTGATGGCAAGCAGTTGCCAAAACCATGGAACACTAGTAATTTGAAGTTTTTTTCATTAAGATTTCTTTTTGATGTAATTTAGCAGTTGATTAGCTAAAGTTTTGATCAATAAAATCTTAGTTTGAATTTGTTCATTACAAATTGTTGTTGAGACTTATATGGTCTTGAGATTTTTAGAAAAATAGGTAATATTAGGCTAATGTGATATTTCAATGAGAAATTGGACGTTTAACTTAGGCTTGTCGAGATGACAGAGTTACACTAAGTTAAAGGGATGTTTGAATAAGAAACATGATGAAACCATCGATGACTTTGCTTAGGGGGCAATAACGTCAAACAGCCGACTTGGTTAGTTTGTGACAAAAAGCCAAGGTAATTAGTACTGTGAAATCGGTGCACTATGGTTTAGCCTTAAGTGTTTTGTTTAGACAAGCTAAACACAATGACATCGGTCATGGATGTTTAAGTTTGCAAGACTTAGACAAAATTAAGATGTTAGATCATTAATGTGAAGGTAAGTTGAAACTTACATTGACATTAGGGAGCAGAGATCTGAGATAAGTTAAGTTTGAATTTGTGATTTGAAAAGAGTAATACTTAGTTAAATTTTCAAAAGATTTATTAGTTACGTAAGACAACAGTTATACCCGAGATGATGTAATATGATGTAGTTGTGACTTGCGTCCAAGATGTTACACTTAGAAAGTTTTCAGAAAAGTATCAAACACATGCAAATAAACAAGACATGCACAGAAGTAAAGCACAACACCTAGAAAAGAAAGAAGTTGTTCATTTACAAAGTTGAGTTGTTCAAACTACATCTGAAGTCACTTCGGCCTTGCAAAAGCAAGGAAGAAGACAATTGTTCAAAAACAAGAAAGAAAAGTACAAAGCAAAAGATAAAAAGAAAAAATCTTAAGTGCTGGCTTCTAGGTTAACAGTAGGGGGAGTGTCAAATTGACCCACTTCGGCGGTTGGCATTGGGTTCGCCTTAGTGGTCGGAGTAGCATCGATGTCGGCCTCAATGTCGCTAGCCTCCTCGTCCATCTCTTTCATGGCTTCTTCGATGCTCTTCTCGACCTTAGTCTTCTCGGCCTGCTTTGTTCCAAAGGAAGTGCTCTTGCTAGCCTACTTATCATCCTTAATGAGATCAATGACTTGATCATTGAGTGTAGGAGACTTGGCTCCAACAACAGCTTCTTCATCTTCTTCCTCTTATTCTTCTGAGTTGGTTGTCTTCTCGAATTACACTGGGGAAAGAGGAAAGGACAGTTTTAGCTTGGTGAGATCTTTGTGCGGCGAGTCCTTGGGGACAGACAAGGAAGTGAGCACAGCAGAACATCCGAGGCTGTAACCTCTGTTGCAAGTAATGTTGACCTACTTATTGTAGCTCTCCTTCACGTCAGCCTTGCCTTTCTCATAGGCCCTAGCATCAGCTTCTTTGAGCTTTTGTTCTTTGGTGGCCATGGCTTCGACCAGTTTTTTCTAGATAAGGGCAACTCTCTCTTCAACGGCCTTAGCTGCAACATCGATTTTCTATTCAGCAATGTTTGCAGCCTTGATCTTGTCTATATGTTTCTTTCTCAAGGCCTCGGATTGATTCAGTTTGTAAAGGTAGTATGCTGCCTCTTGGGTCTTTTGGTTAAGTCTTTTTTCATCATCTCAGCCTTGAGTGCAAAGGAATAAACATGTTGCATAGACTGCAAAGAGAAAGAATTAAGTTAGCAAAAAAATTTCTAACTATTGAATGCTGTACAGAGTAGTGAAGGAGATCTTGCCAGAACAGAGTAGCGCATTATGAGGGTCAAGTGCTCATACTCGTTGCACTCGTTAATGGTATCCATATCAGCTAGGAGCAGTAAGCCTGTAGTGAGAGCAGCAGTGACCTCGAGGTCCCTGGAGACGCTGTCTCTGACTTTCAATAGCTGGTCACCTACTTGGATCTCAGGGAACCAAGTGTCCTCAACAGTGGCATCCCTTGTTCCGTCAAGTCCAACCGATTTTGGGCATTTGCTACTTGGCGCCTCGGTTGATTTTGAGGTTCGTCTCTTCTCAGTAGCAACCATCATGGAAATAAAGATACTGTCTTTTAGATCTTTCTCATCAGAGGATAGAGTGACCATCTATTCGGCTTTGGTGACCCTATTTTTTTTTGGATTATGGAAGGAGATGGAGTGGAATGAATGGTGATGATGTCAGGGAGGTCACCCAAAAGATCCTCTACAACGGCTACACGACGTGCCATTTCTTTCAAAGTTGCTGCGAGTGTGACGTCGAGTTTGATATTTGGAAGAGTGATTGGAGGGTTTGCTAGATTGTAGACTAGCAAGTCAAGACCTTGGTGTTTCTTGCTACGAGTTCTTCCTGCTGGGGCGTTGGTAGGTTGGCATAGGTGTTAGTGTTGGGAAGGCAGGACGTGAAGTGATGGTGTTGATGTGGATGGTTAGTCGGCTAGATCTAATGTTAAGCCTTGGTCTAGATGAGCAGGAGAGATAGGTGTTGCTGCTAATGGTGGAGTCCTACTTCTTGATGGGAGGTCAGAAAGAGAAAACTTGTATGTTGCTATGTAATTGAGCATGAGGGAAGCTTTACGCTCTTTGATGGGTAAATCAAAGAGCCTGGTAAGGTCAGCTCTCTTGATGTATGCTTTGCGGAAAGATTTGCTTGGTTGAGGAAGTTCTACAAAACAGAAAAAACATGAGTTAGGAATATGAATAAGTGTAATATGTTCGTTTCAAGGTGTGTGATCTTGGGAACTAGTGCTTACCCTCATGATCCCCCAAAATCCCTCTACACAAAGGGTAAGGGCGAAAGTTGTCATTTGGAGCAAATTTCCAGTTGCCCGAGATAATGAGATAGTCTTCCCTAGCACCCTTGTTGGAGTTTGGAAGGTCAGCTATCAGCTTGTAGATGGTGGACCTAGGTTTGAGGTAATAGGAAATACCGATTGCAGACTTGAAACTACTCGTGGTGTAAAGGTACAGGACATTGGAGAGGTCAGCCTAGCGCTATGTCAACAACATAGCTCGATGATGCCGTTTATGATTCTAAAGGTGTTAATGGCAAGTTACATGGGGTTGATTTTGTAGAAGTTCATCATCTGGTAGAAAAAGATGTTGAAGGGAAATCTAATTCCACCATCTATGATTGATACCACGGGGAATGGCATGTAGTCATCTCCAGGCATTATGGAGTCATTCTCCCTAGCTAACCTACTATGGACATCGGCCAGGATGTCAAATTCTCGGCGAAAGTTCTCCATCTTAGTTGGGGTGTATACCTTCCATTTGTGCATGCCTATTTTCTAAGATAGGGTGTTTTGGTGTTGTTTACCTAGGGTGATTCTAGTGTTCTGAGTGTTCTAATTCAAAGATTCTAGAAATCTTATGAAGATCCTAGAAATCCTAAGTTTGTTCTCAAAGTTGCTAAGGTCTCTATGTTTTCCCTAGTGTGATTCAGTGGCAAATCCCAAATTCCTAAACTAGAGAATGCAAAAATAGAGGCAAATATGCAAGAATTTGAAAGAGCAATATGGAAACGTAGATGGAAAAAATGAAAAACAGACTCAGAATTTGGAGATTATAGAATATTGAATGCAAAACACAAGGACATACTCAAAGTATGAAGAAAATGAAAAAATGAAACTAAAATGTAGGGATTGGGTGACTTACGGGTTGATAATAGAGAAACAGAGGACAAATTCGTGTTCATCAGGGTGTGACGAAGCTATTGATCGTAACATAATTTCAGTTCAGTCGTCGAAAGTGATGGATGGAGCAGTTGCAGCGGTGGAGCACAAATAGGTGACAATGGCATTTTGGGAGTTAGAGAAAGAGAGTCTGAGAGAAGAGAGAGTTGGGAATGAAAAATGAAGAGGCGGAGGAGAGAGCGAAGAGTTTTGGTAAGTAGAAGAGGCAACAAAACACAATGATTTCAAATTTCTTGGGAGACGTGCTTGGCTGATGTCCGCTGGTGTATGTCAAAAATGAAATGACATGTCTGTTGATGTGACGAGTATGAACCGACTTTGGTGGTGGCACATTGCTATGATCGTTATGGTGATTTCGAAGTTTGTTACAAAAATAGACTTGGAATCTTGACCTAGCAGGTGATGATGTCGGCTAGTAGTGTGATCACGGTTGAGATGTTAATCTTGGATGAGATAGAACATTTTGGGTCTTGATAACAGGACACTTGAGTCATGGTTTCTTGAAGCCAACGAGTCATGATCTCAGTCAGAGGAGTATCACCACTATGTTGTTTAGCCGACATGTTAGAAGCTCAGAGGATGTAGGTTCCATCACCTCAATTTGCCGAGGTAATAAAACCTAAGGGGCAGTTGTGGGGACATATTTTTAGGGTTATCCATGTTTAGCCTAGGTACCATGTTGATGGACCAGGTTGCCAATATATGATGCAATCATATCGAAGTCCGAGATATTCGGATGGAGAACAGGAGTCCTAGATGGTTTCAGGCTCTCTATTTTCATAGAGATGGAACTTTAAGGGGAGTTCATTCTAATTTGAATAAGAAGAGTCTTGGATGAGTGTTATCCCTGAAAAGGATAGAGTCCTATGAAGTAAGACTTCTAGGGGAACGAGGGCATTGTTGACTATAAAAGTAAGGCACCCCCATGAGTCTGAGATATGTCTTAGTTGGTAAGTACTATGACTGAGTTGTTATCTTCCAAAAATAAGTTGACTGACTTGATTGTCAAGGTGCTCCTAGGTGGACAAGCTATCGGTGTCTATTGTCTTCTTGTGTGCAGGTGTTTGGCTTCTTTCATCTTCCGCGTGCTCTATGGCTAAGTTCCCAAGATCTCGGCAAGGAGATCCAATTTGGTTGTGAGGTCAAAATTCAACACCCACAGTTTGAAAGGGGAAAACAAAAAGGCAAACTACATTCAAGATTATATTGTCCGTGAATTATTTTTCAAATAATGCCTCGTTTGTCAACTATATATTTTAGTCAAAAACTCAAAAAGTCATTATAAGTTGTCACATCACTCTTTCTACTTTTCTGCACATCTTTCTGTAAAAAGCCAAAAAAGTTACTAAAATAGCCTATTCCCAAACGAGACCTAAGTGTAATCCGATCTAGTGGCTCCCAATGTTTGATCAACTTGATTTTTGGTACAAATAATTTACTTGATGAGTCCTACAAAATCAATGATTTTGATTGTTAAGATAAGCCTGAAATGCACCAACAACAAACGAAACAGAACTATCCAATCCCAACTAGAGAGGATCCAATCCCTAAGGCTTATACCGGCAGTTTTCCTAACTTAGAAAACTTTATAATATTACATTCACATATGTATTTCTAGAAGGTATAAAAGAAAATATGGGTTTTGAACATGGATTTTATTTGCATCCAAAAAATCATATTGTACGCCCAATTTAGGATTATAATTTACTCTCAGTACACCTTAAATTTTTTCCCAAATTACCTTCAAGTTACACCCAAACAATAAAAAAAATTTAAAACCCCAAATTATATCACTTTGAAAAGAGAAAATTTGATTTTTACCCCTATAGTTTGCCTCAATGATTACTTACACCCCCAGACTTCGAAATTTTTTAATTTTATCTTCAAAGTTTTTGAAATTGTATCAATTTGCTTCTTACTGTCATATTTAAATAGAAAAAGTTTTTTTTTTTTTTTTTTTCAAAAATTATATTTTGACTCCAAATTTCAAAACAAAGATGCAAACTCATCCTCTTCTACCCAAACTCACCCTCCTCCATCCTTCACTGTCATCTTGCACAAATTTCTCTATAACTCCTCACTTTCCCTCTTTCTCCACCTCTATTTCTAAGCCCTAAACTCTCTCTCCTCTCTATACCTCTGCAACTCAACCAGCCACTGCCCGCAGCGATGTCTAGCCCTCTTTTTCCCTCCACTAGTGCCCTAATTTTGCATACATATCAATCAATAAGTTGGTGACAAATATATCAGATTCCATTCCCATTCTAAACCATGAAGTTCCTTCCCAGCAAGGAAACAGTCTAGTTCAACCAACACTGATATTATACAGGAAAGTGTGACTGGGTTTGGTTTTATCCGTGCATCAATCATCAACCTAAACATATCCAATGCTTCTCAGTTGTTGTGCCTATAAGCAAAACTAGTAATGATTGCATTCGAAGAACATTTGGCATAAATCCAGACCTCGATTTTATCTCCTGAAACAATTCAATTGCTTCGGCATGACACTTATTTACCGAAACCACCCCGATAATAGTGTTCTATAACATAATGCCTCTCTCAGACATTTTATCAAACACCTTCTCTGCATCACTCAAATAACCACAACCACTATAGAACAGCAAAAGGGTATTCCCCACAAACAAATCCAAATCAAAATCCAATTTGAACAACAACCCATGAGCCTTCTTACCCTCCCAAATCTCCAAATAGTCCACACAAACCTTGAGAACAAAAGAAAAACTATGGTCATCGGGTTCAACTCCATTTTGAACCATCATGTTGTAAATTTCGAAGCCATTATGAATTCTAGCAATGGAGAAAGGTTGGATGAGAGTGTTCCACAAGAAGGCGTAGTGAGAATACGAGACAGGAAGTTGAAAGACAAGCCATGAAGTTGATGGGTTTCCTAAAGTGGCGTACCGAAGAATGAAAGAGGCAGAGATAGAGACACTGTTAGAAAGTAGTCCTTTAAGAAGAGTAATTGCATGGGTTTGTTTGGTTGTTGGAAGGTGTCAGGTTTTATTATTGGCAATCCCGTTTGACAAAACTCCTTTGTGTTGTAATTTTATTCGCATTTTTATTTCAGTGAGGATATGAGTTGTTAGATGCAAATCCAACCCGAATCGTGCTTTGCAGAGAAGTTTGTGGTGTTTAATTCTTTCAAGATTGCCACTTCGCTGATTATGACGAGAATTGAGTTGCTCGATCAGCTCGCGGGGGTCCAGGGGGCAGCGCCCAGGTGGGGTCGAGGGGCAGCGCCCCCGAAGCAAAATACAAAATTGCATTCGAAGTTGCATGTCCGCCCTTGCTCGCTCGAGCGAAGGACTGCGTCTGCATAAAGACCTGAAAGAGGTGTTTGTTCGCTCGAGCGAATGATGCGTGGCTCGAGCGAAGCCACTTATAGAAAACACGCGTTTTTGGTTCCTCACTCGAGCAAGAGAAGCTTCGTTCGAGATTACTCCTCCAAATCTTCTTATTGAATATTAAGGTTTATATCTGGGGATATTTTGCCAGTTTTCTTTGATGTTTTTTTTGAGTATTCAACTCATGGTTTAAAAAGTATACATCAAAGGATTATTTGTTTGTTCTACACAAAAGAGAGAGTTGTTCTTCGGTGGATTCCGAAGAATTCGAGCCTGAAGCTTTGGGGGATTCTGGAGTGGCTCATCGTCAAGACAATTCCGAAGTGAAGACAGGGTTGGAATAGGCACATAGGGGTTGGTTCAATTCGGGCATGGATTCGCTAGGTAATTGAGAGTATACCTGTGTAATTCCTTTATATCTTCTTAGTGGATTGTTTTGTAGCTGTTGCCCGTGGTTTTTTTTATCACAATTGGAGGTGTCCAATTGTGGTTTTTCTACGTAAAATCGTTGTGTCGATTTGTCTTGATTGTTTGATTGGGATTGTTGTTTACTGCTTAAAATTGATACATAATCACAAATCAACATCTAGGGGATTTCTAGATTTTTCAGAAGGATTGTGCGGAGAAGCAGAGTAGAATGAGAGAAGAGTGGGTTTGGGTGGTTGATGAAAGGTCAGTCCATTGTACAGTGGTGGCAACGGTGATGTGGAAGAGAGATGGGTTTTGGGTTTGAATTTGAAGTTGTTTGCATTGGCTTGAAAGAGCGGAAGCTAGGCTGCGGCAAATACGAGAGGTAAGTGAGAGTGAGTTTGCATCTTTGTTTTGAAATTCAGGATCAAAATGTAATTTTTTTTTTTTTTTAAACTTTTTTTCGTTTAAATGTGACAGTAGGAGGTAAATTGATACGATTTCAAAAAATTTTGAGGTAAAATTAAAATTATTCAAAATGTAAGAATGTAATTGATAATCGAGGCAAAGTATATCGGTAAAAATAAAATTTTCTCCTTTAAAAAACTCTTTCAAAAACTCTCAACACTTTCTTTATTAAGGAAGTTTCGACCTTATTGGATTCTACAACCACATCGATGATGGTCATCCCGTTGAGGCCAAGTCTAGGATCCCGTCCCATGTGAGCAAAAAAGGTGGGATGGGGATCAATATGGCTATGTGCACATAATCACACAACTTGGAAATTGATAGTTTGATGTTTATTGCTCCATGTTGTTTCAATTGGAATTTTTTCAAGAACAAAAGAAAAAACAATGTTTTGTATGCAGTATATATAAAATCCTATGATGTCTCATTAATGTTTTGAGGGTAGTTTCAGGGTTAAATAATTAATAAAGAGTATATTCAAATTAATCATGTCATAAATTTGAGTTTTGGAGTGAGGAAAAAAATAAAGAGAATAAAATTAAAACTTGAAAAAGAAGGTGAAGAAGGTTAAATATGAAAATTACATACAAGTGATTTTGGTGTACCATGAGGAAAAAAAATATATATATATTATTATTTTATTTTAAAGTTTAATGTGTATTGTTCCTATTAAATTATTATTTGGATGCAAATAGAAACACCCATTTCGGCTGAAATGATTCATACTTTCATAGATTGGGCCCTAGTCAGTTTTCTCCACAATTCACCCAAAAAACATTTTCTCCAACAAATTGAACTTTGAAAAGGTAGGCTTGTGGCCTAATTCGAAAGGTTCCAATGCCTTTGGGCGTAAAAGGGTGCAAAAGTATTGTGATTTGGTAGGCCTCTCGAGGCCCAAGGGTTATTGGATTACTGGAAATTTGGTTGCAAAGTAGTATACCCGAGGTTCGTATTTTTTTATGTTTTATGTTAACAAAAGAAAATAAATTGAAACTGATATGACAAAGTTGTTCGTCAATTTGTTTCTCAAAACTGTTTTTGAGAAGAAAAAAATAAATAAATTAAAAACGCCTATTTTTGAAGGAACCATTTTCAAATTACTATTTGAAATTTCAAAATATGTCTTCTCACAAAAATTTATGAGTAATGTTAGGTATCATAAAAGAAATATTCTGAAATATTTCATGAAAGTTTTCTACCATTAGATTACACACAATAAAACACCACACACTAATCAAAGGATAAAAAATCTTCATTAAACATTTCATAATATTTCTTTCATGATGTCTAGCATTATTCAAAAATTATATATACAACCAAAAAAAAAAATGAAAATGAAAGATGTTTTCAAAATTTTTACTATTTTTATTTCAAAAAATATAAAAAGAAAAAAAAAAAGAGCAAAATATTGAAAACGATACAAAACATGGCCTAGTAGTGTTTTGAAATGGTTAAAATGAGCCTGTTTAGTGTAGATTTTAATTAGTGTAGATTTTAATAAGATGAAAGCTGATAATAAAAAAACTAAAAGTGCATCTCCCCTTACTTATCAATATTATGCATTTTTGTAGCTTATTTAAGCTACTTCCACCTTATAAGTTATAAATAGAAGTTGCACTAAATAATTGCGCACAAATTTTCAAATAAAAAAGGGGAAAAAAAAGAAAAGAAAAAGAAACCCTAGAAATAGCTCTATAAAACTGCACCAAACAACCTTAAAGTCTTATTTTAACTAATTGAGAAATAGATCGTCATATTGTCCGTGATAAGAAAATGTCTCTTACTATAAAAATGGTTGCACAAAAGCACCAACTATGAGAAATTCAGATGTTATGTCTAAACAATGACAATAGTATATTGGAGTCAGTTTCTAAATATGGATAGAAGATATGGAATACATATGATGATTCGCAACAATGGTTGAAGAGCTTAACGTAACTAGGTTAAAAGATTTCACGACATTGTTAGAATCTCAGATAGGTCTAAGTCTGACATTGAGTAATTATTTTAGTGATTTAAACTCGTAATCTTATTTTTTATTTCAAGCATTTATGATTGATCATATAAAAAGAATTATTATTTGAAAATTTCTACAAATCATGGATGGACACAGTGGGCCAATGCATATTTTATTTTGTTATATTTAAAATAAACAAAAAATTAAAAAAAAAAAAAATTGAAGACTGCAGTGGGTTGGAGCCGAAAGTGTTTCAAAGTTGATGTGTAAAGCCCAGACTCTCAACAATGGGCCAATGCCCAATGTTACAACCTACCAAACGAAAACATTGGGTCTTCGTAGCCTACCAAATGCATCTCAACAAACAAACTACAAAAAGCTACACCAACATTTATGTATTTTTCCTAATTTATATGTTTGAATTTTCAGTGGTGAAACTGTTTTTTGAACTGCTAAACAATAAGAGAAAATATAAAAAAAGATATGTTTAATTTATAAAAACACGTGTATATAAATTAAAAGTTTTTTTTTTCTTTTTATTTTATTTTATTGTGTGATCCATATACTCTTACCAAATTGTAGTTTCACACTTTCACAAATGTTAGACTGCAATGGATGAATATCTTGAGATCACGAATCCATCCAATTTCATCAATTTAAAACTTAGTTAAAGCCATTCAAATCAATAAATGCGTTATAAATAAGTTGCATCTTTAAACTCGTTTAAAATTGAATTTAAATGAGTTAAACATCAGCATCCATTGAGTTTATACAAAAATAAAAAATAAAACAAAACAAAAACAACCAAGGAAGGAACTAAACACTACCACCGCCACCACCACCACCATCACCCACCACCACCAATAGAAGAATAGTTCAATAGAGTAAACAACTTAGTTTGGTTAGTTTGTTCAACTTGTACTCAATTCCAACTAAGTTGCCTAAACTCATTTATTAAAACATGAGTTTGGTTAGATTATTTTAACACAAACCATTTTGACACCTCCTGACCCATTTTTGATTTCTAGTTTGATAAATTTGTGATCTAGTTGGTGCAAAGCTTAACATATAACCATGGTTGTTAAGATCGCGATCCGGACCGTAGGATCGTACGATCCTACGATCCATTTTTGGAGAATCGATCTGGATCGAACGATGAATCGCATTTTGTTAAGGATCGTAGCAGGATCGGTGGGATCGTATATGGGATCGTAGGATCGTATTTGGATCGCGATCCTATACGATCCTACTTTTGGCCTTTTTTCTCATATTTTTAATACAGGTTTGATGCCTTCTCTCTTTTCTAAAGACCCACGACATAAGGTTAGGGCAAAAGATTGGGGAAAGTTGGTGAGACGAATCCATCCAGACGACGAA
Organism: Camellia granthamiana; assembly: GCA_036172215.1. Lineage (NCBI taxonomy): Eukaryota > Viridiplantae > Streptophyta > Magnoliopsida > Ericales > Theaceae > Camellia > Camellia granthamiana. The sequence goes on along the minus strand of CM069910.1, from coordinate 120,410,426 downwards.
ACCAGCAGTGAGTGAGACGAATCCATCCAGCCTCCATCCAGGTATGCTTCTTCTTCTTCTTCTTCTTCTCTTCTTCTTCTTCTTCTTCTTCTTCTTCTTCTTCTCTGTTCGACTCATTCTCCTCTTCTTCTCTGTGCTTCAACTCCTTCTCTTCTCCTCTGTTCGACTTCTTTTTATTTTTCTTCTTCTTTTTCTTCTTCTTCTTCTTCTTCTTGTCTTCCATTTTTTTTCCCTTTTCTCCTACTTTTTTTTTTCCCTCTTCTTCCATTTTTCTATTTTTTATTCCCCTTTTGTTTTTCCCCATTTTCCCCTTCTTCTTCCATTTTTCCCCTTCTTCCATTTTTCCATTTTTTTCTGTTGTCTTCTGCTCCTGTTTCTGTTTTTTTTTTTTGTTATTTTTCTATTCTGTTTTTTTATTCTATTCTATTTTTCATTTGGTTGCTTCCATTTTTTTCCCTCCCCTTCTTCTATGTGTTCTTTTTGTCTCACAAGTTTGTAAGGATGGATAAGAAGATGTTATGTCAACCTAATTTTGAACTTGTAATTTATTTTTGCAGATACCACCAAGGAAAAGTGCAGCTTCATACAGGTTTCTCTCTGATATTATGCCAGCATCTTGACTGTAACTTGACTTTTTTCTCTCTGATATTTCACAACTATCAAATTGTAAATTATAATCAATTGATTCAGTGATATTCAATATATGATTGTAGGTTTGTGAATTGAGTTAACAATGTCTGCCTCTGGTTCTGGAAGAGGAAGGAAGAGGAAAAATGTTGCGGGTAACCGAACGGATCCTGGTTGGGAACATGGAATTGAAATAGATGCTGCAACCAAAAAGGTACAATGCAAGTATTGTAACGTGACTCGATCGGGAGGTATATTTAGATTAAAACATCATTTAGCTTGTACTCATCAAAATGTTGAGCCATGTCCTCAAGTCCCAGAAGATGTTAGAGAAAAGTTTGAGTCTTTTAAGAACTCAAACATTAGAGTCTCAAAATAAAAAGAGAATGATGTTTGATGTTGGTGATGATTTTGAAGAGGAGGTGGAACTATTATCATGTCATCATCAAAACAAACAACGGGGTGGGTGCCATGGATAAATTTGTAATGAAGAAATCTAGGCGTCAAAATCAAAAAACTCTCAATCAAATGTTTAAGAAAGAAGAGAGAGATGATGTTTGTCAAACTATAGCTCGTTTTTTTTTACACTAGTGCAATTCCTTTTAATTGTGTCAACAACCCTATATTTCCACTCATGGTTAAGAAGATTGGGGATTATGGAAAGGACTTGTGCCACCATCTTACCATGAAATTAGGCTGACATTTTTAAAAAAAGAAGTGCATGAGACACTACAATTGGTTGATGAGTTTAAGGAACAATAGAAGAAGACCGGATGTACAATTATGTCGGATGGATGGTCAGATAGAAAAAGAAGATCCATATGTAATTTTCTTGTGAATAGCCCTAATGGAACTATTTTTTTGTCATCACTAGATACATCCGACATTTCAAAAACGGGTGAAAAGGTTTTTGAGATGTTAGATGAGGTTGTTGAGAAGGTTGGAGAAAAAAATGTTGTGCAAGTTGTAACTGACAATGCTTCTAATTATAAATTGGCGGGGCGAATGTTAATGGATAAGAGAAAGGGCTTGTTTTGGACTCCTTGTGCCGCCCATTGCATAGATTTGATGTTAGAAGATTTTGAGAAGGAAATACAAGTTCATCGTGTTACAATTGGTAAAGGAAAAAAGGTTGTGGCATACATTTATTCAAGAACCAATCTTATTCATTGGATGAAGGAGTTTACAAAAGACATTGAACTCATAAGGCCTGCGGTAACTCGGTTTGCTACCTCTTACTTGACATTGAGACGTCTTCATGAGCAAAAAGGTGCATTGTTCTCTCTATTTACATCAAAGAAGTGGAGGAATAGTAGATTTGCGAAGTCTGAAAATGGGAAAAAAATTGAAAATATTGTTTTGGACAATCGACATTTTTGGAAGGGTGTTTCTACCTGCTTGAAGGCTGCAGTACCTCTCATTAAGGTACTTAGGTTGGTGGATTCGGATGAGCATCCGACAATGGGATTCATTTATGAAGCAATGGATCGTGTGAAAGAGGAAATTCAAAAGAACTTCAATAATGTCCTAACATGGTAAACTTTTTATTTAGTGTTGGCTATTTACTCTTTAATACTATTTCCCTAAACTTTTTATTTATTCATTAATAATATTTATTAAATTGTGTCAGCTATGATCCTATATGGGCCATCATTGATAGAAGATGGGAAACCCAACTCCATCACCCATTGCATGCTGCAGCATACTTCTTGAACCCTCAGTTTCATTATAGTCCCAATTTTCAAGCTGATGCAGAGATTAAAATTGGGTTGTACAAATGTCTTGAAAAAATGCTCCCTGACACTAATGAGAGGGTGAAGATAGATTTGCAAATTGATGCATTCAAGAATGCAAGAGGACTCTTTGGTATACAAAATGCAATCTTGACTAGAAAAAAGAAATCTCTAGGTTATTTATTTTTACCCTAAGTTGATTTGTAAGTTGTATCAATCTTATGTTATGATTTTTTGTTTTGAAGAACTTTAAATTTTGAACTACTTAATTAAAATTTCGATGTAGGGGATTGGTGGGACTCTTTTGGTGATGAATGTCCTGAGTTGAAGAGGTTTGCAATTAGGGTATTAAGTCTAACATGCAGTTCATCGGGGTGTGAGCGCAATTGGAGTGCTTTTGAGATGGTACACTCAAAGCGGAGGAATCATTTACACCAAAAGAGAATGAATGACTTGGTCTTTGTCATGTACAATTTGAAACTGAGACAAAGGCACAAGAATAGACAAGCAATCATGAATCCATTATGTTTGGATGATGTTCCATCAGACGATGAGTGGATAACAGAGAGAGAGAAGCCGACTCTTCCAAGAGAAGGAAATTGGTTGAGTGTGCTTGATAGGAATGCTCGACATGGATGTCATTCAGAAGATGAGGAGGTAGATGCTCTTACAAGGGATTTGGAACAAGCATGTAAGTCTAGGTACATGATACATCTTTTAGTTTTAATTAGAAGTTGCAATTTGGATTTAATTTGGATTTTTTTTTTTTTTACTCTAACTTAGGCCGTGACCATATTGGAGAAAATGTCGATGAAATTCATGAAGTAAGTGATGATGATGATATGGATGACAACATGAATGCTCCAAGGGATTTTGATCATGACTTTGATGATGCTACAATTGGTGATGATGACATTGAGGAGTTGGGTGACACTGTGGGTGATGATGAAGATGAGGGACACAATGAGATCAACAATGTTGTTGATTGTGGCGATGATGATTTCGGCGAAGAAGATGATGACTTATTTTAGTCTCTTATTTATTTATTCTCTCTTATTTTAGTTTGTTTTCTTAAGGATATCAATGTTGTGCAAGTGTTAACTTGAAGACTTGAAGTTGAATTGCTATTTTCTTTTAGTATGTTCTTTTGTTAAGATTTGAGGAAAATGTTTGAATGACAACTTGAATTACCACCTTCTTTTATTATGTTTTCTTTGTTTAAAAAAATGTGCAAAATGTGTATTTGAATTGATTATTGTTAGTGAGCAAGGCACACAAGTGAGAATGCGAGGATTTGAACCTCGATCTGCTCATAAGTATGAGAGCTCTACCATTTGAGCTACATTCTCAAGTTTTTTGGGGTCATTTTATATGTATTTTGATAGTATTAGTTAGATATATAAGAATTATTGCATTTTTTCATCGTTTTAGTAGGATCTTACGATCCCCGATCCGATCCTATGATCCGATCCTCCGGACCCCCAAAACGATCCTATGTAGGATCCCGATCTTAACAACCTTGCATATAACCATTCACCACAAGAAATCACAATTTTAGAGACTAATATTTAGAGACCAAGTTAATTTGGTCTCTAAAACCAATTTTTTGGAGACAAATTTAAATTTTTTACTTGTCTGCTTTTTAAGACAAATTAATTTAGCTGCAAATACACAATTAACATCTTTAGAGACCAAATATTTTTGTCATTACTACTTAAATACATTTTGGGACCAAATATTTTTATCTTGTTAACAATTAAAAAGCGGGACAATCTCTCGGAAGAACACGCACAAAGTGGGCAACTCTCTCTCTTTAGCCCTAATTTGCCAAATTCTCTCTCTCTCTCTCTCTCTCTCTCTCTCTCTCTCTCTCTCTCTCTCTCTCCAACGGGTTTGCTTCTAGAGCTCCATAGATGATTCTTCAATCCATATCCATGGTAGATGTGAGATGTTTCAACCCTAATTTGTCCTAATTTGATGTCATTTTCTTCAAATCTTTTGCAAATTTGGTCTCTCTCTCTCTCTCTCTCCCTCTCTCTCTCTCTCTCTCTATCATAACCCAAACATGCCCCTATAGGTTTAGATCATAACCAGCCAATAATCCTGGATTACCTGGCCTCAAAGACAAAATTAATAGAAATATTTAATTAATAATAAGGCCAAAAGCAGAAGCAAACTAATAAATTTAACATTTGTCTAATGAGCTGTGCATACATGACATATCATATAGTTAATAACTCACATCCATTCACAAGCAGGAGATAATACTCAACCAAGGCCATTCACAAGTTGACCATTATACAAACTCAAAAAGCTTATATACAAAACACGGTCAACACGACCAACAAAACAAAAAGACAAAAGCCTCTGGTGTGAGGCATCCTTGGCTGACTACTCGAAACTCGGTATTCTTTCACAGGCTCATTAGGGCTGAGGTTGGTCATCTCACTGCTCACTTACATACGCATATATTATGGAGTGAGCTAACGCCTAGTGAATAACATCAGAATAAAGAGGTTATATAAATGAGTTTTAAATAGAACAGTAAATCATAAGAAAACCTCAATGCATAGCAGAACGACCTCGGGTCCATTACATGCAAAAGTAAAGTCATAAAGTAACCTCATTATATGGCAGAACAACCTTTGGTCCAACAGATACAACGGCCTCAGGCCCAACACATAAATGGCCTCAGACCCAACATAACAACCTTGGGTCCACAGCAGAACGACCTTGGGTCCACAACAAAACGACCTCGGGTCTAATATAGCTATATAAAACTGCCGCTGGCCCAACATATAAACGGCCTCAGGCCCAACACATAGTAGAACGACCTCAGGTCTAACAAATACATATATTATAGATAAAGTACTGAACAGACAAATAAAAGGCTCATTCATACTTTCAAAATCATAAGTACAAAAAGTTTACCACATCGGTACAGTCAAAAAATAAAATATGAGAAAATATCTTTCTTACGATATTGCTCACCTCAAGTAGGTTGATGTTCTTCCTCAATGTTCAACCCTACACATTTCTCATATATACATATTGGAATAGAATAATTCATCCTCTTTCTAATTCAATCATTCATGTTGGTTCTCACTTATTAGTTCCTTATTGAGTCACAAATCATGCTTAGAAATGCACCAAAGAAGATTAGAACGAAGATATGAACACATAAGAGCTTATCAAAATATGCTGAAAATGGTCTGACCGCTCGAGCCACCAAATGGTCACCTGAGCGGACTGCTATGCCTGCAAAAATACTAGATGGGTCTAATCTGCGCTCGAGCCAACACTTGGTCACTCGAGCGGTTTAACAATATATAGAGGGTTCGCTTGAGCGCACACTTGGTCGCTCGAGTGGTTTGCAGCATTTCTGGGTTTTCCAAAACAGAATTTGAGCTCCAAAAATGCAATTACAAAGCCTTAGGTCATGTATGGCTTATTCAAAAACATAAAGTTACTTTGGAAAACTTGTATACATGACCCCTCAAAAACCATTTGCTCAAAATCACTTTAAATCCACCAAAATTAAACTCAAAACATTTATGTAAGTTTTTCCAAGTTCTTTTCTCAAAAGTCATGAGTTTAATAAACTAGAGCTCAAAAGCTCCATGCATGTACAAAATTCTTTCCAAAACATGAATTTGAGAGTTACATATGATGAATGAAACATGCATGTACAATGCGGCTCATAATTTCAACATGGATGCTACAATTCAAACTTAGCATGACAAAACTCAACATGTTCTTGTATGTATGTAAAGCTTCTTCATCTTCTTGACTTTAATTAACAAAATACATGTAAATGGCCATATAAATTTCATGAACTCAACTCTAAAACATAATATCTTCATGAATTAAGAGTTGAATGTTCACCTAGAGGCTTCAAACACACCAATTCTAGCACAATGTTGATTAATTCAAGCTATATCTTCAAGTTTTCCTTCAATCTTACACTTTCTTTCTCTATATGAGAGCTCGCTCACTCTGTCTCTGTAAAAGTGTAATCTCATATTTGTGCACTCAAGAATGAAACATGTTGAGCTCAAGAATGAGCTTAAGGCTCATATTTATAGTTAGAGTGACTTAATACAATAATTAGAACATTAGAACAATTAAACCCGACTTAATTAATTAATCTGAATCAATTTTTAATCAAACTTGTCATAAGGTTCTAAAAATTCCAATTAGTCTATTCATGTACTCAATTTTGGTTTCTGACGCCATTACGGCCTTTAATTTCAGATTCAGAGTAGAAATCACAATAGATAATTTTCAAATCAGACAGATATACTCAAATTAATCACATGGCATACATCACAATTAATAATTAATACATAATTGAATAAATATAATCATGATATGTGTGGCTTGCTTTTCGTGCTCCTTTCAAATACGACTAGCTCTATAGTTTGGACTCCTGTGGTTCTGAATCTGATTTCACAAGTGCAATATGAAATAGTGAAAACACAAAAAGAGTCCAACTCCGATAATTCTTTTTGAAAAATCGATGTTTGAATCAAATGCCAAAAATGGACTGCTTTGCCAGATATAGAGTCGCCGCCTAAATATTTTTAGGAAATTTAGGAAACCTGTGACTCGTGCCAAAGGCCACTTATCCGTCATCACCAAAGTGTCTCAGCTCTGGAACTTAGGTATGAGAGGGGAAGGTCATAAATTGAGCACCCTACTTACCCGATTAAAGATCGGCCTCTACTAATCATGATGTGATTTTTATTTACATTATATGCTCTTGTTCTGATTATTAGGCTATTTTACTATGTGTTGCACGCAAGTATAGACTAATTTGCAAACGTTGGAACGCTTTGATTTCATTTTTGTTTGAAAACTGGTTCAAATACGCGTCACTTGAAAAGTGAGTTTGTATGTACATTAATTAATTTATTCTAATTCAAGCAATTAGCCTTCATCCACCGGCATTAAAACAAGTATATCAATTAAGCACCTAGCCTCACAGAATAATGCTTTGATGACATGGCAATAATCACATGAATGCTTAACTGCTCACCTAGTAATCCGAGGCAAGCCAAAAAGATAAAAGAGTTAGAAAAAAATGCGTGATCCTAACTAATGTAATATGAATAATGCAACACATACAATGATGCAATTGATGGGCTCGGCTACTAATATGGTATTTGAATCAATTTGATAGCATGCAGTCTAAGCACGTATTCAAAAAATTTAAGCAATAACAATGTTTGGTTTAGAATGATGAACTAAGCTTTTATGCATGCAAGACAAGTAGATGCAAATCATGGAAAATACTAAGGAAACATGATGCTCTATGTTACCATCATAAGCCAGTAAATAAAAGGGAGAAAGAAATGGGGTTGAAAGACATACACACTTATTACAATTGTGCCCTCATGCAAGAAGGTCCGAATGAATGTCCAAGTGTTCGAATTAAAACTAGCTATTACAAAACCGAATGATTAATGAATAGCTAGCTAACTATTTATTTACAACAATGATGTTATAATAATAATAATTACAACAATGAAATTGCAACAATAATTATTTACAACAATAATAATTACAACTATAATATTAATACAAGCAACAATGACGTACAATGATCGCATACACAGTGTCCAGAAACTGCTCTATCTGCCCAAACCTGCTCTGTTCCACCCTCAGCCACTGTCTCCTATTTTTGCCAAAGCACTTTGTTTACCAAAAATTGGAGCCCAATCGGCTCCTAATGAGGCCTGACCGGGTCCAAACAAGGCTGGCCGTGCCTTAATCCCATGCAAAAATCTATTTTTGTGCTCTGGGTTGAAAACAGTGTCGACAGAGCAACTTTAAGTCATGTTTGTCCCTTCTGCTCTCCTCTATCATGAAACTCAAGAGAAGTGTGAACTCGAGTCCGAAACCAACAATAGGCACAAGTTGATGGCTTGATGATTTCGAGCGAGTTTTGGAAAAAACAATTAATAAATGCAATGAAAGACAACCACCTCTCCCTCTCATCATGGTGGCTTAAAAAGGGAGATAGACATGCTTCATGTTTCGTCAAAATATCATGGACTGATAAGTGACAATTCTCGAAGCGATGGACTCGTTATAACGTCCGGCCAAATCTAACCAACTTAGAGCATGTTCTTTATGTCGGTTCCATTGATTTTAAGCCACTTTTATTAGTCCTTACCATTCTTTAATCATTTGTCCAAAGCGATGGTTAAGTCCACTAAATGAGAAAAGATATCAAACGAGAAGTGATTCTTGGCATGAGAGAGAGACTATGCCTTGACGATGAATCTCCGTAGAGATTAATCCATTGAGCATAGGTCTCTTTTCCATGCCTCGAATAACCAACAATCTTTTGAAATAACTCTCAAAAAAAAGAAAAGAAGAAAAGAGGGAGGTTGCATAAATGGTTATGCGAGATTGATTATTAGAATGAGACTCTTTACATGAAAACTAAGCAAAGAAAAGCTATCAACTCAAATGACTCGGTGTCTAAGGCCTAAACAACTGAAGCCATAAGGATTTGCAATACAACAAGCAAAGCATTCAAAGCATAAACTAATTAAATGAATTAAACAGCCCAAAACAGCCCCTAAAATGTAATTAAAAAAAATAGTAGCTAAAAACAAGAGAAAGTAAGTAAAAAGAGTAAAGAAAAAGATATGGAACAAAGCCTAAGGAGGGGTGGCTAACCCCTCCACTTTCTGAAATTTTAAATCACATATTCTAGCCCCAAAACAGTCCAAGAATAGCCTAAAAAATAGCGGCTAAAAGTGTGTTTAAAGAGCACAAAAAGATAGACAAAAGCAAGAGATATAAAGCTAGTAAGCAAAATCAATGAGAGGTGGCTAATCCCTCCACTTTTGAGACTTTTAAACCATTTTTTTCAGCCTTTTTAAACTTTGAAAATCAATGTAAAAACCAAAGAAAAGAGTACAAAAACAAAGGGTATGAGCTATGGGATAAGGTGCAAGAAAAGGTGTTAAGCCTCTTTACCTTTGGTAGCTCTTCAACCCCAAGTTCCAACACTTGGAATGGATCCAAAACAGTAGAAAAACACAAGAAAAAGATAGAAATGAAAGTAAGGAAAAATGTGACAAGCTTATACCTCTTAAAGAGAGCAAGCTTTGGTTGTTGATCAAACTTGATTCCAAACACCCTTAAGTTTATGAGATATAGTTTGAAACTCTAGCAAAAAGCTTCAAGAACAAGCTCTAATGGTGTATGTATTGTGTATGTATAGCTAAAGAAGATTTGAAGGTCAAAGGAAGCAAGGAGGATGGTTTTAGCTCTCAATCTCCCTCAAAGCCCTTAGGAAAATCTTCTAACCTTAAAATCTGAATGCAGGGGGTCTATTTATAGAATTTAAGCCAATTTGATCGAAAATATCTTCAAAAAACAACAGCTGGTGAAAAATATGAATGAAGGGGGTCTATTTATAGAATTTGAGCCAATTTGGTCGAAAATATCTTTAAAAAACAACAGTTGGCGAGCAGTTTCTCGCCATTGAGACCAGACTGGGCCCCAAAACACACGGCTGAGCCTATAAAGCAACTCTAGAAAAGTTTTCATTGAGACCCGATTGGGTCCAAAAATCTGCATTTCAAGCCCGACTTCAAACGGGTATATTTCCCTCATCTAGACTCGGTTTTAGGTGATTCTTGAGTCTAAATGGAAGCCCCAGAAGTCTACTTTCCAATGGTAATGGTATCACATCTAAATTCTAAGTGTGAAAATAGATATGCGTAATTTAGTGAAGGCTGCTCATTTCTTTCTCAACGGTTTGATGCTTAACTTCTTCCTAAACTAGTTTTCTTCCCTCCCCTCTTATTTTCTTGAACTCCAAAACTATAAATAAGATGCTTTAAAATATTTTTCAAAGAGTTCACCCCTCTTCCATATATCTCCACTTTGTCCTTACTCGGTTTATCGAAAAGTGAAATATTTTAAACAAAATGTGAGCCTCGGAACATCGTAGAAACATTTGAAAAAATATTTTGAAAGAAGGGTGTTAAGGTCTAAAATAGTTTGGCCAAAATGGGGTGCAAGGTGTGGGATTAGAGCTTGAATCTAAATTTCTTCGTTGAGAATTCAAAAGATTGCACATTGTAACTTTCATCATCGGGTGTTCGGAGTAAAGCGTCCCAGTCTTAAGGGAGATCAAAAATAGGGTGTCTGCAATATGCACATTAGGGTCGTTACAGTCTTTCCTCCTTTAAGAAGTTTGGTCCTCAAAACTTACATTACCATGTGCAGGAAATAACTCGGAGTATCTTGTATTAGGAACAAATCAACTACCTCAATCTCATATTATTCTACCTTTTTGCAAGCGGATTCGTTCTTATCAACCCTATCACAGAAATTTGATCCATTCTTCTTTGCCACAGAAGTTTGATTCATTTCCCCGTCATTCAGTAGTTTACAGTTCAATTCGATCATTTAGTTTAGTGATCTATCATAGTCATTCCAAGTCATTAAGATGTTATCAAAATTATGAAGTGAATATATTAATCCCATGGTAGCAAAGGTAATACCCAATTAGTCAATCATATGTTAAACACAATTCACATATCCCCATAGCCCCAATTACAGAATACGATGACACTGAGCAGTTAATCACAGAGCATACTGAATTCACACACTTTAAGATAGTCGAGGGTTTTCAATCCCCATAGTGTTCATAATCAAAATAGTTCATGGTTAACAATTCACATAGCATTAATTGCAACATTCGATAATACTGAGGCAACTAATCTCTTATATAATACATATTCGGATCAGTCAAAGGTAAACGTTCAAATATTGTTTATAATCAAATCGAACTGCTGTTAACGGTTCCCATAGCATTGGGTTAAAAACACGGTAATACAGAAGCAGTCAATCATTAACATAATGCGTGCGTTCCTAATCAATCGAAGGTGTATGTTTAAATATTGTTCATAATCACATAGTCTGTTATTGATAATTCACATAAAGTCTTCAAGGTGGTAAGTCTTCAAGGTGGTAAGTATTCAAGTCAAACGCAAGTCCTCGGTCCACTAATTCTTATAACATTGGGTTTAAGATATTGTAACACAAAAGTAGCTATTCTCTAGAATAATCAATTACCGGACTTGCACAATTCAGTTCTTCTATAACGCAAATATCTCTGATAGTTGAGAGTTAGTTCTCAATAGTGTTCATGATTGGGTCAGTCAGTTGGCAGTCCACGTATGGTCTTCTAAATAAGTCAAGTATTCAAAATAGATTCTAGTTCTAGGTCTGTCAATTCCCTTGTCAATAATAATAATAATCCGGCCATTTGTTCATGAACGATTCATAATCTCCTATAAATGATATCAAGTTAGATAATGGTTCTCATATCAGGTAAAGGTCTTATCAAATCAAATCAGACAAATGTTCTATCAAATCAAATCAGATGAAGGTTCTATTAGATCAAATCATATAAAGGTTCTACCCCATCATTCTCAAATAAGGCACATTTAGTTCTATAGGTCACATTCCATTCGCTTTGGTACATAGTTAATAATTTCACAATTGTTCTAAGTTCATCAGTTCTCAAGGTCATATCAAAGTCATATCATGATATTTCATATCAAAGCGTTCCAGGTCATATACAATATAGCATTCTCTAAATAAGTTCACATGTAGGTGTACAGGTATGCAGTTGTTAATATTATGAGGTATGTATCATAGTCAATATAGCAGTTCCCAAATAAGTCTTACATGTAGGTATACAAGTACATAGTAACGCATCATACAAAGTTCCTCAATTGCACATAGTATAGGGTTCATTATGCAGAAGTTCCAAACAAGCCATATAATCACAAAGTCATAGGTCTAATAGTCTAATCAAATAGTCCAGTCAACTTTAAACAAGCAGAGTACACAATGTCACAGAATATAGAGTTCATTATTTGGGGCGCCCAACTTAGTCACACAATCACAGAGTCATAATTCTAACGGTTCGGTCAGTGAGAATAGGTAATATAACAAACCATTCTGAGCAAAGGTATAGATATGCATATATGTCCAGAGTCAATTAACATCCCCAGTACTTATTTCACAGATTCCCTAAATGGAGCAGATACATATAATAAATAAGGCAATGATTTTGTGGGTCTACTCAATATAGATGCGAATGTAGAATATAAAAGAATGTGTCGAACTCGAATCAATTAACCTTCCAAGTAAAGGTGTATACATACAAGAGTCCAAAATCAATCAACACATAGGCATTCGTTTATAAATAGTAAACGTACCTGGGACAACGGTCTCAATATTCTAAGTATTCCCTAGGACGAGTGCAAAAACTCTCCCTTGTCTGGGTGTATCCCTTGTAGCAGCAGATCCTGTAGTATTTCTTGGCATAGGTACCGATGTGGTCGATCTAATAGTTGGTCTTCCACCTCTTTGTTCAGGATAGACCTTCACCATATGGCCTGCTTTACAATACCGAAAACGAGCTCCCGAAATATAGTGACAAACTCCCCGATGTCTCCTACCACATTCATTGCACTGAGGCACAGAATCTCTAGTGGAATTAGAAGCACTGGATGTTCGCCGATTTTTCTTTTTAGATGACATTGACCCCTTATTTGAATAAGAGCCTTGTCTTTTCCCTTTCCATTCAGATGGTTGGTTACGTAAGGCTATGTTTAATTCAAACATCAAAGCCCTGTCTAGAACATCCACATACTTTGGCAATTTCAGAACATTCACTTTCTCTTGAATTTCATCTCGGAGTCCATCCTCAAATTTTCTTGCCTTCTTGTCTTCTTGTAATTAGTGTCAACCATGTGTAGTGCAAATCTGGCCAACTTAGTGAACCTTGCTTTATACTCGGCTACAGTTTGATTACCTTGCTTCAACTCTTTGAATTCAGACACTTTCATGTCCCGGATGCATTGAGGAAAGTACTTCTCATAGAAGATTTCAAGAAACTGTGCCCAACTAATTCCTATATTCTCATCTCGGATTAACATCCAACATCTACGAGCTTCGCCTTCCAGAGTAAAGGTCGCCAATTGAACCTTCTATTCATTATTACATGGAAATACTTCAAATAACTCCCCAATGCCAAGAACCCATGTCTCGGCCTTTAGAGGGTCAATTCCTCCCCAAAACAATGGTGGTTTCATCCTTTTGAACTCTTTGATCAAAACAATTGTGCGGTCATCCGCTTGATGTTCTTGTACTGGAGGTGGTATAGGCATTAGTAGAGGTGGTTGTTGTCCCAACAACTCAGTCAAATCTTGAATCATTCTTTCCATTCTATCTAAGCGGGCAGTAGTGGATTCTTTTAGCTCTTCAGCCCTTGTTCTCACTATGTTCTACATGAACTCATATTATGCCATGCCAAGTACAGAAATAAACACAAATACATATAGGCATATTTGCGAATAGGCATATAGTGTCATATTCACACTTTACATATCGTAATTGCATAAATAATCGTATGTATAACAGATGATTGCATACTTATCAAATGTTGTGCATGTAACCATACTCATATTCCACATATTCGTATTTTCATGTTATAACAATTTTGGTTTAGACCTAACTCATTTATTATTTAGGATCCGGGTTCCTTGTTTTACCTGGTTATTTATATCCTTGTTTATCTTATTCCTTGTTGAATTGGGTTGTTTGAGTATTGTGGTTGCATTTGAAATACATTGGGAGTTCATTTTTCAAAGGAGTCTTCGCCCAAGTTTTGGTCAGTTCGCTCGAGCGGTCCTTTTGTCGCTCGAGTGGTCTTTAGGAACTCTCAGTACTTTTGCAGGCCTGCAAAAGTACTGGGAGGGTGTTTTCTTTTGCTCGAGTAGTGTTTCTTGCACTCGAGCGGTCTTAGCTCAAGCAATCCTTCTTGCGCTCAAGCGGTTAGCCTTTGCCTGCAAAACTTCTAAGAGTGTGTCATTGTGTGCTCTAGCGGTAACTTTGTTCTCTCGAGCGGTCTCAATTATTGTGTCTAGTCGCTCGAGCGGTATTTTGGTTGCTCGAGCGGTCTGCACGTATATTAATCCGTAAAAGTCACTTTTTAGATCACTTTTCTTAGGTTTTTCTCTCTCTTCTCTCTCATTTTTTTAGCCATTTTTGGGTTTCTTTAACCTAAAAGCTTGGGTTTCATCTAGTCACACTCATTTTTTACCCCAAGTTCTATATATCAAAACATAGAGGGTGACGAGAGCGTCGTTTTAATTTGAGCGAATCATGTTTTCATCGCTTGTGAATTTTCGACTTTTCTCATCTTCACTTTAAGAGAAAGGGATTCTAGAGTTTCTTTTCAATACCTTGTTATAGATAGACTTTTGGTATTTTCTACGCCATTTAAAAAAACAAAGCGTTATGATTGATTTAGTTAAAAAGCATATGGGTTGGTTTGGGTTTAAATTGGTGGGTTTGTGGGTTATGTTATAATTGATTATGGGTTGTAAAAGCATGTTTTGGGTATGGGGTTGATAGAAGTTTGGCATCTCCTTCAAAATTTCGGGCTGTTAAAGGAAAAAGCTTAAGGTGAATTGAAATTGGGTTATGTTGTGATTGTTTACAAATTTTGGGATTTTGGATTAATGTTATTGGGTGTTGGTAAGTGTTGGGTATGTTGTGATTTGGAATAATGAGGGCTAACTTTTTTTGAAAAAAAAAAGTATGATTAATTACCTCGTTTATAAAAACATAAGAGTTTGGGACGTACGGGAATATGGAGATATCTACGGGTGTATTTATTGTTTTGATTACGTAATTGGCATCTAGAGTTTTTTCATTGGCCATCAGTGGAGGATGGTATTGATTGTTGGTAGATACATGCTGTGAGTACTATTGTAGGATGGGCTATATAAGGTAGAAGGATGTCTTGTTAATTGTAATTGGACATTGTGATAGATAATTCCATTGTTGAGTTGTAGGTTATGTTGTTAGAAAAGTAACTGGAATACTTGTGGATGTGTTTATGTTATGAGACAATCATTGGATAGTTATGGTTTTGGTGTTTGGTAATCCACATTTTATTTTGGGAACAATTCGAAAATGCAGGAAAACCCATTGTTGAACAGTGGTGCATGGAGCACGTTTTGGAAGAAGTGGGTTAATGTATTTAACTATTACTAGTCGAGATTGTGATAATTGGACTAGGTATATGTATTACACCGTGTATTATTTTTGGTGGTTGGTGCATTAATGCTTTTAATTGTATGTTGTTTGGGAGGTCCGTTTCTCTTTGTCTAAGGCTGGTAAAGCATGGCCCATTGACAAAGGTTTCCTCTCCCTATCGGTTTGTGCTCGGTGAAGTGTGAAATAAGGTTTGTTTCTCTCTGGGTGAGGTCGGTAAAGCGTGGCGCATTGACAAAGATTTCCTCTCCCTTCCAGTTTGCGCCCAGAAAAGTGTGACCTAAAGGGCACCCTCATCTAGTTGAGGCCGATAAAGTGTTATAGATTATTTGTGTTGTTGGATCTGCCATCCGTGTTGTAGGCCCGTGGAGATGAAATTGGTAGTATGTATTACTTCAGTTATTTCTTTTTGAATGTATATGTGTTATCGATTTTCATGTTGTGGTTATCTTTTTGTCCTTGGGCCTATGGTCAAGAAAGATAGTAGATGTATTGGTGCGTAGATGCATATGGTGTGTTGAGAAGTGGGGTTGGGTTATGACTTGCATGCGGGGTTATGTTTTTGGAACGAATGTTTGAGTGAGATTCTTTTATGTCAACAAGGAAGGTTTAGTAAAATAACACAATGGGGTTTTGAATGTTTTTGGAAGTAAGATGAAAATTTGGAAGAAAATGATTGATTTTATATTGTGTTGTGTCAAGAGGATATTTTTAAGAAAAACATATTTATGGAAATATACTTTTGGATATTAATTGCCATACTACTTATATGATATATCATTATGCATGCATGATCATTTTTATCTATATGTTGTGATTGGTTAGGATCTTTGGGATCTCTATTGGTCCTAGTGCTCATCCCACGTGTTGAAAAACTTTTCAGGTACAAGGCTGGAGGATTATTCATGACTTGAAGTCTTTTATTTATTGGCCACAGGGCCCTTTACTTGTTGGCCGAGTGCCATGTATTGTATAAGGGTAAATCCCTTTTGTCTCCAGTTATTGTTATTCAATGTAAGTCTCAGGCCATTAAACCATGTTTTAATTATGTATCATCATTATTGTCGTAAGAGAACGTTAATATTTATTCTTGTTCATATTCTTGAATGGATGGGATGATTTAAAAGGATAATAGTATAAAGGATTTGGTAATGAACTCGGGTGATAAAAATCAGGCGTGACACATGTGTTCACATATTTGCAGAGTCGGAATGTACCTAAGCATATAATTTCAAATGTATACAATTTTAAGTCTTTTCTAAACACCTTAACGCTCAATTGGATAAGTGTGTGAGTAATTAACTCGTGCTCAGATACCAATTGTCACAACCTAAACCCGCCTCTATAGGTTTAGACCGTAACCGGCCAGTAATCCCAGATCACCCAGATTAAAAAACAAAATTAACAGAAATATTTAATTAATAACAGGACCAGAAGTGAAAGAAGACTAATAAATTTAAGCATTTGTCCAATGAACTGTGCATACATGACATATTATATAGTTAATAACTCACATCCATTCACATGTAGGAGATAATACTCAGGCAAGACCATTCACAAGTTTATCATTAAACAAACTCAAAAGCTTAAATACAAAACACGGTCAACACAACCAACAAAACAAAAGGACAAAAGCCTCTTGCGTGAGGTATCCTTGGCTGACTCCTCAAAACTTGATATATCCTTTCACAGGTTCACTAGGGCTAGGATTGGTCATCTCACTGCTCACCTACATACGTTGATATAATGGAGTGAACTAACGTCCAGTGAATATCATCAAAGTAAAGAGGTTATATGAATGAATTCTAAATATAACAATAAATCATAAGATAACCTCGTTACATAACAGAACGACCTCGGGTCCATTATGTACAAAAGTAAAGTCATAAAGTAACCTCATTACATAGCAGAATGACCTTGGGTCCAACAAATACAATAGCCTCAAACCCAACACATAAATGGCCTTAGACCCAGTAGAACGACCTAAGGTCCACAGCAGAACGACCTCGGGTCCATAGCAAAACGACCTTAGGTCCACAGCAAAACGACCTTGGGTCCAATACACTGTATAAAACGGTCTCTGGCCTAATATATAAATGGCCTCAAGCCCAACACATAGCAAAATAAATGGCCTCACATCCAACAAATACATATATTATAGATAACGCACTGAGCAGACAGACAAAAGGGTCATTCATACTTTCAAAATCATAAGTGTAGAAAGCT
Organism: Camellia granthamiana; assembly: GCA_036172215.1. Lineage (NCBI taxonomy): Eukaryota > Viridiplantae > Streptophyta > Magnoliopsida > Ericales > Theaceae > Camellia > Camellia granthamiana. Next base: position 120,392,733 of record CM069910.1, on the reverse strand, counting down.
TACCACATCGGTATGGTCAGAAAATAGAATATGAGAAAATATTTTTTCTACGATATTACTCACCTCGAGTAGATTGATGTTCTCTTTCAATGTTCAACCCTACACATTTCACATATACACATATTAGAATCGAATAATTCATCTTCTCTATCTAATTCAATCATTCATGTTGGTTCTCACTTATTAGTTCCTTGTTGAGTCATAAATCATGCTTAGAAATGCTCCAAAGAAGATGGGAATGAAGATATGAACACTGAAGAGCATATGCAAATATGTTGAAAATGGCCTGACCGCTCGAGCCACTAAATGGTCACTCGAGCAGACTATTTTGTCTGCAAAAATACTAGATGGGTCTGATTTGCGCTCAAGCCAACACTTGGTCTCTTGAACGATTCAATGATATACAAAGGGTTTGCTCAGGCGCACACTTGGTTGCTCGAGCTGCCTGTAAAGACTACAAAAGCATTGGGAGCTCGTCAAGTTCACTAGAGCACACACTTGGTCGCTTGAGCGATCTGTAGAATTTTTGGGTTTTTCAGAACATAATTTGAGCTCCAAAAATGCAATTTCAAAGCCATGGGTCATGTATGGCTTATTCCAAAACACAAAGTTACTTTGAAAAACATGTATGCATGACCCCTTAAAATCATTTGCTTAAAATCACTTTAAATCCACCAAAATTGAACCCAAAACCTATGAATGTAAGTTTTTCCAAGTTTTTTTTTTTTCTCAAAAGTCATGAGTTTAATAAACTTGAGCTCAAAAGCTCCATGCATGTACAAAATCCTTTCCAAAACATGAATTTGAGAGTTAACACATGATGAATGAAACATGCATGTACAATATAGATCATAATTTCAACATGGATGCTAGAATTCAAACTTAATATAACAAAACTCAACATCTTCTTGCACGCATGTAAAGCTTCTTCATCTTCTTGACTTTAATTAACAAAATACATACAAATGGCCATATAAATTCCATGAACTCAACTCTAAAACATAATATCTTCATGAATTGAGGGTTGAATGCTCACCTAGAGGCTTCAAACACACCAATTGTAGCACAATGTTGATCAATTCAAGCTATATCTTCAATTTCTCCTTCAATCTTACACACGCACACGCACACACACACACACACACTCTCTCTCTCTCTCTCTAAAAGTATAATCTCAGATTTGTGCACTCAAGAATGAAACCTGTTGAGCTCAAGAATGAGCTTAAGGCTCATATTTATAGTTAGAGTGATTTAATACAATAATTAGAACATTAGACTAACTAAACACAACTTAATTAATTAATCTGAATCAATTTTTAATCAAACCTGTCACAAGGTTCTAAAAATTTCAATTAGTCCATTCATGTACTCAATTTTGGTTTTTGACGCCATTAAGGCCTTCAATTTCAAATTCGGAACAAAAATGGCAACAGATAGTTTTCAAATCAGACAGATATACTCACAATTAATAATTAACACATAATCCAATAAATATAATCATGATATGATATGCATATTGTAAGGGTGGGCGCGGGTCGGTTGCGGCCACGGAACCTCCAATCCGCCATCCGTTCGCCAGATTGGCGGATTGAAGAAAATCAATCCGCATCCGTCTGCCAATCCGGCGAATGTGGATTGACGGATTGGCGGATGGATACGAATCGGTTTGACGGTTTAAAATTTTATAAATTCTCAATATAATTCAACTTGTGCACTTCCTAAAAAAAAAAAAAAAAAGAAAGTATTACAGTTAATGACTTAAAAAAATATTACAATCACTGTATATCTCATCCAAAGCTAGAAAATTTGAAATTTTAGAATATCACAATCATTGCATGCTTCATCCACATACTATAATCACAGCATGCCTCATTCACATAAAGTATTACAATCTGTGGTTCTTAAAATATAAAAACAATTCAAACCACCAACACCATGAACAGAGCAGTAGTAGAGATTGTATGTCTCTGTATTGTTACATCTATATCTGTTTTTGAAAACAAAAATCAACCAGCATATATCATATTTTCTATTTATTATTTTTAGAGATAGATTTAAAAACCAAAAAATATAGATAAATAATATATTCATTTTTTTCAATTCAAAAAAGATATTCAAGTTGAAAACTTTTTTTCAACAGAATATTTAAACTCTTTTTTAATTAAAAACACAAACAAAATATTTAAACAAACTGAAAACACAAAGTCTTATAAATTATTAGGGGTGTTCGCAGTTTGGCGGTTCGATTGTGGCCAAAGGAATCTTAAATCCGCCATCCGTCCACCAGATTGGCGGATTGAAAAAAATCAATCTGCAACCGTCTACTCGTCATCACGCATCCATTCAAAATGCAACGGATCAGTTCGATTCGATCGGTTTTGACGAATCAATATATCCGCTACTCAACCCTAGCATAAACTAAATTGTCATCACTAATCCCACCACTAGTGATGTGGCAATTGAAAAAAAAAAAAAAAAAAAAAAAAAACAAACAAACAAACAAGGCACAAATGCCACGTCATTATAGCCATCACTAATTAGTTATCTAAAACATTTTTGCCCTATATATATATATATAAATCTCTACATCTATGATTTGCAATATTGATCTGATCATCTCTCTCCATTTCTCTTATCATTTTCTACATCACAATCTTCAATCAATGGAAGATTTCATCATCGATTCATTGAAGAAGAATCTCGATTCCACTAAGCCACCCCTCATTGTCACTCGAGAAAACCAGGTTACAAATCAGATTCACTTCTCTTATGAGTTCTCTCTGACCTGGTATCGAAAACCCTAGGTCAGTACTCTCTAAGCTATTAAAATTATTGATTTTATCATATTTATAATTATATATGAAGTTTATTTCTAATATCTTTTTGTGTTTTGTGATTGCTGTTTGAGTTTCTATATGTAAGTTTTTCTAGTATTACATGTTGTATGTGGCGGTTATACATGTTATGAACTCAAGTTGGCTCCATTTTTTGCTGCAAAACTAAGAGCTCTTCTTAGAGAATCTTCAACTTGGAGATTTTGTTCCTTAATCCAAACTGGTGTAAGTACCTAGTGTGCACAAATGTTTCCGATAATTAGATTACCTTAAATGATGCAAAAATAGCTTAAATGCACTTTATGTTTGTTCTGTTTCTAAGTTGATTCAACTTAGGGAATACATGCTTTTGATTTGATTCAGATTTTTATTTCACATACTATTGATACAGGAATACATATTCCCTTGATTGTCCAGTTCTCTGTTTCTCAATCATGAGGGGCAAATGTCCCCTTTTATCGAAACATGTGTGCCACTCAATTTTGAGGTTGTTTGTGATTTCTTGCTAGTTTTGATTTTGTTCCTGTAATGGACAAAGAGTTGAGCGATAGAATTTGCGTTTTCGAATTCTTTTAAAGTTAACGCAAAACACATTTGGCTTGTTCACATGCAACAAATGGTTTCCTATTTTTTCAGAGGCTTTTTTATTTGCTTAGTTGATTCTGTTTTTAGGCTTACTTCCAAGACCATTTTTTCTTTCTACAACTAGAAAGCATTACTTGATTTTATGAAGATCGATCTTAGAAAACTTAATGTGTGGTGAGCGTTATATATGGTGATTTGGATAAGTGGACCACTACTAGTTTTTGCTGCTTTACTGTTACTCATTTCTGGCCCATATCAGCTTAAATATTTGTTGTTTTTTTTATGTGTTTGGTAATTGTATATTTTTTATATCAATCTCAATTGAACACGTACTGATTTGATTGTTGTTTTTGTTTGATAAATGATTTGTTAAGCCTCAAGGAGATTACTTAGAGCTTCATAGGAAGAGACATGGCTATCGCCATGATCACTTCGAGCACAAAGGCAAGAAAGAGGCTCGTGAGGTTCACAAGCGATCTCAGATTGCTCAAAAGGTTCAGTATGAGAACCCTCTTTTTGTTGTTCTGTTTAATTATTTATTGTTTCGTTTTGTCTTTGTTTTTGTAGTCAAGCTATTAAAAAAATCTGATCTCAGCTTTCTTTGTCCATTTGCTGCTGCACAGGGGGTGCAACAAGAGCAAATTATTTTCACAGATGTTGCCATGAAAAAAGAACTTATTAGACAGAGTTCTTTGGCAGATCTATTCCTTGACATGTATATTAACAATACCTGTTTGCCAACTTGTAGATTGTTTAACTTGTGGTTGCACTCAAGTAGTTTATTTCTTTAGTGTTGGGGATATAACAAGCACCATTTGTTTATACTGAATCATGGTGACCCCTCTCTCTCTCTCTCTCTCTCTCTCTCTCTCAATTTGTTTTTCGAGCTGTAACATGAATATATGTGTATACACAGTACATACATGTGATTGATTTATAGTCATGTTCATCGATTTGTTAGGGTTTTATTTAGTCCCTCTGATATGCTTCGATCCAAACAGAGAAATTCGTTTTACTTTGTTTTTTTGTAGCCTGCAAAGCCAGGGACTCCAATCTCAAAGTTCATTTTAAGGTATTATGATCTCAATTCTGTTGCCTTTGCATTTTAAATTTTTCTGTGTATGAATTGATATATTTAATCATGAATGAATTATCATATATGGAGTCTTCAAATTTGTTCTGTTAGTTTAGTATTATGAATCTGAAAAATATATGCAAGTGAAGTTATAAAATTTGTCAAAGTTCTCAAGTAATATGTTATTTGCTTTTGATATAGAGAACTATAAAAGTGAAGTTATGGAGTGCTTTTTGTAAAATTTGTTCTATTTTTGTATAAGCACACTAATTTGCGTTTCCCACCTTCAAATTCATACATTAGCATGAAAGTAAGTGTCCCACTATCTCAAAAATGTGTTCTTTAAGTGATCTCACTATTTTATTTTTAATTTTTTAATTTATATGATGAGGTTGGATAGCTTCCTCTTGGATAGTTTCCTTTTCGATTTTACAAACCAAAGTTCAGCTATATCTTCTGTGATATGGATGGTAAGACCACTCTGAAATGCCTATGTTATTAATGTTCTTTGGATCTTTTTCTTTTTCCTATATTGATTTCTGATTCAAATACAAGGCACACTGCTGAACAGTCAAAGCTAAATTTCTTCAACTATTGCAAAAGCTTTGAGAGAGGTCTTGTCAAGGGGTGTCAAAATGGTAAATTAAGGACATATGCGATTTACCCTATTTTTTTCACATTGTTATGTTTTTCATTCTGTTAGATGTTGTTTCTTGGTTGATACATATTCTTTTTATCAATTGGCTAATTTAGTTTTTGGGAATAGACTAGTCCAACTGTCATAAGTGCTTTAAAGATGGTAAACTTAGCAGGAAAAGATGGCATTATTTCAGAGTTTTCCCCTGGAGTCTTCTTATAGGTCTTTCTCTTCCTCTTTATTCTATTCATATTTTGCTTGTTTGATGTAGGATAAATAATGTATGTACTAAAGGTTCCATAGGTTGTTTTATGAAGCCTTTATGCATTGAAGGTTCTATAAGTTTTTCAGATGAGAACAACAAAACATTGTACAATCACAAAAAAATTAAGAGGGAAGGGGAGGTTAAGAATGAGAGAGACACACCTTGGAGTCATAGATGCTGAATAAAGCTATTGGACTACAATTGAAGATGCATTTCTCAATAGGATACGCTTACAACACGATTCAGGCCTAAAGCCTCAGCAAAATCCTTGATGCAAACTCATTTGAAAGATGTACTCAGGCCATAGATGACAGAAATCTTTTTAATATTTAGATCAGTTAACTTGCTAAAATGGTTTGAGAAGGTGCTGTTGGTGACCTCTACTGTAAATCCTTTTAATTTTTGTTAAATTTTATTTTTTCTATACTCATTGGGCATGTTTGATTGGGTGGATTGGAGTATGAGATTGGGATTATTAATCCGTGGGTCCAATTATCCTATGTTTGTTTCAACATTTTGGTTTAGGATTATTAATCCAACAAATTTGTAGGATTATTAGTAATGGGGTAGGGGTGGAATTATTAATCCAATGGATATTAATCCAATTGGATAGTGAATACCACACTAATTTAATAGGATTATGAATACTTCACTATTAATTTTGTGAATCAAACATGATCATTATGTTTTGTAAGATAGAGTACCATTGGTGTATAATGACAAATTTAATTTTTGTGAATTTGTAGTTATGAAATTCAATGATTACAAAAAGTTTTTTAACTTTGACTTTTAGCGACGAAAATATGTGGTAGAGAAAGTCATTTATCTTTTAGCGACCAAATATAATTATGGTTAAAAATGCCATTATTATGTTTTTGTGACCAATTTGGAACATTTTGTGACAAACTAATAGCGACCAAATTGTTTAGTTCTGCAAAATGAAACATCTTGTGACCATATGAATTTCGTCGCTAATTGCCATTTTCAGCCACACTTTTGAACATTTGTCACTAAAAGTTATTTTTGACTTCCTTGGACGCACTTTTACCAGCGTTTGTGGTGACAAATTTATTTTTGTCACTAAAAATATTTAGACACCAAAATAACAATTTTAAGGAACAAAATAATTGGTCGCGAAAAATTTTATATGTTGCAGTGATTACATCCGAAGTATAAACTTACATAAGCATAATTTTTCCTCTAAGTGATACTTTTTATTTATAAGAAATAAATTAAATAAATTGCACATTTATGTACATGCTAATTTATATATGTGTACATGGTACACATAAATTAATGAATATATAATATAACCAAGCTGGTCCAGCCACTAATAACATTCTCGAGTGTTAAGTAATAAACCGACTTAAAAAATCATTCTAGTCTAGTTTCTAAATTTGTACATAAAATGTGTAAAAACTTTCACATGAAGATACGGTCTATACATAAAATTTACTTTTATGTGAGTTTTTATTTATTCTGTATGTAAATAATATTTTCCGACAGACGATCCATCAGGTACGACCCACACCTAATTAAAAAGATAGTCAAAATAATGAATTCAAAGTTGACTAACCCTGCGGTGTAAACAGGACAAGAACCCGCAGGTGATCAATTCATGAATTGAAAATGATTAGACTATGGCTTACTAGGTTTTGTTGGTCACCACACCATGTAAAGACTAACAGTGGAATATTCTTTTTCATTATTTTTACTTGAGATATAAGGCTTTGTTTGGCTGTTTCTGGATTGCAGCATCAGTGGATTATGAAACCTTATGTTGGGTTTTGTCATGAATGACCGCTAAGCCATAATTTGACTGTCAGATTAAGTTAAGTTGGGGAGTTATATGAGAATAGTGAGATGGCGTGATTTACCTACTTATATATGTAGCATGACAAACGTCGGAATTAGAGATTGACGAAAGATGATATTGAAATTTTGTTTCAAAAAATATATAAAAAAATAGACGGAAGAAAAGTGCAATTTTGCAACCATAATTCTTTGTCAAGTGTCTTGGAGATAGGCTCCCCTCTATACTTTCATCCTATAAAGTATGAGTATGGATACGAATATTGATATTGGTACGATACGGGTACATCGATATGGTAAAATTCAAAACAAGTAGGATACGACTTGGTACGTTTGTAAAAAAATATTTATTTTTAATTTAAAATAATGTAAAAATCAATTAAATGGTTTAATTTATTAAGATCTAACCTATAATTAACATTTAATTCCAAAAGTAAAGGTATAAATCAAAATTAAATATTAATATTAAATAACTTACAAACCATAGTTTAATTTTAAAATCATGCTAAGTATAAAACTAAAAATAAAAAATAAGTCTAGTGGCAGGAGTTGTATCCCTGTAGTAAAAGAAAATATTGTTTCAACTGAAATACGGTACGGCTTGGATATTTACTAGGTACATCTAGGTACGCAAAAAATTAAGAAGAAAAAATTTGAGTACGTGTTTTGTATACCCAGTACATATGTAAAAGTGCCATACGAGAAACCATACGCTAGTAACTACTCAATACGGATACGGCATATTTTTTGAAGTACTCATACTTCATAGTTTTCATCTCTCCATACCTCTCTATACTCCTATAGGTCTCAATTCGGATCCCCACGGATGATCCAAACTATTTATCTCCTAAGTTTTGTAATAAAAGCCATACATGTAAAAAATGAGTTTCATCAAAAAATTATAAACAGAAAAGCGAAAAATTATTTATTTTATAAAATGGATAGATTAAGTTTTACAAAAAAAAAAATATAAAAAGCTGATTTTTCCTAAATTTATAATTTTCTAGTGGAGCTCATTTTTTACCTTTATTACGAAACTTACTAATAGACAATTCAAATCATCGGTGTGAGTCCAAATTAGGACCTATAAGAAGGTTATGGAGAGATATGAAGAGATAAATGTATGGAGGGAGTTTTATCGTATGTCTTAGTATTAGATCTTCTCTCTGTTCTTCTGGGTGGTATAAATAAATTTGAAAGTCCCGTCTTAGAAAAGAGAAGGGAGGCTTGGGCCTTCGGCCTAAAAAACTAATCAAGAACTTTTAGGTCATAAAAGGCAATATGATTAGGGTAGCAAACGAACTTGATTGTTCGCATACTCGACTCGGCTTGGTTCGTTAAGTAAATAAATAAGTTTGAGCCCAACTCATTTAGTAAATGAGACAAGTTCGACTCCAAATAAACTCAACTCATTAAGCTGAGCTCGTTTATCTAATATATTTATTTAAATAATGTGAACAATAGTACAAAAAATTATTATCGAGCATTAATACTAATTATAGTGGTATTAGATTTGAGATATAAAATATATATATATATATATTTTGTTTGTGTATCAATGTGATAATCGTTTGGAAAACGGGTTAATTTTTTTGGCTTTTTGGCTATTTTAGCCTGGGGCTAAAACGCATTGTTTGGGATGGATTTTTTGGCTCTTTTTACTTTTGTGAGAGAAAAAATATAATGATTATGAATTGAATATGATATTTTGTCTGATTGAACTAAATTTTTTTTTTTTTTTTTTTTGTAACTATTTTAATAAAAAAAAAACCCCAAACCCACTCTTCCCAAACCAGCACTTATTGATTGAATTAAATTTATGAAATTTATTACTTAGAAGTTCTGATGACTTTATTAAGACCTCTAACTGTGCCTCACAAATTTGATTAGACAATATTAAAAAATAGAAGAAAAAAAATCAATACCATTTCACTTAGAACAAATTACTAAAAGGACAAAAATTTAACCCTTACTGCAGGGCACCTTACTCTGGCCAGCCTTATCTAGCCATCTATCTCGGTCACTGCCACCTTCATTCCAATCCCTTTCCCTCTCCTCCACTTATTCATAAAAAAACAGTTCTATAATTCTTACTTTTGTCAACTAATGTCATATTTGGAAAGATAAGTTTTTAGTTAAAATTTTATTACAAGTTATTAGTTTATTCTTTTTATTTTTTTACATTTTTTTTATAAGAATTTAAAAATTATTTTAAAATAATAATTTCTAAACCAACCCTAAATATAATTTATGCAAAATCCTTCAAATTATTAGTCCAATCTCATCATTTATCGAATCAAACAAATATGGCCCTAAGAGGAGGTTGAGAGGGCTAAGCTTTCCATTAACAAACAGTGTCCCCATTAGGGTGTCAAGAGTGGGTGGGTAGGCACGTGATTCTGAGGAGTCTTTTTTGTGATCCTTCTTAAAGCCTATAGTTTATAAAAGGGAAACCTAAAAATGGCCAACACACTAATGTACATGCTAAAAGGGAAACTTAGGAATGGTCTATAAATACAGTCTATATTTATATATAGTATACGATGTGTAGATTTGATTGGTGTGCTAAAAAAATAATTTTTATAGAAAATAGAAAGAGTAAAAGTAAAAATAAAAATATATAAAAATTTGAAATTTAAAATCAAAATCCGAATAGTTAATAATTATTGGATTGTGAATGAATTTTTAGCAAATGATAAAAGGTATTCTTGGTAATTTTTTAGTCAAGATATGAACTTTTGAGCTTTTATTTTATATAATGATATAGACAGTAAGATATGGAATGGGTGTTGTGCTGTCAAACGCTGTGAGGTTCGTTTTAAATTTATTTTGATGATTTGTATTATTTATATTATAAGGTTCGTTGAGGATATTATTTATAAAAAAATAAAAACGAGATTAATCAAAGGTGGGTAGCCCCGTAATCAAGTCTTAATTCTTTTTTAAAATATTGTCAAAGTTATACTAATCATTTATTTTTTAAAATATAAATGTGGTCTTGCTATGAGGTTATAAATATTTAATTAATCTCTTTTTTTAATAAATGATCTATTCGATAAATCTTATAATATTAACATTTTAAATTATAGAATTTGATTTGAGACATATCACTCGAATTTCACAACACTAAACCCACTTTGTAGTATAGATATTATGAAAAATTATAAGATAATTTTGAGATAAATTTACATGTCATGTCAACTTAGCATTTATTGATTAAAATTCTGAAACTCATATCTTTTGTTATAATTTTGAAAAATATTTTAAAAAAATATTATATAATTCAATTTATAATGATATCCAGCACATGGATGGACAGTGGGATCCATTAATTTCAAAGTAGACTTACATATGATGCGTAGTAAGTAGGCATGCGGGGGGTTGGGATTGGGGTTGGGATTGGGATTGGGTCCTTTGGAATGGGACCACCACATGACCCGATTTAAGTTGTTAACACCTAACAAGAAGTTTTGTGGTCGTGGTTATGTCCGTACGATTGTGACATGTGAATGTAATCATACTTTCCTTTTATGGATAACAATTACAAAGTATAGAAATATCCTAATCATTTTGGAGTGTTTTGGAAAGGCAATTAAAGATTAATTTTTTAATTTTTTTAACTTTTTTTAAAATATATATATATATATATATAAAAAGTAAGAAATGGTATGACTTAAAATCGATTAAAAATTAGAAAGTGACTGTTAACTCACTTCTCAAAAGAGGCCTTGGTGTTGATCTTGAATTATGATTATAATTGTAATTCTATTTTTTATATAATTTTTTTTTTAAAAATGATATATAAGTTTAATTTTTAAAATTATCTTTTAAACTCAATAATATATAATGAAATGATTGATTGATAATTAGAAAAAATATAAAAAAGAAAATTGCCTTATATATTTTAAAGTAATGTCACATCATTGAGTTACAAAAGTGGATATATTTTTTGGACCTAAGTAGCATTGTCTTTTTTTGAATTGGATTTGGGATAAAAAAAATTAATTTGGTCTACGTTATAAATTATTAATTTTAATTTTTATATTATTATTTTCATTGTAAATTATAAAAAAAAAAAAGATGGAATATATATGTATAGATACTTTTGTTTTGAGTTTGAATTCAAACATTTGCTAAAAGGAAGTTATTAATAAACTAAATTCAAATAATTTTTAAAAGATTATAATAGTCTCCAAGATCAATTTTCTTTTTAATAGTGCATATATATTGAGTTAAGTGTTTGATAAAATTTAAAATTGAATATTGAATTTTTTAATTTAAAAAATTATTTAGTATTTACTGAAAATTAAGTGCCAAGTACAAGTAAGCTGATTGATATGCAAAAGAAGTTGCATATGAAAGGGTTGTAACTTGTGTAGCTAGTCCTTTGATTACCAAATTTCTCTTAAGGAGGTGTCTTGAATTCCACTCTTAAGAATGTATAATAGAAGGAAAGACTTAAGTGCTTGCACGGAGAGTATATGAGTTTAACTATCCCTATATACTAATCTAATAACTAACTACTAACTTTTGCTGATAAAAAAAAAATACAAAAGAAGGACAGTGATTTTGTGATAGTGAGATAATAATGATGATGGTGGTGATATTGGCAATGATAATAATAGAGGTGGCAATAGTGGTTGTGGTGCGAATGACATTGATGGTAAAGCTAGAGGAATAATGGTTATGGTGATGATGGAAGGTGGTGTAGTGGAGGTAGATGAGTGGTGATGGTGGTGGTAATGGAGGTTGCAATGGTGTAATGATGGTAATGGCTATGGCAACGGTGGCAATTGTCGTAGAAATAAGGGGTTGTAGTAGTGGCCGTAAGGTGTTGGTAGTAGCAATTACAACCATGATGGTTGTCATGACCCAAGCCTGCCACTAAAAGTTTGGACATGACCGGCCTCACCCGAAGCCTAGATTTAGTTATTTAAAATGTCACTCAATCCCGGGGCCTAAACGGAAGCAAAGTAATGAAAGAACAAACATTCATTGAGTTCTGTCTAAATGCCAGGATCATGTAACATTACTATACATACATAACATTCCATGTGTCATACACAAAAGATCCATTTGAAAGTTAAGTATTAACAATATCTACATACATATCCTTTGTTCCCAAAATTAATGACACATACTATCATATGGATTTCCAACACATAACAAAAGAGTCATTTTAGGTGACTCAGCAAAACGGGTTCAATTACAAGCTTCTGGCTGACCCAGGATTGACCCGCAAGCTGGTTACCTACAAAACATTCAGCAAAGCAGAGTAAGCAAGGCTCAATGAATGATAACAGTACAAATAAATTAAAAGTACGAACATGAGTCAATATCGCATATTTACAATTCATAATCTCACTTATTTTCCTCATTTCTCAACGGCCTCGGGCCCATATTGAACAGAACGGCCTTAGGCCCATCAGAATACAGAACGGCCTCAGGCCCAATAGAATGCAAAACGGCCTTAGGCCCATCATAACATAGAACGGCCTCGGGACCATATTGAACAGAACGACCTTAGGCCCATCAGAATACAGAACGGCCTTAGGCCCATCAGAATACAGAACGTTCTTAGGCCCAACAGAATGCAAAACGGCCTTAGGCCCATTAGAATACAGAATGGAACGATCTTGGGTTCATAACACACATGCCAAAGTTTAACATATATCAACATATTTCATGTACCATAAGGCATTCACGAAAGAGTGAATAGGATCTTAAACAATATGTGCATAACGTAATACATGAACAAAACATCATACTATGCTACTACCACTCACTGTGATGCGGGTGAACGCTGGTTCCCTCATGCTGATGCCCTACACACAGCACATAAGTCACAAGCATATCATTATTCTTAGTTTCCTTTCAATTCTCATTTATTCGATTCGTTACGTTACATGTAATTAAATATATTATAGGAACATCGAATGGACATAACAACACATTCAGAAGGCTGAGAAGAGCGAAAGAAAGTTCCAGAATTTTTCAGCCTGGGCCGCACATGCGGGAGTCCCCGCCGCACGTGAGGGAAGGTGCGCCGCACGTGCCTTTTTAGCAGAATGCTTCTAACATTCTCCCATGTTTTCCGCACGTGCGGCTGTAAGCCCCGCACATGTGGCCGTGCCTCCCGCACGTGTGGCCATTTACCCTATTTTTCTGTCCGAAATCACAATCATTCCAAGTGCTCAAGAGGTAGTCATATAGCCAATGTAGATGCACACCAAAAACATAGCATATAAACATATACACATGAAATTCTAGTCCCTTGCCCTGTACATCTCAAAATTTCCATGATTCCCTTATTTACATAATGTAGATATACATGTACAATGCCTAGCTATTCATTTATATGAATTCAAAAGAGTGAGATTAGGTAAGACATAGAGAAATCAAGTGATCAAGTTTCCCATCCCACACATTCAAAAGGTACATGGTCTTTATGAGGTTTCATCATAACCCTAGCTTTCATGGAGGTAAGATACTCCAAGTCAAAGCTTAATTCAACCAATTAAAGAGGAATTTAGGGTTTACTAATGATCTATACTCACCTTAAGTTGGATTCTTCAATTGGTCCTAGCAAATTCTTTAATCTCCAACTCTTGTTGACTTTCCTCTTCTCCCTATCTTCCTCTCTTCCTCAAGGTCTCTAGATTTTCCACTCAACATATATGTAAAGAAATGAGTTCAAAGAAAGACTTATATAACACATATAGGTCTTTGGTTTCTAACCTTGCCAAACGAGCCTTAGCGAATAAGACAAAATAAATTTTCAATTAAACCTCCTAGGTAGCTTTAAAAATTCCCACTAGCAGATTCACATGCTCAATTTCAGTTTACTACGCCTTTACGGCCTTGAATTTCCAAGTCAACATTTTAATTTTTAACAGATGTGTTCCAATAATCAACAGATATAAACCATAATCAAATAATTCATTCGTATAAGCATAACTCTACATGGGATTTCACATTAAACATGTAATTTCTCATGGAACTAGGGATATAAGGCATACAAGAGGGTCAGGTTATTACACTCTCCCCCCCTTAAATAAGTTTGGTTCCCAAACTTGTTTTACCTTAAGTCGAAAATAACTCTGGGTACCGTTGCTTCATTTCCTCCTCTCGTTCCCAAGTAGCTTCTTTTCCGTAATGCTCCTGTTATTCTACTTTTAACGTAGGAATCACTTTGCTTCGCAATTGTTTCATTTGTCGATCCAGAATCTGAATTGGTTTCTCCTCATAAATCAATTTGTCATCCAAGGCAATTTGTTGATAATCTATAACATGGGATGGATCTTGCAAATACCTTTGTAACATTGAGACATGGAATACGTCATGCACTTGCTCTATATTCAGTGGAAGAACAACACAATAAGCCACTGGACCTATCATTTCCAGGATTTGAAACGGACCTACGAATCAAGGTGTTAACTTACCCCTTTTACCAAATCTCGGGTGTCCCTTCATTGATGTAACTTTTACAAAGACATAATTACCCACTTCAAACTCCAAGTCTCTTCGCCGATGATCTGCATAGCTCTTTTGTCTACTCTATGCAGTTTTTAACCTTTCTTGAATAGTTTTAATTTTCTCTGTTGTCAGTTGCACAATCTCTGGCCCAATCAATGATTTGTCACCGACCTCAGTCCAACACACGGGGGAGCGACATTTTCTTCTGTATAGAGCTTCATAGGGTGCCATTTCTATACTCGAGTGGTAACTGTTGTTGTATGCAAACTCTTCTAATGGTAGGTGAGTTTCTCAACTTCCTTTGAAGTCCAAAGCACATATCCAAAGCATATCTTCCAATGTTTGAATGGTTCTCTCAAATTGTCCATCGGTTTAATGATGGAAGGCTGTACTGAATTTTAATTCGGTTCCCAAGGCCTCTGCAGACTTCGCCAAAATCTTGATACGAACTTCGGATCTTTATCAGATACGATTGAAACCGGAATACCATGTAGTCGTACAATTTCATCCACATATAAGGTGGCCAGCTTATCTGTATTGTATTGAGTCTTTACAGGGAGAAAATGAGCTAACTTCGTTAGTCTGTCCATAATGACCCATATGGAGTTCATGCCCCGAGGAGTTCGCGGTAAACCCACAATAAAATCCATAGTTAAATGTTCCCATTTCCATTCTGGAATTGGAAGGGGTTGAAGTAGACCAGCCAGTCTTTGGTGCTCCACTTTCACTTGCTGACATTGCAAACACTTTGAGACATATTCTGCAATTTCCCTCTTCATACCCGACCACCAAAAATTTTGTTTCAAGTCGTGGTACATTTTTGTACTACCAGGATGCATCGCAAATTTGGAGCTATGCACTTCCTCCGTGATTCTCTTCTTGATGTCTGGCATGTTAGGAACACACCACCTACCCTGGAATTTTAATACCAAATTTTCAGTTATGAACCCGGGCCTTGGTTTCGTTTCCAGTTCATTACACATTTTCTGTAGAAATTCATCTTCCAATTTTCGTTGTTTAATTTCTTCCATGATTGCTGGTTGGGTTACTATCGCTACTACTGTTGCATTTTGATTATGTAAAACAATTCCCACATTCATTCTTTCCAAGTCACGTAGTAACTCTTTCTGCCTCGTGAGCAGATTTGCCAAATTCCCCATACTTTTTCGGCTATGGGCATTTGCAACTGTATTAGTTTTACCAGGGTGGTACTGAATTTGTAGGTCATAATCTTTAATAAGTTCTAACCACCGTCTCTGACGCATGTTTAATTCCTTTTGAGTGAATAAGTACTTAAGACTCTTATGATCAGTATAAACTTCACATCTAACCCCATACAGATAGTGACGCCATATTTTCAAAGTAAAAACCACTGCAGCTAGCTCAAAGTTGTGTGTGGGGTAGTTCTTTTCATGGGGTTTAAGTTGACGGGAGGCATATGCAATAACTCTCCGATTTTGCATAAGTACACAGCCCAAACCTTTATGAGAAGCGTCACTATAAATCTCAAATCCTTCGTTACCGGATGGTAAGGCCAAAACAGGTGCTGTAGTTAATCTTGTCTTCAGTTGCTGAAAAGCAAATTCCCGTTGCTCCGACCACGCAAACAAAACACCTTTCTGAGTTAACTGAGTAAGCGGTACCACAATTTTGGAAAAGTCTTTAACAAACCGTTGGTAGTATCCGGCCAAACCCAAGAAACTACGCACTTCTGACACATTAGTAGGCGTCAGCCAATCAACAATAGCTTCAACCTTGTGCGGATCAACGACAACTCTCTCCTTTGTCACCACATGTCCCAAAAATCCTACCTCTTCTAACCAAAATTCGCATTTCTTTAGTTTTGCATACAATTTCTTATCTCGCAAAGTTTGAAGAACTAACTGTAGATGAATCTCATGAGCTTCCACACTTGTTGAGTAAATAAGGATGTCATCGATAAACACAACTACAAAATCGTCCAGGTAAGGCTTAAAAACTCGATTCATCAGATCCATGAAGGCCGCTGGTGCATTAGTGACCCTAAACGGCATGACTAAAAACTCATAATGTCCGTAACGAGTTCGGAAGGCAGTTTTCTTGACATCCTTAGCTTTAACCTTCAGTTGGTGATACCCAGACCGCAAATCTATTTTAGAGAAGACTTGTGCACGCTGTAATTGATCAAACAAATCGTCGATCCTGGGCAAAGGATATTTATTCTTTATAGTTACCTTACTGAGCTCCTTATAATCCACACACAACCGAAGGGTTTCATCTTTCTTTTTCACAAAAAAGACTAGTGCGCCCTAAGGGGAAGTGCTTAGACGAATGAATCCTTTATCAAGGAGGTCTTGCAACTAAATCTTCAACTCTTTCATTTCGACGAGTGACATTCTATAAGGGGTTTTGGAAATAGGCTGAGTTCCTGGCACTATGTTAATTGTAAACTCAATTTCACGATCAATTAACTCTTCCGGCAGCTCTTCTGGAAAAACATCCGGAAAATCTTGCACAATTGGAATTGCATCAAGGCTCCCATTCCGTACTTGTTCATTCAAAATACTACACAAATACCCCTGATAGCCTTTTAGCAGTAACTTACACGCCTTTATTACAGAAATCGGATAGGGTGGGAAAACTACCCTCTGGCCCCTAAAAGTGAACTCACTTTGTCCTGGGAGTTAGAATGTAACTTGTTTCGAAACGCAATCTATGGTCGCGTGATACTTGCTCAACCAATCCATTCCCAAAATTATGTCAAAGTAAGCCATATCAAGAGGTAACAAGTTGGCATCTACCCAAACATCCCCAATTAGAATTTCACATGCAAAATAAATAGATGCACATACCATGGACTCTCCCGATGGTGAGGACACACACAAAACATAAGGTAATGGTTCCATTGGCCTATTTAAATGACTAGCAAATGCTTTTGATACAAAGGAATGGGTAGAGCCCGAGTCAAATAACACATGTGCGGAGTGACCATTAATAGAAAATGTACCTGATACCATAGCCTCGGTATTTTGTACATCGCCGGGGATCAGCACAAACACTCTTCCTTGTTTAGCGATATCTTTAGCATTGGCGGGTTTCATAGTTGTCTTTGTAGTTGGAGTAAGGGTTGACCCAGCTGAACTTGCAACGGTTCTCTCCCCATTTTATCGATTCTTCTATAGACATTCCCTGGCCAAATGACCTGTCTTCCCACATTTGAAGCATGCCCCTGTTACTCTATAACAAATCCCACAATGTCTCTTTCCACAATTCGGACAACTTGGGGCCGAGTCACGGTAGAGGCGGATGTACTAGAAGTTCCTGAATTTAACTTCTTACTTGGTGGCGTCACTGAACCCTTAAAGGTTTGAGTATTCTGTCTTTTCCCCCTTCATTCCGAAGCCCGACTTTGAGTGACAACATTACCTTCAGCAATCACTGCCCTTTCCAGCACATCGACATACGTAGGTAGTTTCACCACATTAATCTGGTTGAGGATAGCAGTCCGTAATCCACCTTCAAACTTTCTTGCCTTCTTATAATCCGTATCCACCATATGTGGTGCGAAACAGGCCAATTCAGCAAATTGAGCCTCATACTCTGCAACAGTCTTGTTTCCCTGCCTCAAGGTCTCGAACTCAGTCACTTTCTTGTCTCCTATACTTTGGGGGAAATACTTGTCATAGAATAGCTCCAAAAATCTATCCCATATTAATCCTTGGTGTATAGTTCTCGTGAGCATCCACCACCTCCGTGCTTCATCCTCAAGAGTGAAGGCAACAAGTTGCACTTTTTGGGCTTCAGTACAAGGAAAAACTTTGAATAACTTTTCTATACCCAACACCCATGCTTCTACTTTCATTGGTTCAATTCCTCCCTTGAATGAGGGCGGCTTCATCTTTTGAATTCCTTCGTGAGTGTAATTGTTTGATCCTCAACTTGGTAATCTTGTGCCCCTGGCGGTGGTACAGGCATTAGGGTGGGGGTTGTTGCTGTTGTTGCCGTTGTTGCCTCAGAGTTTCTGTCAGCTCCATAATCATTCTTTCTATTCTATCCAACCATACGACGGTTGCATCTTCCGAATCATCTGTTCTGGTTCTCACCATAATCTACATAACAATTAATTATAATACATACAACAGGCACAAATAGGCATAGATCATGATCATGACTAATGTGCATATATATATCCATGATTATTGTGAATACACCGAACGTTACAAGTATGCAACGTAAGTCTTTTCTAGACATTCTGAAACTCAATAAACTCGTGCGTGAGGTAGTAACTCGTGCTATGATACCAACTATCACGACCCAAACCTACCCCTAAAAGTTTGGACATGACCGGCCTCACCCGAAGCCTAGATTTAGTTATTTAAAATGTCACTCAATCCCGGGGCCTAAACGGAAGCAAAGTAATGAAAGAACAAACATTCATTGAGCTGTGTCTAAATGACAAGATCATGTAACATTACTATACATACATAACATTCCATGTGTCATACACAAAAGATCCATTTGAAAGTTAAGTATTAACAATATCTACATACATATCCTTTGTTCCCAAAATTAATGACACATGCTATCAAATGGATTTCCAACACATAACAAAAGAGTCATTTTAGGTGACTCAGCAAAATCGGTTTAGTTACAGGCTTCTGGCTGACCTAAGGTTGATCCGCAAGCTGGTTACCTACAAAACATCTAGGAAAGCAAAGTGAGCAAGGCTCAGTGAATGATAGCAGTACAAATAAATTAAAAGTACGAACATAAGTCAATATCGCATATTTACAATTCATAATCTCACTCATTTTCCTCATTTCTCAATGGCCTCGGTCCCATATTGAACAGAACGGCCTTAGGCCCATCAGAATACAGAACGGCCTCAGGCCCAACATAATGCAAAACAGCCTTAGGCCCATCATAACACAGAATGGCCTCGGGACCATATTGAACAGAACGACCTTAGGCCCATCAGAATACAGAACGGCCTTAGGCCCATCAGAATACAGAACGGCCTCAGGCCCAACAGAATGCAAAACGGCCTTAGGCCCATCAGAATACAGAACAGAACGATCTTGGGTCCATGATACACATGCCAAAGTTTAACATATATCAACATATTTCATGTAACATAAGGCATTCACTAAAGAGTGAATAGGATCTTAAACAATATGTGCATAACGTAATACATGAACAAAACATCATACTATGCTACTACCACTCACTGTGATGCGGGTGAACGCTGGTTCCCTCATGCTGATGCCCTACACACAGCACATAAGTCATAAGCACATCATTATTCTTAGTTTCCTTTCAATTCTCATTTATTCGATTCGTTACGTTACATGTAATTAAATACATTATAGGAACATCGAATGGACATAACAACACATTCAGAGGGTCGAGAAGAGCGAAAGAAAGTTTTAGAATTTTTCAGCCTGGGCCGTACGTGCGGAAGTCCCCGCCGCACGTGTGGGAAGGTGCACCGCACGTGCCTTTTTAGAAGAATGCTCCTAACCTTCTCCCCTGTTTTCGGCACGTGCGGCAGTAAGCCCCGCACGTGCGGCCGTGCCTCCCACACGTGCGGCCATGGGCCCCATACATGCGGTCATTTACCCTATTTTTCTGTCCGAAACCGCAATCATTCCAAGTGCTCAAGGGGTAGTCATATAGCCAAATTCAAGGTAGATGCACACCAAAAACATAGTATATAAACATATACACATGAAATTCTAGTCCCTTGCCCTGTACATCTCAAAATTTCCATGATTCCCTTATTTACATAATGTAGATATAAATGTACAATGCCTAGCTATTCATTTATATGAATTCAAAAGAGTAAGATTAGGCAAGACATAGAGAAATCAAGTGATTAAGTTTCCCATCCCACACATTCAAAAGGTACATGGTCTTTATGAGGTTTTATCATAACCCTAGCTTTCATGGAGGTAAGATACTCCAAGTCAAAGCTTAATTCAACCAATTATAGAGGAATTTAGGGTTTACTAATGATCTATACTCACCTTAAGTTGGATTCTTCAATTGGTCCTAGCAAATTCTTTAATCTCCAACTCTTGTTGACTTTCCTCTTCTCCCTATCTTCCTCTCTTCCTCGAGGTCTCTAGATTTTCCACTCAACATATTTGTAAAGAAATGAGTTCAAGGAAAGACTTATATAACACATATAGGTCTTTGGTTTCTAACCTTGCCAAACGAGCCTTAGCGAATCAGACAAAATAAATTTTCAATTAAACCTCCCAAGTAGCTTTAAAAATTCCCACTAGCAGATTCACGTGCTCAATTTCAGTTTACTACGCCTTTACGGCCTTAAATTTCCAAGTCAACATTTTAATTTTCAACAGATGTGTTCCAGTAATCAAGAGATAGAAACCATAATCAAATAATTCATTCGTATAAGCATAACTCTAAATGGGATTTCACATTAAACATGTAATTTCTCATGGAACTAGGGATATAAGGCATACAAGAGGGTCGGGTTATTACAATGGTGGTGCAGTGAAGATATTGAAATGATGATGTTACCTATGACAATGGTAAATGAGGTAATTGTACAGGTGGTGGTGGTAGAGGTGGCGGGGGTAGAGGTAAGGGTGTAGTAGTGATAAGGTCATAACAATGTATATTGATACTTATGAATAAATAATTATAAATTCCAGGCAACTTTTATCTAAAACGGAAATAGAAAAATGAATTATTAGACTTAATGCTATGTAGGAAAAACTATTTACATGTTTAAATTTATTAGCTAAAATCTTTTAATTTGAAAGTTAATTTATACATCAAATAAAAAACATAGGCACAAATGATTCTTTACCCATATTCTTACCTCTATACCACATGGTTGCCACCTCATGCTGCCGTCCTACACCCCCACTTTGTCTTCTTTATCTATAACTTATCTATAAAAGCAATAAAACTGAATCTAACAACCATGACTCCAACAAGTTTCAAATGTCGAATTCATTCTCTTTACAGATTGCTCAAAAAGTTACAAATGCGAATGCCCGAGTTGTGTGTGGTGCTTCTCCAACAAGCCATTGTCTTTGCTATTGTTGTCTTCATCAAGTTATGCCACCTGTGCATCTTCAAATGAGGTGGTGGTTGTTTACTCAGGCATGTCGCTCAAGTCATTGGTGTAGACCACCCATTTTGACCAACCCTAAGACTTGGGCACTTTTTTTTGATCACTCGATAATGAAAATAAGAATGTGTTTCCCACAAAATCCTTAGTAAAAAAATGGAATTTGAACTTTGTTCCCAACCCTAAGCCTGCTTTGGTCAAGTGTTTAAGTCCCATTGGATAACCGGAGCGAAGCTGGACTGAACCGAAGCAAAACAACCAACTTTCTCCTTGGTCGGTCGACCGCCCAAGGATAGTGCAGACTAGTTTTTTTGTTGGCTCGGGTGGGGTACTTCACAACCCCATTTTTTGAACCATTTTTGCACCAAATGCATTTATACTCAACCTCCATTGCCTAGTGTTTGATCCATTAAGGGTAATGCTCCGTAATTGTCTTCCATTCACTCCATTTGTACTCCATTAGTTCAATTATCTTCCCTAAATGTTCTATTAATTCTTCACTTTGTCTTCCACCATTGCGTCACTTGCTTGCCTATATAAGGAGAGCTCAAGTCTTGAATTTGTGAAGATGAACTTGAGAGAAGTGTAGAGAGAATGTTAAATTTGAATTAGAGTTTGAGAAAGAAAAGAAAGCTTTGATAACAAGAGAGTTGTCTTGTCAAAATAGTGAAGTTACCTAACCTCTATACATCTCATCTTCCCTGGCAAAAACCACTCAAGAACCAAGTCCTAAAGCTTTTATCAAAGGGAAAGTGATTCTTGCCAAGTTGAAGAAGATTAAAAGGTGATCATACACTTGTTCAAAACCATAATTCTAGCTCAAATTCCAAACTCTTGAATTAAGGTTTGAGAACATAATTCACAACCTTGAAATTGATTGTAGACACCCCATTTTTGACCCCCCGCAAGGCTCGAGCACTTTGCCCGGTACACTCGATGATGAAAGTGGTGTTATGCGTGGTTCGAGGTCTCAACGAATAGGCTATGTTTAAGCTTTGAAGCAATCCCAAACCTTCCATATTCCCACTGTTTGTATCTTAGAAATCCATTTTTACACATTTTTCCACCCTATGCTAAGTCTGAAACAGAGAGACAGGGGATCACATTGAGGCCCGCCCGTGCCTCATTGGGAGCCGGCTGTGACCATTTATGGTCGGTCGTGCCTTGGTAGCGAGAAACACTGTTCTGGGTGGAAGCGTGCCAGCTATCTATTTTTGAAGATATTTATGACCTCTTTTGCTCAAATTCTATAAAAACAAAGTTGTATCTCTATTTTGAGAGTTGAACAAATTCTAAAAAGCTTATACACCTTCTTGAGAGCTCCTTCTTCTTGTGCAAGCAACCTTTGAGCAAGCTTACCACTTTTAACCTATATACATACACCATATACATCTTCACACCTTAGCCTTGGAACCTTGGTTGAGTCTTGAGTATCACAATTCAAACTTGAGAGTGTGTTTGGACCAAGTTTGATTCACAAACAAAGTGCTTACCTTTCTTGAGAGGTATAAGCTTACTATCTTTTCTCTTGCTCTCTTTGCTATCGTCTTGTATTTTTGTATTGTTTTGATCCTTTTTTAAGTGTCTAAGCTTGGGTTTGGATAGTTACCAAAGGGTAAAGAGAGTTACAACTCTTTTTTACACCTTCACCTATAGCTCAAACCCTTGTTTTTACACCCTTTTCTTTGCTTTCTAAATTGATTTTCACAGTTCAAAAGAGGCTAAAAATCATGCTTTGAGGTTTCAAAAGTTGAGGGGTTAGCCACCCCTCCTTGTTCTTGTTTACTAGCCTTATTTTCTTTCTTTGTTGTTTAGCTTTTTGGGCTATTTTCATGCACTTTGAGCCACTGTTTTTCACCCATTAATGGCTGTTTTAGGGTTGTCCTAGGTTGTTTAATTAATTCATGCTTTGATTAGTTTGCTTGTTGTCTCATATGTTCGCATATATAGCTTGTTGTATGTTGTTGTTGGCCTTTCTTTGTTTAATTTCCATATTTAAGAACCTCATTTTAACAAGCAACCTATCATCTATTTCTTTCATTTGAGAGTTGTTTCAACCGGTTGATGGTTGTTCAAAACATGAGCTAGAGATCTATGCGTAATGACTTAATCTCTACGGAGGTTCATTGCCATAGTCTCTCTTTCATAATGAGAATCACTTCCCGTTTGACACGCTTCTCATTTAGTGAACGTAATCATCACCTTGGACTTAATGGACTAAAGTATGGAAAGGTCTAAAAATTGCTAAAATGAACTAACCCCCATAAAGAAAATGAGTTATATTGCTTAGATTCGTCCGGATGTTATACCGAGTCTATTGTGTCAAGGGTTGTCTTACATCAATTCATGATGTTTTGATGAGCCTTGAAGCGTTCCTACCTCCCTCTTTGAGCTTACTCCATGATGGGAGAGAGTGGTGGTTATTGATTTATTGCATTCATTAATTTTTGTCCAAAATCATGCCCTAACTCATCAAGCAATCAATTTGCTCATTGATGGTTTTGGAAATGACTTCGTTCTTCTCTTGAGGCTTACCATGAGAGAGAAGAGTAGAAGGGACAAACAGAGTTTAGAATAACTCTATCTACACTATTTTCACTTCAGAGCACAAAAACAGGATTTTACATAAAATTAAGGCACGACCGGCCTTATTTGGGCCTGGCCGGGCTTCATTGGGGGCTGGCCGACCATCAATGTTTGGTAAGATAGTGTGTTTTGCAGAAGCAGAGGGCAGTGACTGAAGGTGAAACAAGACAGATTCCAATGAAGGCAGACAGAGTTACTTCTGAAACTGCTAATTGCATGCCATCCTTGTGCTTCCATTGTAATTTGTAAATTAATGATCTCAATGTTGTTGTAATTATTATCATTGTAATTAATATCGTTGTAGCAATGATTCGTTAGATAGTTTATTTTGTTGTAATAAATTAGCTAATTAGTTAATTGTAGCTTAGCTAGTTAGTTATTATTCATTCACTTGGCTTTGTAATAATTAGTTTAAAGCCGGACATTCGGACACTCATTCTGACCCTTTTGTGCGAGGGCCAACATGTAATAAGTTATGTGTCTTCCAACCCTACTTCTTTCTCCTTTTTACTTATTTGCTTACGATGGTTAGTATTAGAACATCATTTTTCAAATTAGCATCTTTATGCTTTGCCTCCATTATCTTGCATGCATTTGGCTCATCATACTAACCAAATGTTTAAACTCATTGCTTGAACATGTGATTCATCACATGTCTTGAATGGAATCATGTGCCATGTTCATAGACGAGCCTATTAAAATTACATAACGTGTGCGTTGCATTTAGTCATATTGCATTAGTTAGGAGCATGCATATTTTCTAATTATTTTGCTTTGTTTTGGCTAGAATACTAGGTGAGCAATTTTGAATTTTAGCATCTTGCATCGAATGTTTGTGTTGCCATATCAGGCATGTCCATGAGGCTAGTTGCTTAATTGATATACCTGTTTGGATGCCTGTGGATGGAGGCTAGTTGCCAAAAGTGGGACAAATTGATCAATGTACAAACTCATATTTTCAAGTGACGAGTATCAAAAACAATTTTCAAACAAACATGAAATCAAAGTGTTCCAATCTTTGCAAATTAGTCTATACTTATGTGCGTCACATAGTAATGTTAGTCTAATAAAACCGGAACAAGAGCATATAATGTAAATAAAAAAAACACATGATTAGTAAAGGCCGATCTTTGATTGGGCGAGTGGGTGCTCAATTCATGACCTTCCCTTCTCGTACCTAAGTTCTTGAGCCGAGACACTTTGGTGATAATGGGCTAATGGCCTTTGGCACAAGTCTCAGGTTTCCTAAATTTCTCAAAAATATTTAGGTTATGACTCTGTAATCTGGCAAAACAATCTATTTTTGGCATTTGATTCAAACATCAATTTTCTAAAGAATTGCTGGATTTGGACTCTTTTTGTGTTTTCACTATTTCACATTGTACTTGTGAAATCAGATTCAGAACCACAGGAGTCCGAACTGTAGGGCTAGTCGTATCCAAAAGGAGCACGAAAAGCAAGCTACAGTGATCAAAATTAAAAAGTTCAATCTTTCTTTGAAATGTGAATTTTCAATTCTTTCATTTTTTTTGCATTTTCTATCTTATATTTATTTTCTTAATTTTGTTTCATGTTGTTTTGTTGTAATCTAATCAAAAGTAGTTATTTTTCAATTATTTCCTTTTCTTATACTTTCCATCTTATATTAGTTTTCTTACTTTAGTCTCATATTAGTTTTATTGTAACCTAACCGGGAGTGGTTATTTGAGCCACCTGCATATTCCTTGCTTATTATTCTTTTCTTGGTGTTACAACAATACAAGTTTTGCCAGGCCTAGTTGGCAAGCCTTGGATGAAATGAAGTAGTCTTTTGGTGTTGGGTATAACAGTTTTTAGTAGTCTTCAAGGTGCATGAAACTTCTATTTTGTTTTTATTTGAGTATTTTGTGAGGTTTTTTTTATTTTGTTGTAATATTTTCTCTCTCTCTCTCTCTCTCTCTCTCTCTCTCTCTCTCTCACACATTTAGTTTGTAATTATTTATTCAAAGTATTGTAATAATTTCTCACCCCGCTTCTTTTTATACCACTCTTTTACTTTCTTTCCTTATTTGTACATAAGTATCATATTTTGTTTCTTATTATATTAAAGCTTTGCATCCATGCTTCATGAATCTTGATTCGGCTAAGCTTGCATTTGTGGATTTAATCAATTCCTATGTGATTATATACGCTACATCATGTTTTTGAGATAATTCACATGTCATATATTAGAAGCTGAATCTTTAGTTGCATATCATGAGTGAATTGCATTAAGATTTTGTATATAAGATAATACATATTTTGCTAACTTTGTTTTGTAACTGTTCATAGGACGTCGGTAAATATGTAAGTTTTTATACTTCAGTATCGCACTTGTGTGTTTTTTTCTTACTATGCTTAGCATCCTACCATGTGGCTACTTGCTTACTTGAAATAATTTTATAAATGCCAGTGGATGGAGGTTTTGTCGTTTATTTTGTATATAAGATCATGCATATTTTGCTAACTTTGTTTTGTAGTTGTTCGTGGGATGTCGATAAATATGTAAGTTTTTATACTTCAGTATCTCGCTTATGTGTGTTTTTCTTACTATGTTTAGCATCCTACCATATGGTTACTTGCTTACTTGATATAATTGTATGAATGTCGTTGGATGGAAGTTGTGTCGCTTAATTTGGAATGATCTTGATTTTCGTGTTTGTAAACTCAATTTCTTTGAGTTATACATCCTCAAAACTCTTTCAAAATATATGAAATTAGATAGTTCCAAAATGAATGGCATAGTCTATACTTGTTTGCTTCACATAGTAAATTTTAAGATTTATTAAATAATCGCAATATGGACATATAAAGCTAATAAAATTCATATTATGGTTTAATAAAGGCTGATCTTTTGATTGCGTGAGCGGGGATACTCAATTAATGACTTTCCCTTCTCATACCTAAGGTTCTGAGCCAAGCATCCTTGGTTACGACGAACAGTGGCCTTGGCACGAGTCACAGGTTTCCTAAGTTTTCCAAAATATTAGGTGGCGACTCTAAGATCTGGTGATGTAGTCCATTTTTGGTAAAGATTTTGTAATAAAACGTATTTTCTATAAAAGTTGTCAAATCTGGGCTCTCATCTATGTTTCACATTGCACTCGTAAGACTAGATCAAAGAATCGAGGGTCCGAACTAGTTAAACATGCACGGGTACCCCGGGCGATGTTACAATTGGCTATGCAGAAGTTTAAATAGTTCAAATTCATTGTTGCAAATTA
Source organism: Camellia granthamiana (assembly GCA_036172215.1). NCBI lineage: Eukaryota > Viridiplantae > Streptophyta > Magnoliopsida > Ericales > Theaceae > Camellia > Camellia granthamiana. The sequence continues at coordinate 120,365,137 of CM069910.1, read as the reverse complement.
CTATAAGCTTTATCAAACAGACAAAAGAGGTATGCTCTTCTTCCATTTGCTGTAAAATCTGAGACATGTCATGATTCTTCCATTGTCCTACTTGCTAATTCTTACTCTTATGACATTCCATGCCAATTTCCTTTAAATCAATTAGAGTGATGATGTTGCTATTGTTGGTGTATTTGTGGTTGTAGTTTGGTTTGTGTGCATTTGTTGTTGTTCTTCACCATATTGCTCACCATGTATTTGACAAAATGTGCAAACGAATTTTAAAATAACAGGAATAGATCACCACAAGACCTCTACAAATTTGTTAAAAAACTTAGGAGCAAATAGTTTTAAAATTCACGCATAAATAACATAAACAACAACAAAATATTAGGGACTAAGAGTTTAAATAAACCTTACATGTGTATATGCTTATGAACTTAGTTCACTATTTCATGTATATTTTTTGCAATCAAAATGGTTGCTTTTGTCTTCATGTTATATGATATTTTCATAGATGATACAATTGGTTCTATCACTAGGAACACAAGCTATTTAACTACCAAGCAATCCTACAAAAAAAATATTAGTATTGAATCAATAATACATATATGAAAAGAAATTTTAAAAAAATAAAAATAAAAAATAAAAAAACACCCAATTCCATCAAGTTATAAGGCCTACCAATTTAAAGAGCCAGCACCTTTCAACTCCTTTGTTGGACATATATACAAATTACAAAGAATAAGTCTATTTTGAAAATATTAAAACACAAACACAGAATAAAATTCAAGAAAGAGAATTAGGAAGGAATGTCCACTTGAAAGTAACAAGAGTAAAGTCTTAAAAATACCAGGTCAAACTTTAGGCTCAAAATGATGATTGATTAGGTTCATAACTTCATACATGTAGAAATATATGTATACACGTATATACTTAAATAGGAAGTAGAGGTTATCATCCAAGGAATAACTCATTGTTGTTGTTTAACCACTCAACCACATCACCATCGAAGCTTTGAAAATTTCTGAACTTGAAATAGATACACAAATCAACACAAAATTTGAAAATAGCAAAGAAACAATTAATGGTCAAGCTAATGCAATCATCAATGTTCATTCAATCAGAACCACCCATGAAAAATCAAAAAAACAATGCAATAATAAGAGGAAGATGACCACTCCCAAAAGGAGATGAATTCATAACTAATCTTCAATAGCTAACCCATACTTACCAAATTACTACTGAAATTGTTCTGAAACTCAAATAGACAGACAAACGAACTCAGAATTTTAAGAACTATGGAACCATCCACAAAACACTGTATTAAGAATTATGAAATGCTAAATGCCATATTTGATAACCTTAAAATTTAACAGACAGGAAGCATAACCATGAAGGAGAAACAATCACCTCAATTACTACCCCCCAAAAAAATAAAAAATTTCCATAATTCCAAATCAGTAATTATCCATACAAAATTAGAAGTGTTAACTATGTAAATTCATCACCCATCCAACAAAAGGTTTCAGATTCAATCGCCAAGCTCATAAACCTTTAAAAAAAAAAAAAAAAGAGGAAGAAGAAGATTAGAAAGCATCCATCAATAATGACATATTAAACATAAAACATTTTTTTTAATTAAAAATATAAATCAAAAAATTTAAATAGGGTTAGTTACACTTTACCCCCCTAAGGTTTATAAGTGTACTCATAAGCCCTCGTAGCTTGGAGTGATGTGCAAAAGTGACGGGTTTCGCTAGACTTAACAACGCATGGGCCACACGTGTTAGAGAAAGCGTGTATGCACTAGGAATAAGAGATTGGTGCCAAAAGTGGGGCTTCAATTGACCAATTTGCCCTTCCAATCTCTTATAAAACCATTACACCACCAAACCCACTATTCCTTACCCAAAAATCTGAAATCACTTCCATTTTTTAAGATGTCATCCTCTCAAGGATCCTACTACAGTGGACAAAGCTTAGCTCGTACATGCTACTATAGCCAAAGATCATTGGTGAGAATAGTTTGGACAAATGCAAGCATGGAAAGAAGATTTATAGGATGTGCAAACTATAAGGTAATATACAGTAATTTTTTATTAATTATTAATTTATTTATTTTTTATGTTCTACAATATTTAATTCAAAATCTGAATTTATTTATTAAAATTTCCAGATTTATGCTACTCGTGAGTACTTTGAGTGGATTGACCACCATTGTGCCACCACTCGTTGATCTACTACCAAGACTTGTGCAACGAGTAAATCATATGGAGTTAAAGGTTGAAAAAGCTTTAAAAAATGGAGAAGTTGTATCGAGGACTTTTGCTAGGAAGTTGTATACTATTTTTATGCTATATTGCATGTACTCTAAAATGAAAAAAAGTATTATGTAACCTGATAAGAGGAAGGAATACATATATTGAAGACTATTTTGAGATATGAATGAAATGTATTTGAAGAATTACAAAATCTATTCACTAACAACATTTCAAAACCTGTTTATTGAGCATGTTCACCAACATTTCAATTACACAAAACAAAACCGGTTGACTAACAACATTTCAACCTGTTCAATTACAAAACCTATTCACATAAATGACATTTCATTCCAAAACATCACAAAATCTAGCCTTCATAACATCACATTTCACATTTCATTCCAAAACATCATCCGATCCAGCTTCATTGTTTAAACATCACAATAGTACCAAGCATTGATAACATGACAATAACATTGTTTAAACATCACATACTAATAGGCCTACAAAAAATAAGACAATACTTTAAGGCCTTGAACACAAAAATATTGTTTGAGCTATCCAATACTACCCCAAGTAATAGGCCTTACAAAATCACCAAAATATGGTTTAGTTATTACATGGAAATATCACCAAAATATTTAAAGTCACTAAAATATTGTTTTGTCGCTAATCCCTCAACCCTTCCTTTGTCATTTGCATTCCTACCAACATTCCTCTATATGAATTAACTAGCCCTCCCAAGTGCTGCAAATCCCCTTCTAGAATGGCGCACTTGTATATCATATAGTGTCAACAGGTTGGATACCTGTAGGGAAATGTCAACAATATTACAAGTAATGTGTTATGTTATGTATATGCAGCATTACAAATAATGTATCAAGGCCTTTACCTAAGGGATTAAAGGTATATTTGGCTGGGATGCAAAACTAACAAGCTCTCTAGCTGATAGACTTGCACTTGCTCACGACCCGAACCCGTCCCTAGAGGTTTGGATCATAACCGGCCAGTAATCATAAGATTACCTATGGCCTCAAATAGAAATCTAATCATAGTTAATTATATGGGGCTAGAAGCGGAAATTGAATAATAAAATTTGTCCAATGAGTTGTGCATATATGGCATATCAAAGACATCTCATTTATGTTAATAACTCACACTCATACATACATAAGAAGTCTCACATGTCTAAGATCATACATATGTCATTAGCATACAATCACCAAACTTATATACAGATGTAGTCAAACATAACCAACAAAAGAAAACAAATAATCGAAAGACAAAAGCCTCATTTGTAAGGCATCCTTGGCTGGCTCCACAAAACTCGGTAATCCTTTCACAGGTTCACTAGGGTTAGACGTCTCGTTGCTCACCTGCATATATATATATATATATATATATATAACGGAGTGAGATAAAGCTTAGTGAATAACATCAGAGTAAAGAGGTTAATGAATGAGTTCTGATATTAAAAAATATCATTCTCGTAATAGTTTCGTATCATAACAGAATGACCTTGGGTCCAATATATGACAGAACAACCTCATATGACAGAACAACCTCAGATCCAACATATAACAGAACGACCTTAGGTCTAACATATGATAGAACAACCTTAGGTCCAATATATAGCAGAACGATCTTGGGTCCAATCATTTACAGCTGTATAATGACCATTCGGTTAACTCATAGCAGATAAATAGACTTGTCAGATATGCAGAATGACCTTGGCTCTATCTTGTCAAATATACGAAACGACCTTGGGTCCAATTCCAATATACAGAACAACCTTGGGTCCATCAGTTACATTCATATGCATCAAATATATTTGCAGATATTATGTTAATCAAACATATAAAAACTCATTCATACTTGCGAAAGCACAGTTTCGGAAAAGCTTACCACATTAGGACATTCTAAAAATAGAGTAAGTAAGAAAGTATCTTTACTAAGATATTACTCACCTTGATTAATCCAATGGTCCACTTCAATGATCGAAACTGTATGTTACACATAACCAAACACGTTGGAACATTTGACCAATTCGAATCATTCTTGCTTTACTTAGTTCTTTTCTTTCAATTTCTTACTTATTAGGTCATTCATGAGTCATAATTCATGCCTAAGAATGCTCATAATGACATGTGGATGGAAATACGAACAAAAAAACAACTTTTCAAGATATGCTGAAATAGGGTCCTTCGCTTGAGCCAACTATTGATCGCTCGAGCGGTCACATAAGTCTGCAAAAGTACTAGATGGGTTTAATGTGCGCTCGAGCCAACTATTTGTCGCTCGAGCGGATGCAAATTATACACTCAGTTCGCTCAAGCCAACCTTTGGTCGCTCGAGCGGTCTACAAAGGCTGCAAAAATGTTAGGAGCTTGTCAAGTTAGCTCAAGCCACCACTTGGTCACTCGAGCGTTCTAGCAGAATTTTGGATTTCAAAACTAAAAGTTTGAGCTTCCAAACTCCACTTCAAAGCTTTGAGTCATGCATGGCTTGTTCAAAAACATGGAAACACTTAAGAAAATTCAAGTACATGACCCTTTTCAAAACCATTTGCTCAAAATCTATTTAATTATCAAACATGCAAACCAAGACTCCATGTATGTAAGGTTTTTGCAACTCTTTGCTCAACACTCATGATTTTGACAAAATTGAGTTCAAAAGCTCCATGCATGCATAAAACTCTTTTTCAAAATGTGAAATTAAGGGTCAAAAAATGATGAGTCAAAGATGCATGTGCAAATTAACTTCTAATTCCAACATGAATAGAAGAAATCAAACTCAAAATAATAAACTTAACATATTCATTCATGCATGTGAAGCTACCTTCTATTTTCATTATCTTCTTGACAAACTTATACAAAACACATGCAAAAGATCCTAAATTACACCATGATCTCAACTCTAAAATGGATTATCTTTAAGAATTAAGAGTTAAATTCTTACCTAGAGCCTTGAATTAGATTCTTACAAAACTTGAGCTTCTTTAGCAAAATCCTCAACTTTTTCTTCAAACAAAGCTATCTCTATCTAGAATGAGAGTCCAATCTCTCTCTAAAGAACTCCCTTAACCAAATGAATGCAAAATATGAGCTCAAAGCTCTTAACACTCCTATATATATCAAGTGATTAACTTTAAGTGCTAATCCAGTTATTAGGCTAATTAATTAAAGCTAAATTTTTCAAACTAAATTAATTTTTAATCAAACTCACCAAATAGTTCTAAAATTTCCAATTAGTCTATTCATGTAGCCAATTTTGGTTTTTGATGCCATTAAGGCCTTTAATTTTGGATCATAATAGAAATCACAACAGATATTCCTACGATTGACAGATATGCATCCAAAAATCACATTAAACACATAATTAGCATTGCAATTCACACTAAGCACATAAGCACATGCAAAATTAAAGAATTAAAAGTATATTACGTGACGGAGTTGTCATATGTTCCATAAGGCATGGTTAGTCATGTTTGAGCTATACCTAGATGGTATGCAGCTGCATGGGATAAAACATTACTAGTGGCAGATTCTTAGAATGAAGTTGGATAAGTGGCAACTTGTTGGGATGAAAATGGATGAGTGGCAGGTTGTTGGGATAAACCTGGGTGAGTGGCAGCTGATTGGGATGAAAATAGGCATGTGGCAGCTTGTTGGAATGAAGCATTTGAGAACTGTATTTCATACAAATTGAAATGCACAAAATTAACGGATACAAATTGATATGAGTTTAATTTGTGTAGAATTAGTGCATTGAAATAAATTGAAATGTGCCTTGCTTGGTTGACTTGTAGATTCCCTACAAATGGTACTTGGTCCATCCCTTCTCTTGAACATTTTGGATTTTTTATGTACTGATCCTTTGCATGATCTTTTGTTGTGGCCAAAACTCATACACTTTGCATATTGCACATTTTGTTCTTCTTTGACACCTTATATGGATTCTTGGGCTCATCAACAGCTTTATTCATCTCTTTTCTAGGCCTTCATGCTAGTATTCTATAGTAAAGAGGGGCTATAGCTTCATATCTAGTGTAAATACACTCATGTTTTCCTGACACAGGCTTTATCATGAAAGAATATATCATCAAGTTTGTCTCTTTGCTGAAGTAATTACGCACATAAGCTTCAGGTTTCTTCCTGTTAAGGTATATACAACTGATGACATGTTTTCAAGGTATACATGCTGGGTCTCAATCCCTACACACGCATGTTCTTTCCCTCAAATCCACTACATGAGTTATTGTAACTTCAAGTCACTCGTAAAGCTAGCATGCAATTCCTAGCGTCCACTTTGATTGATTCTAGTTTCTCTTACATAGTTGGACAAATAGGGCCACCATATTTTTCCATTCCAGTTTTCTTCTTTTGTATCCTACTCATGAGTTTTCTCCTGATCCACTCCACCATTATGATGATTGGTTCATCCCTTGCTGCCAAAATGTATTTGTTGAATGAATCAGTCGGATTGTTCACTTGAATATCACACTTGGATCTTTTGCTGAAGTGAGACCTGGCCCATGCCTCTGGGTTTTCTTGCATCAACCACTCATTTGGATTGTTCTCTATGTCCAATTCCATCAACTTCTTCATGTGATAATCAAACTTCATAACTGTCCCAGCATATGCAGATTTTCCACATCAGTTCTCTTAGTTCTTCCCCCTTGAAATTTTATCTAAAGTTGGTGTAGAAGTGTCTCAAACAATACTTATGCTCAACATTAGGCAAAACCTGTTTAAATATGTGCTGCAATCCTTTTTGCCTGTCTGAAATGAATGTCCAACCAATGTTAGTGCCATCTCTTATGTCCTCTATTAATTGAGTAAGAAACCATAACCATGAATCCTTGTATTCACCTCAACTGTAGCGATGGCCATGGGAAACATGTTGTCATTCCTATTAAGGCATTATGGCTACTAAACAAGCATCCAACGCAACAAAAGGCATGCAACCTTGGAAAAAAAACCTTGCTTTTGTGTATCAAGTCTGACATATAACCTCTTTAAAATAGGTGTAGGTTGTCTGTTAGGCCTTTCCACTTGATCATCTTCTCATATTATAGGATTGTCCAATTTGATAACTAAATAATTGTTTGGATTTTGACGCTTCATTGTCTCACAATAGTCCCAAAGCCTACCATACTTCTTCCTCAGATCCCCTTCAATTGTTTCCTTTACTTTTCCTTTTGCTCTGTACACTTGGCTCTTACTTACATCAACCATTAGTTCTCTATGAATGTCCTTTGCATGGTTAAGATTTCTATATTAGGAGAATTCTTCAATCTTTCAAGGTACTTTTGTGCTAAATACCTAGAGGTAACTAGAGGGTCGTCATAAGTCCTACCACAACAATGAATTGGTTGTAAGCTTTTACTCTGGATTGTCCTCTTATTTTGCATTAGGAATGCATGAATTCTAAAACCACATTCTTGTTTGCAAACTACAGTAATCTTCTTATTTTCATTTTTAACGCACTTTAATTCATATCGTTGTTGCACTTGCCATTCTTTCAATGCATTCCTAAAAACTTGTGCATTCTTAAATCTCATCCCCACTTTTCGGTTAGGCTTGATCATATCCACATCCTTATTAAATTCTAGAAACCTAGGAACCCTTTCCTCATCATCTAATGATCCATACAAAGTATGCATACCAAAATCTTGATCTGAATACCATTCATTAGACCCCCTCCCAAAAAAAAAAAAAATCATTTGGTTCATCTCCTACATTTGATTCAACCCCCAAATTTGTCTCAACACCCACAATAAGCAAATATATTGTCATCTTCACTTCCCTCTAATCCATCATTCATCCACTCTGGATGTGTGCTATGACTACCATCAGAGTCATCCATTTCCCTATCACTCCCTTCTTCATCTTCTTCCATTTCAGTCCCATTTCCCCATTCACTTTCCATTTCTATTTATGTTTCTATTTGTGGAATTTGTGGCCCTCTTATAACTTCCCCATTTGGACCTAAGACCTGGAGTGCCTGATGACCTTTCTCCAGATATAAAGCAACCACACTAAGACCCATATATTGGAATAGCATATCAATTACATCCTTATCTGAATTAATCTCCCTAAGACCAATGTCCAGTATTTCCGCAGGAATTTTGTAATGCAGTTGGCTAGTGAAGGGATAACCTAGCTTCAATTACAACTTTTGAAAATAAAAAACCCAACCCTATCTAGATCAAAGTACTAAAAGTAATTTACTTTCCCTCCCTTATACATTATATTTGGAGGCTTAGTAAAATAATCTCCATGATGTAACTCAACACTAAAATCTATTGCCATCACCTAATTCTAAACAATACAAGACACAAAGGACAAAAATAATACATAAAAAAACACAAAAATAAAAATCACAATAAACAAATGTAACTATTAAACAAACATATGGATGTTGTCACCACTAACTATTAAAGACCATTGCCATGACATAAGCCTAAACAATACAACACGCGAAATACTAAACAATAAACAAACCAAACAAAATTCTATTGTCATGACTTGAGCATAAACAATACAACCACAAAAGACAAAAATAATAGATAAACAAACCAAAAATAAATATCATAATAAACAAACAAAAGTCATCATACCCAGTTTACATATAAAAACATATTTATGCAATAAAGAAGGGTAAAAATGTAATTAATTAACAAACATTCTAACAACTAGTAGGTACGATGCCCTCGCATCCAACAACACATCAGTTACACTAATCAAGGAAACAAAATAGGTAAATATTGCACCATTCTCCCATGCCCTTATCTACCTCTACCTAGACTACTGATTTGGCTCTGTCCCCGTAGAGGAAAACAATGCCTAATATGACCTAACTGATTACACCTAGACCAAGTAGGTTGCCCTTTATTATGTGACTAACTCGAAAAAACCTGGGTCTGATTGGACCTTCCGAGAGACGAGTCCGAAGAAGCAAATGTAGCTTGAAGCAAAAACTACGCTTGTGACTAAGATCTCGCCCGTCTCTAGCACTTATTAAGCCTAGTGTGCTTTTGAACAGTAGGTATCGCCGATATGGCCTCCTCTTTGTCTTGATCAACACCTAAAATTGTGGCCTCCACATGGGCCGCAGCCTCTATGAGTGTGTAATAGTTCCTATACATGCTCGTAACAACCATACCTTGAATATCATCGCACCACTTTCTCTCGGATTCAATATAGCGGCGCTCCTCTATTACCACCAACTCTGGAGCAAATCTAGACAAACTAGTGAACTGCACCTCAAACTGTGCTAAAGGAATTATGCCTTGGTGCAACTCAACAAATTGTGTCCTCAATCTTTCCCATGTAGAAGGAGGGAAATGCTTGGCCAAAAAGGCCTCGATGAAAACAACCTAAGTGGTGCCTATAGTGATCTTAGCATATTTTCACCAATACCTGTGTCTCCTCTCAGTTAGAAATCTGCTAGTGCAATCCTCAACCCATCATCTTCGACTCTAAGCATATCAAAAGTCTTGGTGATCTACTCTAACCAATCATTTGCCTTTCACAGCTTAGGCCCTCCTATAAGCTCGGGTGGGTTAAAAAAAAGAAAACTCATTAATGAGTTTGAGGGTATGAGTATCGTCCTGCTCATTGCGAGTTGGAGCTTCCCTCACTACCTTTATAGCCTTGCGTGTGAACTCTTCGCCCACAGCTGATGCTGCAGGTGCGATTGCTACTAGAATTATTGTACCACTATCGACACTCCTACTTCCAATACATCCTCTATTCCTTCGTCCAAACATCCTATCAAAGGAAAAACCCAATTAGTGAACAACTATAGCATCCTTCGAAGCGGTCACTCACCACTTTAAGTTATAATACACTTAGCACATAAGCCACAAACACATAACACAAGTTAAACACTCAATCACATAATCGAGCAAAGTCCACAAGGATAGCTACCTATCCTAGAACTCTCAGAGATTTCCCATCAAAAACCACATTGATCAGGTGTGTTTCTAATGAGATCTCAAAGCAAGTTAATCGACTACAAGCAATATCCATTAGACTTAACTCCATGCTTATATAAATGCATCATATAAAGTCCTAATACTTAATTTTTCTACATACAAGCGTCCTCACCAAGCATAACAAAAACCCAATATAGTAAAAACCACTTCCCGCGAGCCTAAGTATTCAAACCTGGCTCACTCTGATACCAAGTCATAACGCCCATCTTTTTTTACTCGAATAATATTACCATATTCTTTAATTAATCCATTTCGATAATGATAAACATGTGAAACCATTAAAGAACCACTCTTGGTAAGTCACCCTTGACACCACTACCTTCATTAGCTACCGTGAAGGCAAAAAGGAAACTCAACCCTCCTCGACCCTTAAGGTCATGCAACGAAAGAATTTAACTAGCACCCCGGTCACACAAGAAGTATAAGTAATCTCCGGATGACATACACACAAACACCCTCCTATGGGATAATCTATTGAAGCCCAAAAATAGGTCAACTAATCCATACCCAGAGTCACATCAAATGTATGCATGTCAAGGACAATAAAATCAAAGAAGAGTCGATGATCTGCGACCTCGATCTCACAAGAGCAGCATACTCGACCTAATGCTACCTCACCCTCAACCGGTGTCTCAACAAACAGAGAAGACTCCAACAAATCAAACTCTAACCCCAAAGCAAATACAAAAGATAACGATATGAAAGAATGAGATGCACTCGTATCAATCAACACATTGGCTAGAGAATTGAATAGCAAAAAGTTACCTCTCACAACGAGAGATACCGACAACTGCTCCGACGTGGTAAGCGCATATACAGGCCCTAGAGGCCTTTAATCTATATGCTCACCCCTCAGAGCATCGGCCTGATGCACAGATTAAGCGAAAATGACTCCATGATTGGCCCTTGAGGCCTGAGATAACTGTGTTGGCTGATGGCTCTAAGTCTACCTCAAACCAGACGCACCAGACGTGCCACCAGACTGAGGGCAAAATCTCCTCAAATGTCCGGTCTATCTATACTGATAACAGGTAGGCTATTGGCCTCTCCTTTGGCCTTAACTCTAAGAACAAGTCATAGTAGGTGCAGACTGTTGCCCTTCTCCTCTTTGTGAGCAAGTTGGAGACTTGTGGCCCAACTAACCACACTTGAAGCATATGAATCCACCTTAGTTGCCTTTTCCCAAACCAGAACTCGACACGGTAAAGGTGGATCTAGACTATGAAACTTGAGAATGATGTGGGATGGAACCTTGCTACCTTTTGTTGTCACTCGCATTCCCTTGAGACTCCTACCCCTCTCTGCCTAAAGCCTTTCATCAGTTCCTTCTCGATCTGGATCACAACTTCCAAATGGGCCGTAAACTCAACAAGGCACCCATAATCCCGAATCATAGACCCGACCATCTTAAAAACAAGTCTGGTCCTCAATCTCTTCTTAAACTCGACACAATGGTGTTCCTCCATAGCCACGAGTTCCAGTGTAAATCTTGAAAGGTTGGTGAAGGTTGCCTCAAACTCGGCCATCGGTGTGCTCAACTACTTAAGCTTTAAAAATTGCTCCCTTATCTTCTTCATCTTTGTGGGTGGTAGAAACTTATCCTAGAAGGCGGTTACAAATGCCTTCCAAGTCACTCCAATGCAACACTTCATGAACTTTCACCATTGACACTCGTTGCCTTTAAGCTGAAAGGGTGTCAAGGTCACCCTCAAACCATCATCGTTAATGCCAAGCATCTCAAATGTCTTTATCATCTACTCAAGCCATTCATTTGCCTTCAGTGGCTCCTTTGGATCCCCAACAAACTCATCCAAATTCAACCGGAAGAACTCCTTCTTCAGAAAAGACTGCCCTATCTCTACAACATCGGCTAGGACTTTGTTCTCGATTCTGAGAATGTCCATGGGCTCCTACAATGCTCATTTCATCTTTTAAGCCAAAGATCTCATGCCTTGTCGACCCGCAAGCTAAGCCACATTCACCTGGCTAACTCTCTCTTCTTATGCCAAAATTTCATCCTAAAGTGGCACTTCCTGACGTCTAGGTTTACTACGCCTACCACCACCATGTCCATGTCTTGACATACTAATAAAGGTTACATAAAATTTAGCACATTCACAAATATGTCATAACTAATTCACACATGTCCTAATATAGTGGACAACATGATAATTCACTCCCTATAAGTACCGAATCACGTATTCACAAACGAATTTCTTTCTAAATACTAACCGTTCTACGACATAGCCAAAGTTCTAGTTATAATTAGCAGTGATCAACTGCTCTTCTAACGGCACTTCTAGGAATTCGTAGACATAATCAATATCTTAGAAACTAAATCCCATACTCATTTAATCACATAAGCATGTTATCATATAGCATACTAGACATATGTCTATTATTATCTAGCGAGACAAACTCATTGTAGTGATAATCACTTGCCATGATCTCAAAATATTTGAACCTAATATACTTTGATACCAAGTTGTGATAGCCCCAAATTATAGACAATAGACACTCATAACTCTCAATAGATACAGAAGCTTATTAACATAAATCTTTAAATCATACAATCTTGCAAGCATTTCTCATAACTATCTTCCATTCCATTGATTTCTATGAAGTATTACAAGACTGATGTCACATGCATTAATACATTCATTAACCCTAAGTTATGAGCCTATAGCATGTGAGAGATATTTATGTAGAAATGAAAAGAAAAAAAAAAAGATCTTCATGCCCTAATGGCTACACATTTTCAAGACGATACTTAGTTACAACAAAAGTGGGTCAAGCCCAATATATATAAAAGCCTTAGGCTTGTACAGAAGATATTTACAAACAAAAAATAAATGAGTCTTCAGCTCCAAAATCCTTCCAAGCTACTTCCTTAGAGGAGGGATGTCATCGACACCTAAAAGTTATTTTCTACGTAGGGTGAGCTAAAGCCCAGTATATGATGCTTAACAAAGTCATATGGTAAATGCACATGAACACCATTTACCAAAACGTTGAATTTTCTCTTTCAAACAATGCAATGCTATGTTTATAAATCAATTCATAAACTGATACTTTTTTAAAACAGAAAGCAGGGCAATGGATACATAACACTTGGAATCTCTAGGTAAGTGTCTGCCAGTAGGTTTACACTAACAAAGCTATTTTACTAGAATTAACTGGAAGGATCGGCACCTAACCACATAGGTTTCTGGACTTTCACCAAGGACACACTGACCAACATAAATATAACCACAACTACACCTCCTAACCAGACTCACCAAGGTATTCACCTATTTTTCTCAAAATAATACATTTTCAATGTATGAATATGGAACAATATTCGAATGCAAAATTTATAAGCGAATGGTTTTTATTAACCTAGTCATCATGTAATTTCTACAACAATCGAAATTATCCTCCATGGATAGCCCAAAACAAATACCTCTATACAAAAGATAAAATTCCAAACAACATATATAATTTCATAATTTCACTATAGAAGTAACAATACGTGTTCAACTCCACTTTCAATTCAACAAATATTACCAAAATATCATTTCCGTTCTCAACAATTCCTTTACCGCTTATTCAAATCATGAATACCCAAGGATTTTAAATACCCTCCAATAGACATTTTTTTCAACCTTTCACACTTTAAAAACAATTTTCCCAAAGTTTTCCACACCAAAACCATTTCAATACCATTTCGAAGAAAACCCCTATTTTAAATCCCAATCCAAACTAAAATCAAACTCACAGCTCTCCAAAAACACCATTCTATTCGAAGAACACATAATGAGATTAAATACCATACAAAAACTAAAGAAATCCCTACCTCAAAGTAGAAGAAAAGAGAAATATCAATCCCAAAATCGACGGTGATAGAAATCTAAACTTTTTAGATTAAGTGGACCACCTCCACGTGTTCTACCTTTTATTCCAAAGCACCAAGATGGCGAGATTAGCAGATTAGGGTGTAGAGGAAGGTTTATGTAAGATTTTAGAGAGAAAGAAAGAGAGAGAGAGAGAGAGAGAGAGAGAGAGAAATTTCATCTGGAGACCTTTTAGAGAGAGAGAGAGAGAGAAATCAAAAAGTGAAAGAAAAGATCTTTTTCCCGCAGTTTTATACACGTAGATCGCTCGAGCATTAGATATAGAACATCGCTCGAGCAGCCAAACCATGGCTTGAGCAAAGAAACCAAACTCCCAAAACCTTAAATCTGCAGAACAGATCGCTCGAGTGAACTAACTACTGCTCGAGCAAAGAATGACCCCCTCTTAGAAGTTCTGACTTGCAAAGAGACCGCTTGAGTGAAGAACATCCTACTCCTTAAAGTTCATATTGCAAACACAAATTATAGGAGAAACGTAAGACCGCTCGAGCGAACTCAATGACAAACAGATAGAATTTCCTTTGAAATACTAACTCTCAACCTGTTCAAAACATAACTCAACAATCCACACAACCACTCCTAATCATCAACAAGACTAAATGGAGTATAAACAATAATAAAAGATACCAGACTCCAAATCAAAGAGTATAAAAAGGTCGGGTCTCAACCTGGACCGCTATAACTCATTTTGGTATAAGGAACTAATACCGAAATCTCTTTTGATCTTGGTAGATCAAAGAGAATGTGCAATTTGGTGAGAGTTTAGAAAGAATAGAGAGAGAGAGAGAGAGAGAGAGAGAGAGAGAGAGAGATCTGATTTGAGTGAAAGAGCACAAAAATTGATGTCTAGATGCATAAAATCTGCTCGTGTAGATTTTCAAACCACTTGTAAGGATCAACTTAGTGAAGAATGGCTTTCTCGCGAAATCCACTGGTACAGAATTCATATTCCACTCGTGCGGATTTGACCTAGACATCTTTTGCTGGGTGACTTCAAGTAAGCGTATCTCCTTCGTCTAGAATCGAAATATTGTCAATTTTGTGTTTAAATTGAAACCCCAGAAATAAGTTTTCCAACAATTCTAACCTCACATCAAGATTCAAAATGTGAAGAAAGAAACAAACAAAAGAGTCAACACTACTCAAAACAAATAATCAAATTTGAGATTTTAGGTCTAATCTTGCCCAACCAACATGTTAACTCATCAATCAAGGCTCTAAATAATAAGGAGGAGGTCCCAATTATAATAATTAAAAGGTCAAATGCAACCCACAAATTTCAAAAGTCCATAAAAAGTAAATAAATAATATAAGTATAAGGTAACGGTTACCATTTAACATAAACAAGTTGGGTTTAAGACCCAGGAGACTATATAAAAATGATAAGTCTTTTACATTTTTCTATTTTTATTTTTTTACCAAATTAATTTTTAGTATATGTTTGGATGATTATCATATAATGGATGGTTGTTTTTGTTGATATTTTTGAATGATTATCATATAATAGATGGTTGTTTTCATTGGTAATATATATTTTTGGATGCTTATCATGTAATGGATGGTTATTAGGCTTTTAATATGTAATCAATATGCTTAATATATGAAATATTTTTAGTTTTGAATTTTTTGATTTAATGAATTGGTTTAATAATTATATTAAAGTTGTCATCATATTTGACTTTTGAAAGAAATAAATACTAATTTAATGAAAATAAATATCAAAAAAATTATTTTAAAAAATTATTTCTACCCTCCCAAAAGATAAAATTATATAAAAATGATGTCTTTTTAATTTTTGTTTTCACCATTTTTTAGAAAAATTTTCTGAAAATAGATTCTAAAAACTAAACCAAACAGAAGTAACAAAAAAAGTACCAGCATTATTCATTAAAAAAAAGCCCAGTACATTTCAATCAACATACAAGTCAACCAATACAAAATAAGTTGTACGACATTTTTACCATTGAAATAGACCGTTTGCAAAGGAAGCATCTTTAATTGTCTTTATTTAGAACAAGATTTAAAATTTAGAATCAAATGTATCACAATTGAAAAGTTATGGACCAAAGTGACACAAGCCTAAACTACAGGGACTATTAGTATGATTCGCCCTATGTATTATAAATATAATAGTATTATCAATATAATATATGTTGAAATGATCGATTCTAGTTTAGTTCAGTGCATAAGTACTTGAGCCAATACTGAACCGAAAACCAAGACAATCAAATTAAAAAACTGCACATACCAATTCTTATTAAAAAAAACAAACCAAATATATCTGATTCGATCCGATTCAATCAGTTTTGTTGATTTTTTTTTTTCAATTTTTCTTACATCCTTAAAATAAATCTCAATACACTTTTCACATATTCCAAAACACTTTTACAAATTTCTGTACACTTTTTACTATTTTTTCAATACTAACAATAGTCCTTAAGATTGTTTTTAATATTATATATATATATATATATTCTTAAGGGTAAATTTAATTGGACTCACCTCCCTGAGGTTTGAAAAAATAAAATAACCTTACCCTCATAATATTATGTTAAGGATTTGTGTTATCTCTAGTTGAACTTTCAATTGAACCAAAGAGTTGAGATTTCTTACCAATAAGAGTCATTAAAACATCTCTTACCAATAAGAGTTTATGAAAATATGGTCCAATTAAATATTTTCAAAGATTCTTACCAATAAGAGTTTTCCGTTTCATTATTTTTACCTATAAGAAATATCAACTATCTAGTCCAATTGAAATGTCAACTGGAGATAAATCATTCCCTTATGTTAATACTCATCTTACCTCTACACAGACGCCATAGCTCTTGGAAAGAATATATTGTTGATGCAAAATTAGTGAAAATATAGACAAAACAAATATTCATATTAAATCTAATAATTTTTCAAAAAAAAAGGAAAATGAATTATATTATTGCCAACCTGATAATAAAAAATTTTGTTTATGTAAAAATCAGTGGAAATAAATAATAAAAAAATAAAAGTTCGATTGTTTGTGTAAAAATAATAAATAAATAATTTTTATTTGTTTACATATGTTTGATTATTTTCCAAATTAAGAACATATAAAACAACGAAAATTTTTATATATAGACAGATAAGAAGGGTAAAGCTGTCTTTTTCATTCTTATTCCATCACAATGGATATAATACTTATTTATTTATTTATTTATTTTTTTTTTTTGAGAGTACGGTATTGTATATCCACTAGTTTTGGAAAATACACAATCCAAAGGCATACTACATGCTATTCAAAAAATTATTGTAAACAAAAGACACGTGGGCCTCCCAGCATATTATCTCCAATCCAGCTTTATATTCTGGAATCAAATAGATTCATATAATACTTAGGCCAAGTTTGGGGTATGTAAAAAAAATTAAAAAGTTAAAAAATTATTCAAAAAGTTAAAAAGTTAACACTATTCACCAAAAGTCAACAATTACGGCTGCACAACTCTCAATCCTAATTTTCCTCTACAAATCAATTTTTACAATTTTTTATTACACATTTTTTCATGAAAAGTCAAAAAGTTAACCCAAACATTCATATTTTTTCCCTCAACTTTTTAGTCTAAAAAGACAAAAAATACACTTATTTAGGACACCCCAAACAACCCCTTAATTCCTTGTCATTAATAGTTTGTGAGTTGTATGAATAGAATTCGTTTTTCTTATTTTTTTGGTTATTCTTGTATTTGCTCACCATTTTGTGAAACTTATTATATTATCTATAATTATTTTTTAAGAAATGACGATGGAGTGACAGTAGTAGTAGATAAACCTGTAATGAGTAACGAAACAACAATGCTACATCCTCTTTTTTATTATTATTATTATTATTATTATTGATAACTTTAGGTGTCTGGATTAGTTCGTGCGTATCTTGACTAATCACTGAAGGACTAATCTCACCGCCCACTAATAGGGTGCCAACTAAAGCCCGAGCAATACCTAAGAGGTTTTAAACCTGAAACCTAAAAAGAGCAAACTCCTAAGTCTCAAGCCTACACCATTACATCTTTTATTTTATCATTCTTAAGGGGTTGTTTGGGGTGTTCTAAATAAATGCACTTTTTGTCTTTTTGGACTAAAAAATTGAGGAAGAAAATATGGATGTTTGGGTTAACTTTTTTACTTTTTATGAAAAAATGTGTAATAAAAAATTGTAAAAATTGATTTGTAGGGAAAAATTAAGATTAAGAGTTGTGCAGCCGTAATTATTGACTTTTGGTGAATAGTGTTAACTTTTTAACTTTTTGAGTACCTTTTTGACTTTTAACTTTTTTGCAATATGCCAAAGTTGACCTAAATGACCCTTAATACTTTAACATTGAAATTTGATTCCACATGATAAAATATTTAACAAATTAAAATTTAATATTTGTCAAGCACATCATTTAAAGTAATTTCTAAGAATAATAAATATAAGAACTGTTGGGAGATACTTTCTCACGTGATTGTAATGGAAAATCCAGATATAAACTATCAATTTCTCACATGACTGTAATGGAAAAATAGCATTAGACTAATCAGCTAATAATAAGGGATAATTACTCTCAGATTTATGGGCCGAACTTATTTACTCATATATCTTCAGTGGATTTTTTTTAAAAATATATTTTTCCGTCGTTTTAATAATAAAAATACTTTGAGACTTTTCAAATATATATTTTGTGTGTGTGAAATGATTATTTGGTAATAATACTAAAAATTTATTAAAATGATAAATAATTGAGATATTTTGACCTTTATTTATGAGTTTTAATTTATTATTAATTTATTTGTGTTCATTTATATTGAAATATAATGAAAAAAGTGTAAGTAGTGAAATTGTAATTTATGTGTTTGGTTTGGTTTTGGTAGATAAATTTTCAAAAAAAAATTGGGGAGAGAGTTTAGAAATTTTTTTGTTTGTTTGGTTGTATATTGTGGAAATAGTTTTGGAGTATGGGAGTTTGGGATGATTTGATATTTTGTTGTAGTTGAATAGATGTATGTGAGAGAAAAAGTGATTGAAAATGAGAGATGAGAAATAAAAAGTGATTGATTGATGTGTAGCAGAGAGAAAGTGATTTTGAAATTTTTTTTTCAAAATCACTAAACCAAACAAAATTTAAAAAAAATTTGTCCAAAATTACTCTCACAAAAACAAACCAAACAAGGTCAATTGTTTCACTCTGTCGTAACTAGGATTGTTCACAAATGAAATTTATTTGGTTTTAGAGTAAACTAAGAACTGAGCTAGTTCCTACGATTCCAAAAGAATTAAAATCCTAACCAAACCGCTAAACTGGTGGAATCAAACTAGGATTCGATTTTACGGTTTTAGAAATTTTATATAACAATCAATTTGATATACATTTTATGCTAGTAAATAAACTAACAATAATTAGTTTTGTTAAATTAATTAGAATTTATCAATTTCACAATCAAGATTAATGTTGAATTTTATAAGAAACTTTTATATTTTAATTTTTACATATAAAAATATTTAAAAATAATAATAGCATATATATCATGATTCGGTTCGACTAGAAATTATAAGCGAAGTTTTAAAATCAATAATTGGACTTGTGTGAGCGATTTTCCGACCACACTGCCAACTCAGTGATCAGCTGGAGAGAACTGGCAGAATAGATGACACCTGGCTAACCTGCAACAGAAAGAGAGGATTCCGGCGGTGGTTGTTCCACCCGGGGGCACTTCGACGATCAAGTCAGTATATCTCTCAAAGATAATCAAGTGCTAAATTCACTGTTCAAAGCATAAATTGCGTACCGTAGACCCACGGGGGTGCCTCTCTTTTTATAGTTTACTCACTCCTAGTCCCACTTAGAAGCCTGACTTCTATGGATTCCCATTCAGTACTTACTTTGGACTCTACAAGAGATAAGGATAGACTCCCTAAGAATACTATCCTTATCCATCTCGAAGTCTTTCTTCATACTAGGACTCTTGTTCCTTATCCGTTTATCTCGGATTCCGACATCTTCAGAGGTAACCTTAGCTTTGCCGAGATAACCTCGGCGCCATGACCAGGACACGTACAATCTCGACTGACACATCGGCGTCACCTTGCCATGTGTTGGTACTCAAAAAATATTTCCCCACGACTGCCCCCTAGGTTCTATTACCTCGACATTCTGAGGTGATGGAACCTACATCGGTACTTCTTTCCAGTGCGTTGGCTAAAACATCTTCTGCCGAGATCATTTATTTCAGGCCGACATGTCTTCTTATGAATAAGTTTTCCCCATGGACTTCTTCCTGCGTGTGAGCTGTCAAGCATCACTTTTCAACTGTTTTCATTTACGCGTTTGATCCTTATTGGATCGTGCTTCTGACGCGCCTGTGAACCGTCTTCTCTGCGTGCGCCGTCTGACGTATGCGTTGCTCCAGGCGCATTTAATGCCTTCTTTTGCCGCTGTTTCAAAATTTTTTTTGACAAAACTTGTTTTTCTCTTCTTTCGTCTCTTTACTTTGCATTCGATTCTCTTGCTTTTTCTCTCTCTAGCTCTTGAATACGCCATTGTTCCAGTCGTCAAGCTCTGTAACTGCCTTCCTTTCTCCCTTCTTGTGAAGCTTTCGTTGTTTTGTTACATCTGTAACTGTCATCTGACTTCGGCAATCTTCATACCGGCTCCATTTTCTCTGGTAAGCAACTGTTCCTTTCGTCTTTAGTTCTTTTGATGTTCTTCATTCTTTGTCTGCTTTTACTGCTTTGTTCAAACTTTTAACTCGTGAATCATACACTTAGATGTATTTTTCCCATGATTTTGCCCTTGCCCATGTCTCGAATCATACGCACTGTTTTACCACTTCTTGCACTTTTGCCACTATTCTTGGCCCTAGACTTCTTGTTTTCTTTATGCTCTTGATAGCCCACCTTCGTTCTTGATTCTGAAACTTGTTCTTGTTTTTGTGTTTTTTCCAGATTTGTACCTTCAATCTTTGCTTTCATAGATTTAGGTTTTGGGACTTGACTGTAGAACCTTCCAATTCTTAGGAAAAACTAAAATAATCCTTGCCAGCATTTACCCAGGTTGTTGCCGAAGTCCTAGCAACCCTTCAAAAATAACTTCTTTCTGAAATCAAATACTTTACGCTGATATCATGGGCATGTGGAAACATAGGGTAGACACTCCGACCAAACTTGAGTACTTTAGGCGAGAGTTCTCTATTCTTGCCGACGTCCACCTAAGGCTAGCTGGGGATGATAACTCTATCATGCCCACAGACGATTCTATGCCCTTTCCCATTGTAGCCTTCACTCAGTGCGGACTTCGGCTCCCACTCAACATTCTCTTTCGCGAGATTCTTCACTACTACAAGTTAAACCCCATGCAACTGGCCATAAACTCTTATCGAGTGATCAACGGCATTATAGCTTTAGCAGAACAGGAAAATACTAGGATCACCTTAGCTGATATCCAATATTGCTATACCATGTGTGCCCTTAATTTGAAAGAAAAAGGCTACATTTATTACCTTAAGCCGAGGTCAACAGAATTCAAAATTGTAGCTGACCTCCCAGACTCCAACAAAGGGGCTGGAGATTACTACTTCATTACCTCGGGAAATTGGGAGTATGCTCCAGACGAGGACCCTCATCTCTACCCTCTTCCCCGATTAGTTTTAGAGGGCAAGGGTAAGAGCCCATTATCAATACTTAGTTGTTTCTTCTTTAGGCTTTCAATACTCTATCTGTTTCTGATGTTTGTTCTTTTTGCAGTTGTTCGTAAGCCGCCTAAAAACTTTCGCCAATCCTACGTTCCTAGCAAGGATTTGAAGAAGCTTCTGGACTTACCGGTCCATAAGAGGAAAGCGCCTCTGCTTCTTAATTTTATTCCAACATACAAATCAACTCTTCCCGACGTTCCCAAGAGAAAAAAGAAGAGCTTATCTCCTCCCTCTGCCACAACTCCACAAGCCGGATCAACATCTCGGGCTGATCAGGGGTCAACATCCGATCCAGTAGAACAGCCGTCTACTTCGGCTCAATATCTAATCCCACCACGTCAACGCAAACGTCGCCGACGTCTTGTTCTTGCAGCCGAGATGGGTCGCGCAAAAACCTGTTGGCTCCAAGCGAAAAAACTGCCTCTGTCCCTACGAAGAGGTCCGCTGAAGCCCTTCCCTCTGAATCCACCAAGTCGAAAAGGCCGAGGTCATCTGCAACAACCTCGGGGTCAAAGAAGCCTGATGCCCCCTGGGCCCCTGAAATAACTTTGGAAGATAAGCCTGTAATGGCTAGTGACAGCACCGATGATATAAATGTCGGCGTTGCACTTAGCACTGCACTGCTTCTCCCAGGCGACTTGGAACGAAACGCCGGGTTTAGTGAATATGAAAACTATGCTTTGATGCTGCAACACTCTGTTCAAGTAAGTGTTTTTGTCTGGTACTGCTTTCTTTCTCTTTATTTTACACTTAGAATATTTTTCTAATACTTCAGTTTCCTTCCAAGCCATCCAGCATGCCCACTCTTTCTCCATGCAATCTTTTGAGAACCGTGAAAAGCTTGCCGAAATGAAAAGGGAGTTCTCCAGCCTTCAAAAAACCAACAAAGGCCTTCAATCAAAAATGAAGAAGCTGGAGGACCAGGCCGAGGCTGCCATTAAAGCCCAAACTGACGTCGAAGAGACGGCCGAATCTGCTGAGGCCATCAGAAAGGTGGCTAAGTCCCAGAAGAGGGAGGCCGAGGAAAAAATGGCCCAGGCCGAAAAGGAGCTTCAAGAAGCCTTGTCCACCAAAGAGGCTGAAATCAGAGATGTTGATGAGAAGGCATACGCTCAGGGTATGGCCGATGTCGTCGAAGCCTACGAACAGCAAGTGAAAGAAGCATGCAACAAGGGTTTCACCCTTGGTTGGATGTCCCTTCTAAAAAAACTTAACGTCCCCGAGGACTCACCCCTGAGAAAAGCCGACGCCATTCCTCTTCCATTCCCTCCAGCTCAACCTCCAAGACAAGACGTCGACGAATCCGAGTCTGAGGATGGTGATGAGGCTGAGGATGAAGAAGAGGTCTTGGTAAGGAGGCCAAAAGATGCTAATGAGACCAAGTCCCTTCCTCAGGATGATCAAGTCCTAGACTTGACTCATGATGAGGAGGATAGGGAGGTTGTCAAGGAGGCTACTCCTGAGCAAGCACCATCTGACGCTCCTCTAGCCGATAAAAGTGTTGATGAAACACTTGCAGAAATTGACGCTGAGCTGGCTGCAGAAAAGGCGGCCGATGTTGATTCTCAACAGTCTTCCGGGGCCTTAACCCAGGTTGCTGCTGAGGAACCTTAATTTTGATGTTTCTCTTCTCTTGTCTTTCTGTACTCTTGTACTTTTCGTTTTTCAGACAATGTAAGCTCTACAAATGGCCGACGTGGCTCTTTGTTCTTTTGGATGTCTAATTTTTCCTTCTCTTGAATGCTTGTTGCCTTTGTCTTCTCTTGACTGTTTCTGCATGATTCTATACTTAGAATATTTTGCAAGTCTTTCCTTTTTTGTGCAACCTTCTCGGGGTGAATTACCTCGGTTAACAATGATATCGGCTAATCTTCAACTTGTAAATTGCTACAAATTTCAACAAGTGTTTAAATAATAATTTCGGTTTCAACTTCAACTTGTAAATTGCTACAAATTTCAACAAGTGAAGATAAATAATTATATCGGCTTAACTTCGACTTGTAAATTGCTACAAATTTCAACAAGTGTTAAGCATTACTTCAGTTTAACTTCAACTTGTAAATTGCTACAAATTTCAACAAGTGAAGATAAACAATTATCTCGGTTTAACTTCAACTTGTAAATTGCTACAAATTTCAACAAGTGAAGATAAATAATTATATCGGCTTAACTTCAACTTGTAAATTGCTACAAATTTCAACAAGTGTTAAGCATCACTTCAGTTTAACTTCAACTTGTAAATTGCTACAAATTTCAACAAGTGAAGATAAACAATTATCTCGGTTTAACTTCAACTTGTAAATTGCTACAAATTTCAACAAGTGAAGATAAATAATTATATCGGCTTAACTTCAACTTGTAAATTGCTACAAATTTCAACAAGTGAAGATAAACAATTATCTCGGTTTAACTTCAACTTGTAAATTGCTACAAATTTCAAGAAATGTTAAACAATTCTCTCTTCTCTCTGCCCCCTAATGTGAACCTGAGTTCCACTTGGGTTCTCATTATTCAAAAAACATTATTATGCATAGTTTCATAAGTCGTGGAGAATTCTGCTAAGATTTTATTGATGACATCGGCAAAAAATAAAGCAACATCTAATGATAGAAAAATTTCAAATTACAAGTGTTCCAGGGTCTTGGCAATGCTTTGCCCTCATTATCTTCAAGCCGATATGCACCATTGCCCAATACCGAAGTGATTTTGTAGGGTCCTTCCCAGTTTGGGCCAAGCTTGCCCTCCCTAGGATCCTTCTTGTTACCGACGACCTTTCTCAGGACTAGGTCGCCGATTTGAAATTCCCTTGGATTAACCTTCTTGTTATAGACTCTAGCAAGTTGTTGCTGGTATGCTGCAAGCTGTATTGCAGCTTTCTCTCTTCTTTCTTCTAGAAGATCTAGATCTCGGGCTAAGAGTACATCATTAGTCCCGTTCTCAACTCCCTGGGTTCTGATCCTTGGGATGCCAATCTCCAATGGAATGACTGCTTCTGTGCCATAAGCCATGGCAAAGGGTGATTCCCCTGTTGATCTTCTCGGCGTAGTCCGATATACCCAGAGTACATTGGGCAATTCGTCTACCCACTTCCCTTTTGCTGCCTGCAGCCTCTTCTTTATCCCATCCAGAATTACTTTGTTGGATGCTTCTGCTTGTCCATTGCTTTGTGGAAAACTTGGGGTTGAAAAATAGTTCTTGATCTTAAACTTTGCACAGAAGTTTTTGATCAGCTTACTGTCAAATTGAGTCCTGTTCTCTGCAACAATTGCTCTTGGAATCCCAAATCTGGTGATGATATTTCTCCATATAAAGTTCTTGACATCCACATCTCGGATCTTGGCAAGAGGTTTTGCTTCTATCCACTTTGTGAAGTAATCTATTGCTACCAGCAGGTACTTCCTTTGCCCAGTTGCTTGGGGCAATTACCCAACGAGATACATTCCCCATTGGGCAAATGGCCAAGGACTGGATACAGGATTCAGGTCAGTAGCTAGCTGGTGTATCAAAGGTGCAAACCTTTGGCATTGTTCACACTTCTTCACGTAGGCTTCTGCATCTTTTTGCATGTAGGGCCACCAACACCCCTGGGTAATGGCCCTGTGAGCTAGTGATCTGCCCGCAGTATGGCTTCCACAAACTCCTTCATGAATTTCATACAAAAAATCTTCAACCTGCAGAGGGTGTACGCACCTTAAGAGGGGTCCAGTGAAGAACCTTCTGTAGAGATGTCCTTCTGCTGTCAGACTGAATCTTGCCGACTTCAACCTAATCTTGTGTGCCTCCTTGTGGTCGTCTGGCAGCTTTCCTTCTTTTAGGAACGCAACAATTGCGTCCATCCAGCTTGGTCCCATGTCTACGCACATTGCTTCGCGCTCTGTGGTTACTGGTTTAATGCTCGGGCCCGACAAGTATTCAATCATTATTGTCCTTGCTTTTTCTGGTTGTATTGCACTAGCTAGGTTGGCCAATGCATCGGCATGGTTGTTATCATCTCGGCTGACTTGAAGCAGTCTGCAGTTCTGGAATAAGGCTGCCAGCCTGATGACCTCCTTTGCGTAGGCCGACATTCTTTCATCTCGGGTTACAAACTCGCCCGTTGTCTGGTTAACTATTAGTTGTGAATCACAAAAAACTATTACCTCATCTGCTCATACTGCTGTAGCTAGCTTCAGTCTTGCAATCAATGCTTCATATTCTGCCTCATTGTTTGAGGCCTTGAATCCCAATCGAATGGACTGTTCTAATATTTCTCCATCTGGAGATATCAGTACTACTCCTACCCCCGCTCCTTGCCGGTTTGAACTCCCATCAACGAACAGTTGAAAGGAATCGCCGATGTAAATGCTGCAGGGTCTGGGTTTCCCTTCTTTCTTTTGTTCTTTTCTCTTTGGCTGGGCTTCTCCTTGCTTGTTTGGACATCGTTCATCTTGGCTCGACGGAGCCCGATGTTCGATGCATTCTGGCGTGAACTCGGCCACGAAGTCGGCTAAAACCTGGCCTTTGATTGCTGTTCTAGGCCTGTACTCCAGATCATACTGTCCTAGGGCGACTGCCCATCTGGCTATTCTTCCTGTTAAGTCTCCCTGCTGCAATAGGGACTTCAATGGATGCTCTGTCAGTACCACAATTTTGTGGGCCTGAAAGTAATGGTTCAACTTCTTTGAAGCCATTACTAAGGCCAGTGCCAATTTCTCCAGGGATAGATACCTTGTTTCTGCGTCGGCTAGGGTTTTACTTACATAGTAAACGGCCTTTTGCTCCCATTTTTATTCTCGGATCAATACTGCGCTAATCGCATGTTCTGAAATTGCTAAGTACAGGAACAGCTCCTCCCCTGGTTCTGGATTCGAAAGAACTGGAGCTGTGGTCAGGTACTTCTTCAGATCGGCTAATGCTTATTCGCACTCCTCTATCCAAAGAAAGTCTGTGGCTTTCTTCACTAATTTGAAGAAGGGTTTGCACTTGTCTGAGCTTCTGCTTATAAACCTGCTCAGGGCTGCGGCCTTTCCAGTTAGCATCTGCACCTGTTTTGCCGACGTCGGGCTTTTCAGTTCTAGGATGGCCTTGATCTGATCTGGGCTGGCCTCAATGCCCCTCCTGGTCACCAGGTATCCTAAAAACTTGCCTGATCCAACTCCAAATGCACACTTCGATGCATTGAGTCGGAGCCGATATGTTTTAAGGATTTCAAAGACTGCTTTTAGATCGGCGAGATGACCCTCAGGCTCCTTGGTCTTAACGACCATGTCGTCAATGTAGACTTCTACTGTTCGTCCAATCAGGTGTTTGAACATTTTGGTTACCAATCTTTGGTAGGTGGCTCCTGCGTTTTTCAATCCAAAGGGCATCACTCTGTAGCAGTACAGCCCTTTGGGAGTGATGAATGCAATCTTCTCTTCATCTACTGGGTCCATAGCTATCTGGTGATACCCCTTGTAGGCATCTAGGAAGCTCATCCTTTCATGCCCCGAAGTGGCATTCACTAGCTGGTCAATCTTAGGTAAGGGGAAGCTGTCTTTGGGACAAGCTTTGTTTAAATTGGTAAAGTCCACGCAGACCCTCCATTTTCTGTTTTTCTTCTTTACCACCACTGTATTGGATAGCCATGTCGGGTAGTGAACTTCTCTAATGCCCCTAGCCTCTAGAAGTCTGTCTACTTCTTCCTCTACTGCTTTGACGTGCATCAATGTCGGTCTTCTGGCTCGTTGAATTACAGGTTTGGCCGACCTGTCAACATTCAGTTTGTGGCAAGTGACCTCCGGGTCAATGCCAGGCATTTCGTAAGGTGTCCAAGCAAACACCTCAATATTTGTTCTCAGAAAAGCTTCTAGCTCTCTTTCCTCTTCCTCGGCCAAGCCCGAGCCGAGAAGAAAGAAGCGCTCTTCATCTCCATCCTGGACGAGGATTTTCTTTAGTGCCTCTTCGTTTTTCTCGGCTGGTTCCTTGCCGACATCTTCTAGGACTTCCACGTCCTCATCTTCAATTTCTGCTTTTTCTGGCTCTCGTATGCTGCAAGTAGACTTCATTGCTGCCATGGAGCAATTCTTCGCCTGCAGCTGATCGCCCCTGACTTCTTCTATCCCGTGCTCTGTTGGGAATCGCAATAGTTGATGCAAAGTTGAGGGAACTGCCCCCATTGCATGCAATCATGGTCTTCCCAAGATGATGTTGTAAGGGGAGGGTGTGTCAATGATTGTGAATTCTGTCTTGATCTTCCTGGTGCCAGCTTGCACCTCCAAGTTTACTGCTCCCAGTGGCCACGTCGGCGTTCCATTGAACCCAACCATTGGGCCATTGGATTGTTCCATATCATCTGGGTAAAGGCCTAGCTCCTTGTAACATCGGACGTACATGATGTCATAAGAGCTGCCTTGGTCTATCAGGATGCGTTTCACTTGGCACTCCCCAACCTGGAGGGATACTACCAAGGCATCATTATGCGGATGCTGGACCATCTCTAGGTCGGCTTCAGTAAAGGTTATCATTGGTCCCTGGCATTCTTCTGCCCGATGTCTTTTCTCTCCGACTTGATAGACATGTTGTAGGTGTTTTACCTTCTGGGTCTTCCCTCTGATTTTGTTCTCGTTGACTTTTGAGTGAATCACATTGACTACCCGAGGTCCTCCTGCCTAAGGTTGCTGTACTGGAGGAGGCGGGGCTGCTGGTGCTTGAGGCAATCTTGCATGTTCTTCTCTTGTTCTAGCCTCGTCGACCAGATCTCTCAGATGGCCTTGCCTTACCAAGTCTTCCAAGTGTGCTTTCAGGGCTCTGCAACCCTGAGTTGTGTGCCCCTCTTCATTGTGGTAGGCACAACGCCTGCCAACGTTCCTGCCGATGAATTCTCCTGGTGCCCTTGCTGGTGCTCTGAAATAGGGCTGGTTCCGAATTTGTTCCAGGACTTTTTGAATTGGGGTTCGGAACACGGTCGTTACTGCTTGTGCAGCCCTTAGTTCTGCTTCATGTTTGTTCGATCTGTTGTTACCTCGGCCTCGCTTCGGCGAGCCGTTTCCTTTCTCTTGTTTTATCTCCTTATTCCCCGATGTATCTTCCTCGGCTCTGGCATACTTCTCGATTCTCGCCATGAGCTCTTCCATGCTTTTTGGCAAGGTTTTTGCCAAAGACTTCCGTAGTGGACAGTTGTCTTTTAGGCCGTTCTTGAATGACACGACCGCCACTTCTTGATTACATTCTGGTATTCGGTTGAATACCTCATAGTACCTTTTTGCATAGGCCCTAAGGCCTTCATCCTTGCTGATCTTCAAAGCCATCAGTGTATCCACCCTCAATGGTTGCAGCTTGTTTGTCACGAACCTGGCCACGAACATCTCGGCCAGGCCTTCCCAAGTCTTCATGCTTCCCTTCGGTAGTTTGTGGAACCAGTCTGATGCAATCTCCCCAAATGATGAGGGGAACACTTTGCAGAGCAACGGCTCGTTCCCACTATACAGTGCCATTGAGTTCAGATACAATCCGACGTGGAAGTTGGGGTCTGACTTCCCGTCATATATTTGAAACCTCGGCATACTGAATCTCTTCGGCGCCTCGAACTTATCCAATTCCACCGAGAATGGTGTCCTCGGCTTATCTGGGAAAGTTACCTCGGCGTAGTCATTCTGTTGCTTCCTCTTGAGGTAATCTCTTAAATCCTCTTTTGTCCTCCCAGGAGCTCGGCTATCTCCTGCTTTCAGTCTTTTTGGTGCACTACTTTCAGCTTCGTGGTGAGTCCTCTTTGACCCCTCTCCATGGGTTGTGTCGAAGCACAGTGCTTGCCCCTGATCATGCCAATGTCCCTTGGGGTCCGCCTCCTTCGTATGATGTGTTCTCCGTGATTCTTCTCTTCTTGGCTCCCTTCGTCCGACCTCCCTGGAAGGTCGGTGAGAGTGTCTTTCACTCCCGTTGTGCTGAGGGGCTATGGGGATCGTTTTTTGCCCTCCCTTCTGGGCATTGGCTGCTGGAATCGGCGTGTCCTGCAGTAGGAACGGCGGCTGCATGACGTTATTTTGCATCATGAAATTGACAACCGACTGCAGGTCTGCCAATTTGTTTGCCATCTCCTTCATCTCTTTGTCCCTCCGCAAGCATCTATCCTTCCATACCTGGAGGTCATCTTCGTTGTAATAGTCACTTCGATCTGGTTTCTTTGGTGCGTCGCTAATCTGGCCGACGTCCTTCACTCCGTGATTCTGGTCACGAGTTTTTGCATCGTATTCGTCTCCTGTTACATCCAGGTCAATAGGTCTCCCACTCCCAGCAGGAGTGTCGTCCCCAATCTTTTCCTTCTGTCCGTTGCTGGCCATCTATTCTCCTATCTTTCCCACAGACGGCGCCAAATTGTGTGAGCGATTTTCCGACCACACTGCCAACTCAGTGATCAGCTGGAGAGAACTGGCAGAATAGATGACACCTGACTAACCTGCAACAGAAAGAGAAGATTCCGGCGGTGGTTCTTCCACCCGGGGGTACTCCGACGATCAAGTCAGTATATCTCTCAAAGATAATCAAGTGCTAAATTCACTGTTCAAAGCATAAATTGCGTACCGTAGACCCACGGGGGTGCCTCTCTTTTTATAGTTTACTCACTTCTAGTCCCACTTAGAAGCCTGACTTCTATGGACTCCCATTCAGTGCTTACTTTGGACTCTACAAGAGATAAGGATAGACTCCCTAAGAATACTATCCTTATCCATCTCGAAGTCTTTCTTCATACTAGGACTCTTGTTCTTTATCCGTTTATCTCGGATTCCGACATCTTCGGAGGTAACATCGGTCTTGCCGAGATAATCTCGGCGCCATGACCAGGACACGTGGCACCTCGGCTTACACGTCGGCGTCACCTTACCACGTGTTGGTACTAAAAAAATATTTCCCCACAGGACTGATTAATGGTTTTATGATTTTTAAAATTAGAACTAAAACTAGAATTGAATTGGCAATTTAAACAAAATTAATTTATCAATCCCACTGATTTTTTAACACTCTTAGCCTTCATTTGGCATAAGTTAAATAGGACTTTTTTGGCTAAAATAATTACAAAAAGACAATAAGTTTTTTAACCCAATAAGACAAAATGTTACATTCAAACCATAATCATTTCACTTTTTCTCTTCCAAAAGTCAAAAAAAGCTAAAAAACCTATCTCAAACGAAATTTTTTAAACCCGAGCTAAAAAAATCAAAAAGTCAAAAAATTAAAAAACTAACTCACATATGAAACAAACCCTTAGTTATAACTGCCAAATGACAATATCACATGTGCAAATTACACCTTCTTAACCAAAGGATAAATGACATTTTATTTATTTATTTATTTTGAGTGAATAGCATTTAGGGAAAATTACATGTAGGTGAGAGATAGAAAAAAAAAAAATTACAAATACATAGAGAGTGCAAGTGTATTTATGATTGGGTGTAAATAAAAAGTTGTAAGAATGTAACCTCTCATACATTGATAATGTTTTTTTTCGGCCTTCCACCTACATGTACTTCTTCCAACATTTATGACTCCCATCTAAGGAAAAAAAAAAAAAAAACCATTCAAGACTGATTGGCTTAAAATGATGAGCTCTTATTTGGAATGAGTTAATTTAATCTAATTTGTTAATTTTTTTTAAAAACTATTTTAACTTGATTAAAAATATTATATTTGAGATAAGTTTTAACTTTTTTATAGTTAATTTGATAATTGTGAGATAAAAAATAAAATAATTACAATTTAAACGTAATATTTTATTTTATTTATTAAATTAACTTATTTTATTTTTGTTAATTAATTTAATTAAAATAACTCAATCCACGAGCTTGAGTTACTTTATCTAGATTTAGGGATTGTTTTGGATGATCTAAATAAGTGTACTTTTTGAATTTTTATAAAATATAAGTTGGGTTTGAAGTAATGTGATAAAGAGGTGATATAATTTAAATAAGATAATGTGATTTAAATAGAATAGTAATTTTTTAACTTTTTGACTTTTTTGTGCTATGCCAAACTTAGGCTTAATTATGTATGATGGAGATAATTGATTAATAATTAATACATTACTAACTCTAAAAAAGAAATTTGTGTATCATCTTCTTTAAAAATTACGGCGTTGTTTGGTTTGTTTTTGAGAAATAAATTTTGAAGAAAGTTTTTTAAAATTATGTTTGATTTAATAATTTTAGAAAAAAAAAATTCTAAAATTACTTTATATCTTCTACATATCAACGAATTACTTTTTTTCTTTTCTCTCTCTTTTTCAATCATTTTTTCTCTCACATACATCTACTCAACTATAACAAAATATTAAATCATCTCAAACTCTCATATTTTAAAATTATTTTCAAAATATACATCCAAACAAATCAAAAAAAAAAAATTTAAACTCTGTTTCTAAATTTTTTTTTAAAAATTTATCTTTTAAAATCAAACCAAACACCCCCTACGCGTTTTGGGTACTCGGCCCATTTGAGGCGGAGGTGGTCAACCAGGTTAAAGGAAGCACATGGCTCGAGAGATTAACAGGGACATAATCATTGGGACTCGAGCACATCACTCACTCACATCAATATCCTCCTCCTCTCTCTCTCTAAATTATTCTTTACGTACGAGGGATGATTATGATTTGAATTGTTTCAGTTTAATTGTAAATGAAGACCAATTTATAACTCCTTTTATCTCAAAATAACAAATTTTTTAAAAAGAAATTTAGTATATATTTAGTTTATATTTTAAGATAATTTTTTTTAAAAAAATTTAAAGAAAGAACAAAATTTTTAAAAAAAATTTGTTTAGTTGTATATTTCAAAAATAATTTTAGAGTTTGAGATGATTTAATATTTTGTTATAGTTGAGCAGATGTGTGTGAGAAAAAAAATGATTGAAAAAGAGAGAGTAGAGGGAAAAAAGTAATTGATTGATGTGTAGAAGAGAAAGTGATTTTAAAAAAAAAAAATCAAAAAATTTAAACCAAACAAAATTTTAAAATTTTTTCTTAAAAATTATATCTTGAGATACAAACCAAGACCTTAATTTTTTTTTTATAGTACAATTATTATATTTTAAAAATATTGATTTTTCAAAATTATCATTTGATAGTATATTTTTGAGAATATCAACTGTTATAATTGTACTTTTTATATTATTAATAAATTTAAAATAATGGCAAAATAGTAAATTTATATTATTTTATTCCTTGATTTTGAAAAAAGAACTAATATTTTTTGGGTGGGGGGAGATTTACCAATAAATCTCATATTTTGGATTTATAATTCATATAATCATATATGTGTGTGTGTGTGCGCGCGCGCGGGAGATTCATTTAGTCCTTTTGGATGTGTAATGACTCATTTGTTCGCCACATTATAGTGTCACATTTGAAAAAAGTAAATAAAGAGTTTTTTAGTGTCACATCATACCCATCACGTTAGAGTGTTACATTTGGGAAAAGTACATTAAAGAGTTTTTAATTTTTTATAGTATCACATTACACCCGTCATGTTGAAGTGTCACGTGTCACGTTTGGAAAAAGTACACTAAGGAGTTTTTAATTTTTTTAGAGTATCACACCATACCCACCATGTTGTCACGTTTGAGAAAAGTACACTAAAAAGTTTTTTTTTTTTTTTAAGTATCACATCATACATGTTACGTTCGAGTGCCACATGTCACGTTTAGAAAAAGTACATTAAAAAGTTTTTAATTTTTTTTAGAGTGTTACATCAAACCCACCGCGTTATCATGATTCAGAAAAGTACACTAAATTTTTTTTATTTTTTTTAAGTGTCACGTCATACTCGTCACGTTGTCACATTTGAAAAAAGTACATTAAGGAGTTTTTATTTATTTAATTTTTTGAGTAAAAGTTTTGGAGTGTCACATTATACCCACTATGTTGTCACATTTAGAAAAAGTATACTAAGGAATTTTTAATTTTTTTGGAGTGTCACATCATACCCGCCACGTTGTCACGTTTGAGAAAAGTACACTAAGGAGTTTTTATTTATTTTTTTTGAGTAAAAGTTTTGGAGTGTCACATTATACCCGTCACGTTGTCACATTTAGGAAAAGTAGACTAAGGAGTTTTTAATTTTTTTAGATTGTCACATCGTTAAAGTATCACATTAATACCTATCACATTGGAGTACCACATCATACTTGTCACATTAATAAAAGAGTATAGCTATCTACCAAAACACTACCAAAATAAGAAATAGGACCACATAGAAAGAAACTCTCCACTAATAGGACTTAACAGATCAATAAAAAAAATTTAGGATTAATTGGAGTACTTATTTTTTAGATGAGATTTATTGGTAAATATCCCTATTTTGGGACAATAAAATGGAATAATTGACTAATATTTTGGAACAGAGAGAGTATTTATGGTTCTATTAAATTTAAAATCAAATTAATTTATGAAAATTTAAAATCAATCTGAACGGAACTATTAAATATGATTAGACTTGGTTTGATATTGTGAATTTTAAAAATATTATCATTATTCATAATATAATTACAAAATATTATTAAAATCGTTAGAATTGCTTACATAATTATTTAAAACTAGTTCTATCACTACATAAAAATATACTTATAATAGTAAAGAGTTATAATTTATATATATACATATATATACACACACATATTTGATACTAATAAAATATTGGGCAAATTCACTTTAACCCCTTATGGGTTGGGTCGCATGCGATTTACCCCTCAAATGTTTAGAAATCACCACATAACCCGCTGTAGTTATTGGATTGAATTGCACAGTTAACATCACTGACGGCAGAAGTAAAAAGATTATTTTGCTATTATATATAGCCCTTATTTACCATTTTTCATTCAACAGCTATACATTTGAGAAGAGTGGAGGTTGTATGGAGAGAATTTAGGGTTTTGACATGTGAAATTAGGGTTTTGATTTAACAAATTAATTTAAACAATATAATTTTTATCAAAAATTAATTTAATTAAAGTTCAATTTGCCTTCAAGTTTAAAGTTTAAACCAATTTTTTTTTTCTTGGTTGGAATATAGTGAGCATTACACAATAAATTCTGGAAATTGTTTCTGCCTATATATATATATATATCTGTGTGTGTGTGCGCACACGCAGAGGTGTAATTTGAAACAAACCAATTAAATTAACACACAAATACTACGTACAAATCTGTGAATATTGAGATCGATTCAGATACGAATTCATCGATAAATCGATTTGAATTCGGATACTGTAATTTGAAATCACTAATGGATCTATGGAGTACCTCTCTTGCGTTCGCGATTTTTACTGGAGACGTGAACGACATCGTTAGAAGCGTAGCCGGTGGCAACATCGGGATTGGAGTCCTAAGGTTGCTCGTACTAAGCCAAATTGTTCATGCTAGCACTTTTCCTAATGATCCTTCTGTAAGCCGAACACCTAACAACATGATGCTGCCATTGATTCCACCACTGTTGAAGACGGCATAACCAGATACTCCACCGCCGATGGCGGCGCCGCTGACGACAGCGCAACTGCTAGCGTTGGAGTAGTTGCGAGAGTTGTAACCATTGTTTCCACAGTACAAACACGCGCGAGACATGATCGTCGGCGTTGTAATTCACAAAAAACAAGTATGGTTAAGTGAAGACTACTCTCAGCTCATATACGAAGGAAAGAGAGAGAATGAAGCAGAGATAGATAAATAAAACTATTTTGTGTTTTGCAAAATGAAGAAGAAATGCTGCTGTAGACAACCCATTTTTGACCGTCCTCAAGACTTGGTTGTGCTTGTAGGTACACCCAACAACTGGTTCGATTGCTCGCCCAGCATTCGACTGTCGAGGCGGAACGTCACCGGTTCGGGTTTCCCGGACCTTGTATCCTTTCTGCCTCATTTTAGGACCCTGTTTTGGTCCTTTCAGAGTGGACCCTGTGGTGCACTGCCGGCCATGGCCTTGACCCTGCCGGCCCTTGGTGATGCCCTGTCGGCTAATGGTGTGGCACTGCCGGCCATTGCTAATGGCCGGCACCCCCTCTATCTCAGCTGGTTTTCAGGCAGATCTTTTGAGCCAGCTGGATTTTTGTTATCTCCCCTCCATACACGTGTATGGAGGGATGGAACTATTGCAAAGCTTCTTGAAGAAGCTTTGCATTGCCTCCTTCTATATAAGCAAGAGGCCATCCTCTTTGATAAGGGTTCTGAGTTTTGGAAGAGCAAAAACTCCCTCTCTCTCTACATTGTTGCTAAATTGTGCCTTGAACTTGGATTTCCTTGCACTTTTACACTACAACCCTTAGCACAACACCACCACCATTGGACTAAGCTTCTTGGGAGGGATTCTTGAGCTTTGAAAACCAATTTCCACCCCCAGAAGTTGCTGATTTCGAAGAGGGTCTTCAAGGGTGAGCATTTCCCCCATTTTTTCATTTTCTTGCACCTTGCTTTAGCCCTCTTTGCATATTGTTTTAGGATTTGCTTATAACTGAAAAAAGTCTTGTTTTTAAGTGCTTTTTAAGTTTGGTTAAGGTCATTTTTCTGTTTGGGGTGTGTAGCCCCCTTGCATGCTTTGTTTGGCTTTGTTTTAAGCCATATTTGGAGGCATCCGAGCTAGCCTTGGTTTGGCCTTCCTACCACTGAAATCCAATGGATTTTCAGTGGTAGAGGTGTGGTTTTGAGGTCCTTAATCAGAGGGGGTAGTCCCCTCTCTTTGTATTCCTCTTTGCTTGCATTTTTGGCCTTCCAAAGGGCCATCCCTCTATGCATCGTTGAGGCTTGGTTCAGGCCTATTTTTATGACTTCTAGGACCTGCTTTGGCCCTGTCCAAGACTGGTTTGGTCATGCCTTGCTTACATCTAGCATGTGTAATGTAACTCCATTCATAGCTCATCAAAGTAGCATGTGTGCATGGTCTTTGTTGAGTCCATTTCAGTCCATTTTTGGTGATGTTTTACCATGCCATAAATCTGTTTTGGGTTGGTTTTGTTACTCCATGCTTGCATGATACACTTGTAATGTAAATCCCCTAAACTAGCTTCATATGCTCCATGCCATGCCATGCCATGTCATTTTAGCTTGTTTGGTTTACATTCCAGCATGTATTTGGTCATCATTTGGCATGTTATGACCCCATCCATAGTTGGTTTGATCATCCTTTGCATGCTCCATATAGGTGTAGAACAAATCTTGTTTCCTAGCTCTTTGTGCATGATGTTTTGATCCATCATACTAGCATATTTTGGCTTTGATCAAACTTGATTTTATGCTTATTTTGAAGTATTCTAGGACTGTTTTGGGCTGCCATGGCCATATCACTCATGCTTTGTATAGCTATAGTGTAAATGCTTAGGCTAGTCTTGGGTTTTGAGGTCCCTACCATGCCATACATGTGATATTTGCATGCTCCGCCCTCATTCCACATGCTATTTCAGTCCATGAAATGTTGTTGTTCACTTGCATTTGACATGCTTTGAATGCTTTACATAGCTTGTGCTTTATGCCTCAAGAATTGATCTTTGTGCATGCCACTAAGCCTAAGCCTTTGGCTCATCATTTCAGTGCATTTTGGGTCCTATTATACCATGATGTAACTCTGTTTTTGGTTGTCCAAGTCGTGCCATGTTTGGTTCCAATAGGTGTAGTGCATTGCCTCATTAATGCCTTACATGCTCCTTGTGTTTAGCTTCGTGTTCTAGCCTAGGTTGGCTAGCTTTGAGCTGGGTTTTGGTCTTGCTTAGACCTGCCCTAGGACTGTTTTAGGTCCTCTTGGCCCTTTGGGGCTTGCCTTGTGTGGTCATGGCTTAAGTCCCTTTGCTTACTTTGAGCTTTGAGCATCCTAACATGCTTTGTTTGCATTGTTGAGTTGATTTGGCATCACTTACATGGTATTTCAGAGCTTACTCCATCGCCATATATCCATGTTTATTGCTCCCTAAGTGTGCTTAAGAGTTGTCCTCTTTGTGCCTTAATACTTGAGCCATTTGGCATGCATGTTTGCCTTGCTTTCCATGCTTTTCATGCCATCAATTCCATCTTTAGCTACTGATTTGGACCTAGTTGAGAGCTGTCCATGTCGGTGTAAGCCCATTTTACCATGTTGTCGCATGCTTGTTACATGTAGTATGTTGTAGCATACTTGTTTAGCTTTACATGCCTTGCATGTTAACATGTTCATATTGCATTTTGTCATGTTGTCCAAGGTTGTCACCCCACATCATGCTTATATGCTTGTTGCATGTTCGGTTTAGTTGCATGTTTGCACACTTAGGTCATGTTGCATGTTTGCCATGCTTATGTGTTGCATTGCTTGGATTAAGCATTAATCCGAGCACGAGAAACGAGGGGCGTTTCATACTTCAAGTGATGGAACATGTCTCAATTCTCGGTCGCCGAAGCTCTTGATGATTCATGATAGAGTTCTGGGCTTTACTTGCTTTGTTTGTGCATTCATTTTCATATTGATTTGCACAAGTTGGATCTTTGGCCATCATGTATCGGAATGCGTGATTGATGGTCGTGGATCCAACTTGGCCTCTCCCTTGATGTTTTGAGGTGATTTGGAGTGCCATGGTGCGTACATGCCCTTGGGAGACACTCCTTTTTCTCTATTTTGTGCTTCGTTGCAGTTTGGTGTCCCAGCACACCAGTGGCCGGCAGCTTGCCATTGATGGCCGGCAGTGTGCCACCCTTGGCCGGCAGTGCTCTGCCCTTGGCCGGCAGTACTCCTCCCCTGGCCGGCAGGCCACTGGTGACTTCCCCTGCAGTGTTTTGGTAAGGTTCAGTAACAAGCACTGGAAGACACCCTGCAAACAGAGCCTCTAAAGAGCAACCGGAAGGCGTTTCGAGGCGAGGAACCAAAGCGAGCGTGCATCTCCCTCTTCTTCAAACAGAGCTGTAATGGCATCATTTACTGCTTTCCCTATTTGTTTGTCGTCGTTCATTTGTTAGTTAATTAATTTGTTAATTAATTAAGTTGTGTAATAATTAGTTGTAGCTAGCTATTCATTTGGTTTTGTAATAATTAATCAGCTCGTGAGTTAGTTAATTAGGTGGATTGTATTATTCATTCGGTCCCTCCGAGTGAGGGCAAATTTGTAATAAGTGTGCGTGAGTGTGTGTATGTCTTCCAACCTCACGTCTTTCTTCCCTTTTATTTACTAGCTTCCGATGGTTAGATTTAGGGCATATTTCAATTAGCATACCTTATGCTATGCATGCGTGCATTCATTCATATGTCTTGCACGTGCCGGGCTCGGCGCATCATGCTAACTGCATCGTATTTAAGTTCCAATTTGAATACATGTATCAATTGCATCTCGAATGCCATCTTAGAATAGCCGAGCCTATTTCTAGTTGCATTCTGTATGTGTTGCATTAGTCATTGCTAAACATAGACTAGGGTCATGCATTTGATTACTAACTAGTTTTTGTTTTGGCACGGAGTACACTGTAAGTGTTTATGCTTTAGCATCTCACATGAGTGTGAATGTTAACATGACAGCATGCTTACCATGTGGCTACATGCTTAGTTGATATAATTGCCTGAACGCCTGTGGGTGAAGGTTGGATTGCTTGAATTGGGATAATTCATTGAAATCCGCATTTTAGCCTACTTGCGAGTTGCAAAACTTCAAAACATTTCCAAACAAACGGATATGCAATGCTTTGTTCCAAATTAGGCGATCTAGTCTATACTTGTTTTGCTGTACGCATCACATAGTAATTCTAGCTAATTAATCGGAATAAGAACGCATGTGTTTTCAAAAACGAGATATCATGGTTAGTAGAGGCCGATCTTCGGATCGAGCGAGAGGGGGTGCTCATAGCTAACCTTCCCCAATCGTACCCAAGTTCCCGAGCCGAGGCAACTTTGGTGATGACGGACACGTGGCCTTTGGCACCGAGTCAGGGTTTCCTAAATTTCCCCATTATAAAAATATTTAGGTGGCGACTCTGTATCTGGCAAAGCAGTCCATGTTTGGCACTTCTTTCGAAAAATCTGTTTCTCAAAACGATTTGCCAGATTTGGACTCTTTGGTTCAGATTAAGAACCGTGACAAATCGAGTCCGAACTGTAGCATAAGGCCCAAGGGTGCGCCTACAGTTTCTGGTGACTCTGCTGGGGATTTAGAGAACTTGACTCG
The DNA here is from genome assembly GCA_036172215.1 of Camellia granthamiana. Lineage (NCBI taxonomy): Eukaryota > Viridiplantae > Streptophyta > Magnoliopsida > Ericales > Theaceae > Camellia > Camellia granthamiana. The sequence goes on along the minus strand of CM069910.1, from coordinate 120,325,193 downwards.
AACTCATGATATCTTGTTTTGATTACACTTATGTGTCTCTTTGCATTGCATTTGCATTGGTGCACCTAGGACACCGTGTTTGCCGTATGCTATTCCTGAACGGTTTGCTGGAGGCTCGCTTCGAGAAGCGTGCCATAAGGCTGACCGGTTGCGGGCTCTGCCATAACGGGAACACAAACCCCGATTTTTCTGGGGCACCCTTTTTGACCAATCGACCTAGTGCATATTCGGAATCTATAGTGACCATTCCAAACTAGGACAGGTTGCTTACCCGATGGTAGGTTGTTTGAAGCCGCTGCGTGCGTAGTGAAACCCTAGCTCCTGACAAAATAGGACAGGGAAACCCTACCTCAACATAGGGGTGTTTTGGCTCTTTTTACTTGCTATGTGCTTTTAGAGTGTATCTCTACAGGGAACGCACATATCAGTTTGTAAAGTTTGGGCATCAGGCTTGCGGGCACCAGTTCAGTGTTTGAGAATCAGTTATCTGCGGGTATCAGATTCAGTTTTCAGGAACAGTGATTTAGGCATAATGGCCAGCATTTGAGAACAGTATTTTTAGCAGTGTATTGTGATGCCCAACTATGTGTTGTGTATTTATTTTAAGCCGTTATGCTGTCCGTTTGTCTGCTCGTTTATTTCCTTATTATTGTTTTATTTATCTTTTTGCTAGGGATAGTTTAGCACAATTGCTTCAGACCAAGCAGATATTCCCCAAGCACTCTGGATCAGAGGTCGTCGACTCCATCGATCTGAGGATCTGGTAAACGGATAACCAGTGTACCACTCTCTACCCCTGGTTATTAGACGGAGGACAGTCAGGCAGAGGGCATCAATTCGTCAGTCAGTTCAGAGGGCCTTATCTACCCCGCCTGAGTACAATAGGGATCAGGGTTCTGTTTCACCTACAGAGAGGGAATATATACCGATAATCCAATCAGAACAGAACAGTATGGCCGGCTTGGAGGAAATGATGCGTCAACTCCAAGAGAGTATGAAAATGATGCAACAGGATGCTGTCCGACAGGCGGAGTTCGCCAAGCAGCGGGCCATGGTTATGAATGAACAAACAGAGTTAATCGTGAGGTTACAACAGTAAACCGGAGCATCTGCTTCGCAGCAAGCTCCTCCCCCGCCAAGAGTTCCAACCCTCGGGGAAACAGCTAATGTTCAGGATGATACAAACATTCCCACAGGACCCCCTCCACCCCCGGTCCTACCCCAAATCCAACCCCAGTTGTCTAAAACACCCACCAACCAACCAGACTCTCCCTTTGAGTTCGAGACAGATCCCACAGCACTGAAGTTGAGCAAGCTTGAAAAGCTGTTCAAGAGATCTCAAGGAGTCAAGACCATTCCTGACATTGAAGATGGATATACTGATGCAGCTGTGACGCTGCCTGACAGATTCAAAATGCCTCATATCGAATTTGATGGGTCCGGGGAACCCATGGTGCACCTGAGGTTGTTTTTAGATATTTTAAGACCAATGGGCCTCACCAGGCTGCAGAAGCTGTCCCTGTTCGGCCGGACCCTGTCGGGTGTAGTGGCCATATGGTATGCGAAATTAGAAGATGACGTCAAAAGAAATTGGGATGAGATGGCTGAGGCCTTCATTGCGCAATATTCATACAATACACAGATCGAGATTACAACCCGTGATCTCGAGACGACAAGGCAAGAGCCTAAAGAGAGCTTCTCGGAATTCGTGACTAGATGGAGGGCCAAGGCTTTCGATGATGACCTTAAGGCCCACAGACAAGGATCAGATTCGGATGATTGTGCGCAATCTTCAGCTGAAGTTGATGCAGAAGATAATTGTACTCCCCTTCCCTACCTTTTCTGACCTACATGAAATGGGGGTACAGATTGAGGACGCCTTGAAGCAAGGCTTAATTGATAATGACCGGGAGCAACCTCGAAGAACTTTCAATCGCAGCAGCAATGCCGGCCCGAGCGGCGCTACGACTACAAGAGCCTCCGAAGTGAGCATGGTCACCACCAACCCCCCCCCCAAAACCATGGCAGCTACGCCATTCTCCGGTACATCCGGAAGCCATACTCAAACAGCTAAGTACCCACCCAAAAACACAAGAACCTTCGCTCCACTGTATATGCCCCTATCCAAAGCTTTGGGGGTTTTAATCAGAAAAGGGCACTTGAAGCCCCTAGAGCCGCGGCCATTACCGAAAAAACTTCCCCTTGCCCACAACCCAGCCAAATACTGTGCATTTCACCAACAGCACGGTCATGACACCGATCTGTGCTTCCGATTACGTCATGAGATTCAAGATCTCATCGATAATGGGGTGATTCTGCTTCCCGAGAAACCCAATGTTACAACAAACCTTCTCCCCACACATAACCAAGCTCCACCTCCAAAAAGAATCAACTTTATCCAAACTGGGGTCGTGTCTTACGATCCTAGTATCTATATCACTCCTTTTCACCTACCTAAGCCAGAGGTATTCCTTCCTGATTGCACCAACTTATGCATGATGGATATCTCCATAACCCAACCTAAGCCAGTGGTGGTGACAGTCAAGGATAGAAGGGAGGAGATTTTAGAGGAAAAGAGGATTGTTGAGCCAGAGCTTGAGAAGTCTGAGAGTTCTGTTGAGAGAGTATATAGTCCAAGTGACTACGTTTCGACAATAGGCCAGAATGGGCTAGATGTGAGATGGCCGACAGAGGCAGAGCTGTGTGTGATCCAAGGGGATGGTCTGGAACAGAGGACGGATGGTTTGACGGCTGTAGAAGAAGACCTTTCCAATCTCTAGTTTTACAGTGATTAAGATCCAGGGGACGCAGCGGTCAACTGGTTTGATTATGAGGAATCGGCAGAGGCTACTGGGTGGTTGGATGATCAACCGGATGTGGTAGAAGAGCTCCAACCAGAACAGGGCCCGACAGGGGCAAGAATGTTAGCGGTGGCCAGAAGGGTCAGAGAACAGAGTACATTGCCGGAGAGCGTCGGTGTCAAGAGTTTCGCTCAGGATCAGAGCATTTCGAGTACAGGAATTATTGAGCAACCAGCTGTGTTGATACAGTTGGAACAGGAAAGATTTGAAGATTCCGAGAGAATCAGGAAGGCAAAGGCCCATATGGGGACTGAAACTACTATAAGCACAGAAACACAGAATGCTGCGGGCATAGGGATGGGAGGTACCGCGAGTACGAGGACAGTCATACCAGAGCCGGACAGGTGTCTGTCGGCTGCTAATGGAATGTGGTGGGAGGATGAGGATTTATGTCTTGCCCATACGGACGAAGATTGGGGGAACAACCAACCCGATGACACCTGGTACCTTGGAAAAGTCGACCATATGACACGGAGCGGGCGGTACTTCAAACCCCCACACCTAGATCAACCAGAGGCTTCTGGGAAAGATAGAGAGGCTGAGAAGCAAAATGAGAAACAACTTGAAGAGGAGGCTGTGCTCAAACAGTTAAAAAAGATACAAGTAGACATCTCCATCTGGGGACTGCTTATGGCATCGCGAGTGAATAGACAGGCTGTCTTATCAGCCATGGACAAGGCAAAGCTTTCGATAGAAACCACGCCAGAACAGTTGGTAGGATTGGTCTTTTTGGGAGGGGCTACCCTGATGTTAACTTTTTCCGACAAGGAACTGCCACCCAAGGGGGCAGACCATAACAAACCACTCTACATCTCTGTGGAGTGTAGGAATAAATGGATACCGGTGGTTCTTGTTGATACAGGATCCGCTATCAATGTCTATCCAGCAAGGACAGCGTATGCGATCGATCTGAAAATCGTGAATTTTGTACCAACAGCCCAGGTGATTAGGGCATACGACAACACAAGTAGAGAGGTCATGGGGACAGTGAAAATTCATACTAAAGTTGGGCCGGGACAGCATGAGATAGATTTCCATGTCTTAGAGGTTCCTGCAACTTTCAACCTGCTTTTGGGGAGGCCGTGGCTGTATCAGGTAAAGGCAGTGTCATCCACTTTGCATCAAATGGTGAAATACCCCTATGGAAAGGGAGTAGCCATTGTTTTCGGAAATTCGTCAATTCATCCACCTCCCGAGGTATCTACGCCTGTTCTAGAAATCGAGCATGGTATAGAGGATGTGTTCATATCAGGTTTTACCCTGGCTGAGGCTCGGGTTGTACAGAACGTCATGGCTGCTAACGAGGGGATATATGTCAGTTCTCAAGTAGTGTATCTGATGAACAAGCTCCAACACATCCCCGGGATGGGATTAGTAAGGAGCGGCTGGAAGGGCGTCGCAGCATTGGCCGAAGTGCCACACAACCCCCATACCTTCGGCTTGGGTTATCTGCCCACCAAGGAGGATTGGGTAAGGAAGGGAAAGGAAATGGCTGGAAGAGCCAGAGCGAAACAAATGGGGAGACCTTTCGACTTAATGCACTGGCCCATTCAGGGTACCCTAAACGGACACTTTGTCCGGGAGGGGGAGGACTTTCCATTCTGTGGCTTTCCGGAGCCGTGGTTGAACGCAGAGAGGAAGCGCGTGCCAGGGTTCGAAATTTTCTTTGACCTACAGTTATTTGGGGATGAGGTTGCCGAAGAGCAGACAGACCCGACAGTTGAGGCTGAGCATGGTAGGGAAATGGAGTCTGAGGACACCGAACTTGAAATGGGGGTAGCACTGGCATGTCGACTTTCAGATCCTTCGATCGACCAGCTGTGCTTGGGGGATAACTTCTCGGTGTCCATGATCGGGAATGAAACGGCTGTGGGCCTACCATCAACTATTTTGGATGCATCCATCACGCCCTCTCTCGTTTGGCAGTATGAAGAGGGATTTCTGTCGAGCAGCATCGGGTCAGGTAGTGAGTCGGAATTTGATTCCACCGAGTCTTGTGAGTCGAAATCAGGTTCCAGCTCGACTGAGTCTGAGTCCGGTATTCCTGGGGGTGATAACCCGGATGCCACAGTCCTGTCCAGGTCGTCTTTTTCTTTCTCCTTTGAGTCTGTTGTAATAGAAGAATTGGACGGTTCGGAAGCACTTAATGAGAATGAGGTGAATGTGGTTTCTGAGTACTTCTCTGTGCCTTTGATTCATTGCTTGAATCAGGACTTTCAAAATTTTGATAAAAATGACGAGGAAGAAATTCCTCCGGTTTTGCAACGTTTAATTGATCAAGAGCAGGAAAGCTTTGTCAAACCCTTAGTGGATGAAATCACTACCGTGAACATTGGTACTGAGAAGGACCCGCGGCTGGTCCAGATCGGGTCCACGTTGTCTTCGGAGGAACGCGAGCGCTTAGTCGCTTTATTAAAAGATTTCAAAGATGTTTTCGCGTGGTCCTACGAAGACATGCCTGTGATCGATCCTAAGATTGTACAGCACCGGATCCCTCTTGACCCCGAGGCCCGACCTGTCAAACAGAAACTCAGAAGGATCCGCCCTGACTGGGCCATCAAGATTAAGGAAGAGGTCACCAAGAAAATCGATGCAGGCTTCCTGCTGGTATCCGAATACCCGACTTGGTTGGCCAACATTGTTCCAGTGCCAAAGAAAGATGGCAGGATCCGGGTATGCGTGGACTTCAGGGATTTGAACAGAGCTAGTCCGAAGGACGACTTTCCCTTGCCACACATCGATGAGTTGGTGGATTTCATAGCGGGGCATGCTTTGCTTTCGTTTATGGATGGCTTCTCAAGCTATAATCAGATAGTAATGGCACCCGAAGACCGGGAGAAGACTACTTTCACCACCCCGTGGGGGACATACTGCTACAGAGTGATGCCATTTGGGTTGAAGAACGCTGGAGCTACATATCAACGGGCCGCGACCACAATACTGCATGACATGATCCACAAAGAGGTTGAAGTGTACGTGGACGACATGATTGTCAAGTCCAAAGAAAGAAAGGGCCACTACACTGCCTTACAAAAGTTCTTCCAAAGGATCAGGGAATTTCGGTTGCGGCTGAATCCGCAGAAATGTACATTCGGTGTTACAGCACGAAAAATGCTGGGGTTTCTGATTACGCAAAGGGGCATCAAAGTTGACCCTTCCAAAATCAAGGCCATCTTAGAAATGCCACCACCGATGACTGAAAAAGAGGTGCGAGGCTTTCTGGGTAAAGTGCAATTCATAAGACGGTTTATCTCAAAACTAACCTTGACTTGTGAACCACTTTTTGGTCTCCTGAAGAAAGGAAAGAAATTCCAATGGGACGGCCGATGCCAAGCAGCTTTTGAACAGATCAAAGAATATTTACAGAACCCGCCCGTGTTGTCACCGCCAGAACCAGGGAGACCGTTGATATTGTACCTTTCAGTAACTGAGACTACAATGGGCTGCATGCTCGTGCAAGAGTCAGAAGACAAAGTCGAGAGGGCCATCTACTATCTGAGCAAGAAGATGCTGGATTACGAGACCCGCTATACTCCGCTGGAGAGGGCTTGCTTAGCCTTGGTATGGGCTACCAGGAAGCTGCAGCACTACCTGTTAGCTCACTCTGTAATGTTGGTTTCACGGCTCGATCCCATCAAATATCTTTTCGAGAAACTGGCACTTACGGGTAGGCTAGCTCGTTGGCTGCTGTTACTTTCCGAATTCGATCTGAAACATGTGACGCGTAAGTCAGTAAAGGGGAGAGCGGTGGCAGAGTTCCTTGCCGACCACCCGGTTGAAGGGGATGAAGCAGTTGAGTACCTATTCCCAGATGAAGCCATTTTGTATGTCGAAGACGAAACTTGGACGATGTACTTTGACAGAACATCAAACCAGTACGGGTATGGGATAGGAGTGCTGTTGATAGCACCCGACAATTCCCGTATCCCTTTAGCATTTAAGCTCCAGTTCAGAGTCTCGAATAACGAAGCAGAATATGAGGCATGCATTGCCAGTCTAGAAGCAGCCCCAGAACTAGGGGCAAAACGGTTGGACGTCATTGGGGACTCGAACCTTGTTCTGTCTCAAGCAAAAGGAGACTGGAAAGTCAAAGAAGAAAAGATGATAATTTACCACCAGACCTTGGATTTATTAATTCCTCGGTTTGAGAAGCTAAATTTCACTTATCTAGTAAGAGAGAACAACAGGTTCGCAGATTCACTAGCAACTCTATCTTCCATGATAGACATCCCGTCTGGAGTCCGGATGTGTCCAGTCATCATTGACCAGAAGTTTGCGCTAGCATATGAGTCAATTTCTGCCATAGATGAGGTTCAGGACGAAAACCCCTGGTATTACGATATTTGGAACTTCTTGGAGAAGGAGACGTATCCACCAGGGGCAAATGCCAAAGATAAAAGGGCAATCAGAAGAATGGCTGTTCAATTCATCATCTGCGGGGGTAAGCTGTATAAGAGAGGTCATCTGGGAATGCATAAGCTGTGTGTAGAGGCAGAGGAGTCGAAGCGCCTGATGGAGGCCATCCACGGAGGAGAATGTGGGGCGCATATGAATGGGGTAATGCTAGCGCGGAAGATCCTCAGACAGGGTTATTATTGGTCCACCATGGAGGAGGATTGTATTGGCTTTGTTTGGCGATGCCACAAATGCCAGATCCGTGCAAACCGCATGAACATCCCGCCGTCGAAGCTATACAACATGACTTCGCCATGGCCATTTTCAGTTTGGGGAATCGATGTGATAGGGGCTGTTACTCCGAAGGGGTCAAATAGGCATGAGTTCATCCTGGTCGCGATAGATTACTTTACGAAGTGGGTCGATGCCCAATCTTATGTAGTGTTGAAGGCTTCGCATGTCGCGAAGTTTATCAGAAACAACATCATCTGTCGCTACGGAGTCCCAAACGAGATTATTTCAGACAATGGTTCCCACTTCAAGAAGGAGGTGATTGATTTGTTGGAGAAATACAATGTGGCTTTTCATAAGTCATCCACATACCGGCCACAGACCAACGGAGCGGTTGAGGCTGCCAACAAGAACATCAAGCACATACTGCAGAAGATGGTGGAAACCTACCGGGACTGGCCAGATAAATTGCCGTTTGCTCTATGGGGCTACCGGACTTCAATTAGAACTTCTACTGGGGCGACTCCGTATTCATTAGTCTATGGGATGGTGGCCGTTCTACCTATCGAAATTGAGGTCCCGTCATTACGAGTATTGGCTAAGTGCCAAATAGCCGAGGCAGATTGGCAGCAGAGCAGATTCGAGGAACTCATGCTCTTTGATGAGAGAAGACTGAAAGCATTGTACCATGTTCAAGGTTATCAACGCAGAATTGCCCGGGCTTTCAACAGGAAGGTTAAGTCTCGGAATTTGAAGGAAGGAGATTTGGTGCTCAAGGACAACCGAGCTCCCATCCACGACCCAAGGGGCAAGTTCAGACCCAATTGGACTGGTCCCTACATCATTAAGTCTATTTGGTCGGGTGGAGCTGTGGTTCTGATGGACCTAGATGGCCTAGAGTTCTCCCACCCGATCAACATGGATAAGTTGAAGAAATATCACCCCTGAGAGGCTCGCTAGGCCGAAAACCTGAAAGGGCGACCTAGGCAAAAGTTAGAGCAAAAAAAAATTGAAAATATAAAAACTGAGCTCGCAAGGTTGAAAACCCGCAAAGGGCGGCCTTGGCAAAAGTTAGAGGGTAAAAGGAGAGTGAAAATACTTGAGCGAACCTAAGCCGGAACTACGTAAGGCTTGATTCCCATCCTTGGGATACGTAGGCAACTTCATCCTGAAGTTCAGCCATAAACTTTTCCCCGATTAACTTGGTCCATTTGATCATCTCGGTCATCTCTGTCTATTCAGCATTCAAGAATTTCGGTTGCAATCTCCGGTGCAGTGCTACTCAGACTAGGGGCAACTTTCCGTTGCTGAGCAGTGCCGCGGTACTATTCAAACTAGGGGCAACTTTCCAGTTGCTGGGATCCGGGGTTGTATATCTCAGTGACAGATCTCAGGCGTGTCCAGTTCTGATCCATATCGAAAATAGTTTTGAAAAGTTTTAATAAAAGTTGACTTTGTTCAAATTAATCTTTTTACAACTAGGACCATTTCTCGACCAAAACGGGAAATTTTCAGTACCACAACTTTCAATTTCATTGATTTCAATACAAAGTCCTCCTGCTCTTGCATACAAATTGAAGTTGCTTTTTTGTTACATTCATAAAGAAAACTTGAAAGTTCTAATAAAGCAATAAATCCGGGGCATAGTCAAGTCAGGTGTCCCTGCGCCCCCTCCCAGAGCTAGTCGAAGCCTCTGATGCCAAGCTAGGCCCAATCTGTGCCTCTTCATTGAGCCAATCCCTGCATTCATCAGACAAAGTGCAACTGAAAGTGGGAGCGGGGGCCAGGAGTTCTCTCGTCCTCCATGCTGTGGCATATCGGGCAAGCTGTGCTCCTCGAACCGGGAATATAGCCGGGTACTCTATCCCCTCTGGCGGGCAAGTCTGATCATGACCGAACTGGCGCTGGAACCGGAACGGAAAGTAGAACACACAGTGAGTCAGACCAATCAACTGGATCCCGGTCTGCCGGGACATGCTATAGCTCATTGCCGAGAGATTGAGCCAAGGACAGCGCCAAGCAATGCGATTTGCAGACAAATTGCACATCCAGTCGAACCACCATCCCTCATCAAGGGCATTGATCAGGCATTGCCTGAAGAAATAGCCACGAGCTGAGTATGCAGGGCAAGACTCCACAATCTGTAACTTGTCCATCAACCACACTTGGGGAGGGATTGAAAAATGAGAGAATAAAGAATAGAGAGATGTACGATGAGAGAAAAGTAAGGAAAAGGGTTTTGTGAGAAAAACCGAACTTGAGGGCCGAGTGATGTGAGCAATACACATATGAGATTGGGGTGGGAAGCATCACCTGCAATAGTAGTGGGCTCCCTGCAAGCCTAGCCGTCTCTTGGCAATGAAAAGCGTCTAAGCCCATCAATGTCTCAGCCAATGTCATGGCAATACAGCTCTTGCCCTCCTTTAAGCTTTGGGCAACCTCAATCAATCGGATACTGAATCCACCAGAGCCCGGGGCAAGTAAGAAATGAGATAGCAAGCATAGGCAAAGCGCGTGTCGCCGATAGCCCTGCCAATGATGGTCGCCGCGATCGCCAGCATTGGAAAATCGGCAAATCAAGCTTGGGATGTCCAGCTCCCCGCCATGAATCAATGATCGAGCATCACGTAAAGTGAGGCCACACATTTGTCCTAGGGCTTGGACGTGGCTGAATCGGAGTTGAGGTAAGATTTCCTTGTTACGGTTGGACGTGGCTGAATCGGAGTTGAGGAAAGGAAGGTGCAGCGGAGTACGACCTAGCGTGAATAGTGCGTTCAAACCGAAGCCCCGGCAGTTTAACTTTTCCGAGCCACCTAGAGAAGTAATCCAATTTGTGAGGTTTTGAGTAAGGAATGCTTCCATTTGGTGCAAATTTGAGCTGAAATGAAGAGAATCCCGAAGCTGGAACTCATATAGAAGATAAGGTAGTGAGTGGAGGACAGATGTCATCATTTCGGAGAATCTGCCATCGATGGCCGGCAGTGGCTCATCAGTGGCCGGCAGTGGCACACTGATGGCCGGCAGGACTCCATTGGTGGCCGGCAGCGTTCCCTTCTTACTCATTACCTCCCTCATTGAAGGCCTAGTTGTCTGTTGTAGTGGAGTCCTGTCTTTCAAGGTCTTATTTTGTCCTGTTGGGCTTTGTCGTCGTCTCGTGTTTAAGACGTGTTGTTTTCTTTTTCTGTGTCAGGTTGTAATTATCTTCATTTCATGTATCGAGTTGCTGCAATTTGCTTATCGAGTTGTAAACTTGCAAGGTTTTGTTTTGTTTATCGAGTTGTTTTGTTATTAGTCGATTCACTACCTGATTAGTGCAATTTAAGCGTTTGGTTTTCAAAACAAAACTTCAATCTCATTTACATGGTTGTGTAAAGTGATGCGATGCGATGCGATGCGATGCATAGAATGTATAAACGAAACACTTTTCCAACAAAAAGGCTGTTTTCATTCCATCATAGTTTTCTTTTTACAAAAGAGTTTGGTTTTGAAACAAACCCGCCTAATGCAGTACAATGTGCAAAAACTACTAGTAAAAAGGAAAATAAAACAAAAGAAGATCATCGTCTGAAGTAGCAAAATGTCTGGACTAGTGCTGGCGGTCTCAAGTGCGGGAATCCGTCCTGGTCCTCTTCCTGGACGAAGGTCCAGGATCTCCACCATCAGCATCTGACTCTGACTCTGAATGTGGACTCATCGCCTCCTCGTCAGACTCATCATCATCAGAGACAGGTCCCTGTGAACTAGTCCCTCGTCCTGCTCCCTCTGCTGCTCGAGGAGGTACTGAAGGGCCCGTCCCTACTCCTGCTGGAACACCCGATGGGCCTGGCGGCAAGAAAGGAATCTGAAAGAGGGACAATCCACCCAAAATGCATTAGTAACCAAGGTATGTCAGATGCAGCAAAGTGTTGTACTGTGAATAGTGAATGATTTGCAGTGAATGCATGCCGTGAATGGGGTATGGGAACAATGCATTAGATGAAGGCAGTGTGCAAGCTATACAAATGATGGTGTGTTAAGAAAAGACGCCAAATCAAAGCAGTTTGAATGAACTTACCGGAATGCCATAAATACTGAGTAGGTCCATGCTCGTCTGCAGCATCCCTATCACTGAAGCCGTCATCGCCAGAGACTGACGAGTGTACTCAATGGGAGCCTACAAAAATGGTGGAAATCATTAATACTCTGTATAATATCAAGGGAAATCAAATAACAGTACAAGGGGTGATAGTGTAGCACATACCGGAGTCGAGCCGTAACCTCCGATAAGCTCGTGACCAGCTGGAGGAGGGGCAAAGGGAACCTGATAAATCTCTCCAGTTCGCCCTCGAAGTGTCATAGTAGCAGGCAATATTGGCCATCCAGACTCCTATCTCTCCTCAGGACCTCGCCTCCTACGAGACCTGACCGCTCCGTCTCTACCTCTCATAGCTGGAGCCCTCTCTCCCTCTCCTCCTCGGACACCAGTCAAAGGCGGCATCAGATGTGTCTGAATGAAGGTCGCGTAGTCGCCCTCAGCACGGGAGTAATCTGTCTCCAGCCCTACCATGAACTGGATCACCTGGTCGGCGGATAACATGTGTGTCGCCGTCATCGATGGTGGAGGCGCCATCGGTACAAATAGGGCAGGCAACCCCAAAGTCTGGCGCACAAAGCGCTCACTCAGAAACCAGGCCCGACAGATCGGCCCCTCGAAGAGAATACGGTACTGAGACATGATCTGGGCAGTGTGATACTGATCTCGGAGTCCCGATGGAATTGCCTCCCATGGTCGCCATGACATCTGAGAAAGAGAACCAACGAAATGATCAGTCGTCAAATAACTAAGGCAGGTGCATCGGTTTACTCAAAATAACTTATTGCAGACTTACCTCACGCGCCGCGACTGTGTCGAAATACTGTCGGAAAAACATGAAGCCCTCCCGGGTCCTATGGCGGAGCGGACCGTCATATACATCGGAAAATGGGACCGTCACTGCAGTCTCCTCCACCGGATCTGGAGCAAGCGCCGGGAAATATGCATATACCCAAAGCTATTGAACAGATGTGATCAGTACAACGTATGAACAAGAATGCAGAATGCAGAATGCAGTACAGTATATAACAGATGCAGGCCTAGAAAGGCGGACATTAGATCCTGTGTATGTAGTGTATCATGAGCAGGGTGCAGATCCTGTGCAGTGTAGGGTGTACAGAAAATGCAAAGCAGAAAGGATACAGTATGACAGTGAGTACGGAGAGTGCAAATATTGAACAAAGCAAGACGTACAAATGCTAAGCAAAGTAATGAAAAGGGGAACTAGGTTGCGTACCTCCCAAGCTCGCCAGTAGCCTCCAATCAATCTCCCACACATCCAAGAAGTGGAGCTCATGTATCCATAAAGAGTAGTGAGGCCGGCTGCGCCCCAATTGTAGGAATTGACCCGCGGAAGCACTACCAGGGCGCTCAAGAAGTACAAACCCACAGTATTCCACTTGTTTGAAAACAAGGTGGTACCGAAAAGGAATAGAAGGAAGCCGCTAGCATACTGCTCCACTCCTTCATCGGTCTGAGGATCCTCCCCGCGGAACTACTCCTCGAACCAAGAATATCTAACCATACCCGCTCGAGCAAGGGGTGGACGCGCTCCAAGCAGCACATCCCATGCAGCCACCCACTCCCCATGTCGGGATCTAAGGGAATCGGATCACCTCCCACTCCCAGACCGGTGATCATAGCAAAATCAAAAGGAGTAATGGTCATCTCCCCTGCCGTGGAGAAATGGAAGGAATTGGTGGTGTCCCACCACCTCTCCACGAGAGCCCCCAAGAGAGGACGACTCGCTATAACTCGTGTCAAGTTGCAGCAAAATATACCAAAGCCGGTCTCATCGACAATCCGGCAGACCCCCGTGGGAAGCACATCGTACCAGTCTCTAGCGGTCGTGGTGCCGTAGCCTTGAAAGGAGCGAGATCCCCCATGTTGAAAGTACAGTTCAAGTCAGATCAACAGTGTATTGAAAGTACAGTTCAAGTCAGATCAATAGTGTATTGAAAGTACAGTTCAAGTCAGATCAACAGTGTATTGAAAGTACAATTCAAGTCAAGTCAACAGTGTATTGAAAGTGCAATTCAGTTCAGATCAGATAAACAATGTATTGAAAATACAGTCGAATCCAGGGCAATGATGGGTTAAAGATGCATTCGAATTCAGAATGGTGACGCGTGAGATGCGGTTAAGTGCAGTGTATACAGGGTAGCAGTGTATGAAATGCAGTCAGATTAAATCATGCGATGCAATCAGATCGAAACGGCGCAAAAGATGCAGATATTCGAAAGTAATACTAGACGAAGGGTAAAGGTGGTACCTCTACGGCAATGGCCGACAAATGAGACATCGGCTCCCTCAATAAGAGGTCGTCTGGTACATCCTCATCAAAATCAGTAAAGGAATGGATGCCTCCCGCCACCAGAATGATGTGAGTCTCCAGATGGTACACCGCAGGGTCGAAATGACGTACATCCAATGGTAATGGCTGAGGCTCAACCTCTGGCTCGGCCGCAAACTCTGCCGCCAACTCTACTGGAGGGAGTGCGGGGAAACCCTCATCATGAGGCTCATCATCCGCCATCTAAGATAGATGCAAAAGAATGGTTCTAAAATGAGCAAAATGATGAAATTTGGAACAAACTCAAACCCTAAAAGAGAGAAAATTCAAGAAAAGTTGAAAAACCCGGGAAAGTGAACTAACCTCGAGAGAAGATCAGGGGAAATGATCCTTGAATTCGGGAAATGATGAAAGAAGCTTCGGATGCAATTTCTGATCGGTTCAAATCAAAGAAAATCAAGAGTCCTTCGCGAAGTGAGGTTGAATAGGGTGTTGGGAAACGCGTAGAATGCGCGAATCTAGAGAGAAGGCACTCTTAAAAAGGAAGAAAAGTAATTTCTATGGAAGGGTTTGTGAGGAAATGGGTTGGTTTTGAGCCTATTTAAAGACCCACGGCCTAAAGGCCCCTTTTGCCCGAATCTACCATCGATGGCCGGCAGGGGCATATCGGTGGCCGGCAGTATGCTGTAGATGGCCGGCAGTTGATGGAGATGGCCGGCAGTGGCCGGCGGTTGTCCCTGGTGACCAGCAAGCCTTCTCCAGCTTTCCTGGCTTATTTGGTCTTGGACTCTATTCCCGGGTCCCAGCAATCCTGTAGAATGCTCAAAACTTAATGCGAAATGTCTCCGTGGGAGCTCGGCAATCACGTCCCCAATATACGATGGTTTACATCCATTAATGCGTACGAGGTGTATCCTTTTGACACATCCCAAACCCTCCGGGGAGGTAAACCGGGGGTCTCCGTTTAAGATGTCTTTATTAAGCATCTTTCTCTTCTATTGGCGTCAAGTGGTATTCGGCTGTTGTAACGAACACCCATCTAGTTCACAAGCATTGTCATGCAATTTTTTTTCCTATCATGCATTGTCGTGCAGTCTCCTTATCACGCATCGTCATGCGCACCTTACATGAATTGTCATGCATTTCCTTATCCCTATTATGCATTGTCATGCATTTGCTCTATCATGCAATTGTCTTGCATTTTCTTGTCACACATCGCTATACACTTCTTTATTATGAATTGTCCTAATTTCAATTTCTGCTATACACATTGCTTGCGTTACTGCATGCTTTACTTACATGTGTATATGTATTTCCAGGTGGTTGCACATTGTGCACGTTTCGGCGTGTGCTTTACTGACATGTGTTCATACCTTTGTTTGCTTTACACATTGCATGCGTTTCTGCGTGTGTTTTACTTACATGTGTTTAGGCATTTTACAGGAGGTTACACATTGCTTGCGTTAATCGCGCTTGCTTTACTGACATGTGTTCATTCCTGCTATACACATTGCTTGCGTTACTGCATGCTTTACTTACATGTGTATATGTATTTCCAGGTGGTTACACATTGTGCACATTTCGGCGTGTGCTTTACTGACATGTGTTCATACCTTTGTTTGCTTTACACATTGCATGCGTTTCTGTGTGTGCTTTACTTACATGTGTTTAGGCATTTTACAGGAGGTTACACATTGCTTGCGTTAATCGCGCTTGCTTTATTGACATGTGTTCATTCCTGCTATACACATTGCTTGCGTTACTGCATGCTTTACTTACATGTGTATATGTATTTCCAGGTGGTTACACATTGTGCACGTTTTGGTATGTGCTTTACTGACATGTGTTCATACCTTTGTTTGCTTTACACATTGCATGCGTTTCTGCATGTGCTTTACTTACATGTGTTTAGGCATTTTACTGGAGGTTACACATTGCTTGCGTTAATCGCACTTGCTTTACTGACATGTGTTCATTCATGCTATACACATTGCTTGCGTTACTGCATGCTTTACTTACATGTGTATAATGTATTTTCCAAGTGTTTACACATTGTGCACGTTTCGGCGTGTGCTTTACTGACATGTGTTCATACCTTTGTTTGCTTTACACATTGCATGCATTTCTGTTTGTGCTTTACTTACATGTGTTTAGGCATTTTACAGGAGGTTACACATTGCTCGTGTTAATCGCGCTTGCTTTACTGACATGTGTTCATTCCTGTTATACACATTATTTGCGTTACTGCATGCTTTACTTACATGTGTATATGTATTTCCAGGTGGTTACACATTGTGCACGTTTCGGCATGTGCTTTACTGACATGTGTTCATACCTTTGTTTGCTATACACATTGCTTGCGTTACTGCATGCTTTACTTACATGTGTTTATGCATTTTACTGGAGATTACACATTGCTTGCGTTAATCGCGCTTGCTTTGCTGACATGTGTTCATTCCTGCCTTACACATTGCTTGCGTTACTGCATGCTTTACTTACATGTGTATAATGTATCTTCTAGGTGGTTACACATTGTGCACGTTTCGGCGTGCACTTTACTGACATGTGTTCATACCTTTGCTTGTTATACACATTGCATGCATTAACCCGCATGCTTTACTTACATGTGTTAATGCACACTTCGCATGTGTTGTCACACACTTTTCAAATGCATTGTTATGCATCTTCCTAACGATATTGTAACTTTTTCAGGCACGATATTGTATGTACGGTTCATTTGAAGCCGGTACAACCAGACGAGCCGCACAGGTATTGTATGCACTCCGTGTGAAATGTGGTAAGAATTGCATAATTTTCTTACATCCTTCCTGTCGGAATATGTAGGACTGTTGTTTACCTGCTTAAAACTGTCGCATGTTTGCTTCATTACAGCATTCTTTGCATGATCATAAGTTATGCTCGGCCTTGTGCATTGTCTTGCATTTTGCCCCAGCCTTCGGGCGTATCTCTGCATGTTTGTTTTGATTGATTGTCTGAGTCTTCGGCCTTGTCAAAAATGGGTCGTCTTTGGGCTTTGACATTCACTCCCGTCACTTTGTGACTTCCGAGTTCTGTCAAAGAGGGGCAACTGTAGACACCCCATTTTTGACCGTCCTCAAGACTTGGTTGTGCTTGTAGGTACACCCAACAACTGGTTCGATTGCTCGCCCAGCATTCGACTGTCGAGGCGGAACGTCACCGGTTCGGGTTTCCCGGACCTTGTATCCTTTCTGCCTCATTTTAGGACCCTGTTTTGGTCCTTTTAGAGTGGACCCTGTGGTGCACTGCCGGCCATGGCATAGCACTGCCGGCCATGGCCTTGACCCTGCCGGCCCTTGGTGATGCCCTGCCGGCCAATGGTGTGGCACTGCCGGCCATTGCTGATGGCCGGCACCCCCCCTATCTCAGCTAGTTTTCAGGCAAATCTTTTGAGCCAGCTGGATTTTTGTTATCTCCCCTCCATACATGTATATGGAGGGATGGAACTCTTGCAAAGCTTCTTGAAGAAGCTTTGCATTGCCTCCTTCTATATAAGCAAGAGGCCATCCTCTTTGATAAGGGTTCTGAGTTTTGGAAGAGCAAAAACTCCCTCTCTCTCTACATTGTTGCTAAATTGTGCCTTGAACTTGGATTTCCTTGCACTTTTACACTACAACCCTTAGCACAACACCACCACCATTGGACTAAGCTTCTTAGGAGGGATTCTTGAGCTCTGAAAACCAGTTTCCACCCCCCTAAAGTTGCTGATTTCGAAGAGGATCTTCAAGGGTGAGCATTTCCTCCATTTTTGCATTTTCTTGCACCTTGCTTTAGCCCTCTTTGCATATTGTTTTAGGCTTTGCTTATAACTAAAAAAAGTTTTTTTTTTAAGTTCTTTTTAAGTTTGGTTAAGGTCATTTTGCTGTTTGGGGTGTGTAGTCCCCTTGCATGCTTTGTTTGGCTTTGTTTTAAGCCATATTTGGAGGCATCTGAGCTAGCCTTGGTTTGGCCTTCCTACCACTGAAATCCAGTGGATTTTCAGCGGTAGAGGTGTGGTTTTGAGGTCCTTAATCAGAGGGGGTAGTCCCCTCTCTTTGTATTCCTCTTTGCTTGCATTTTTGGCCTTCCAAAGGGCCATCCCTCTATGCATCTTTGAGGCTTGGTTCGGGCCTATTTTTATGACTTCTAGGACCTACTTTGGCCCTGTCCAAGACTGGTTTGGTCATGCCTTGCTGACATCTAGCATGTGTAATGTAACTCCATTCATAGCTCATCAAAGTAGCATGTGTGCATGGTCTTTGTTGAGTCCATTTCAGTCCATTTCAGTCCATTTTTGGTGATGTTTTACCATGCCATAAATCTGTTTTGGGTTGGTTTTGTTACTCCATGCTTGCATGATACACTTGTAATGTAAATCCCCTAAACTAGCTTCATATGCTCCATGCCATGCCATGTCATTTTAGCTTGTTTGGTTTACATTCCAGCATGTATTTGGTCATCATTTGGCATGTTATGATCCCATCCATAGTTGGTTTGATCATCCTTTGCATGCTCCATATAGGTGTAGAACAAATCTTGTTTCCTAGCTCTTTGTGCATGATGTTTTGATCCATCATACTAGCATATTTTGGCTTTGATCAAACTTGATTTTATGCTTATTTTGAAGTATTCTAGGACTATTTTGGGCTGCCATGGCCATGTCACTCATGCTTTGTATAGCTATAGTGTAAATGCTTAGGCTAGTCTTGGGTTTTGAGGTCCCTACCATGCCATACATGTGATGTTTTCACGCTCCACCCTCATTCCACATGCTATTTCAGTCCATGAAATGTTGTTGTTCACTTGCATTTGACATGCTTTGAATGCTTTACATAGCTTGTGCTTTATGCCTCAAGAATTGATCTTTGTGCATGCCACTAAGCCTAAGCCTTTGGCTCATCATTTCAGTGCATTTTGGGTCCTATTATACCATGATGTAACTCTGTTTTTGGTTGTCCAAGTCGTGCCATGTTTGGTTCCAATAGGTGTAGTGCATTGCCTCATTAATGCCTTGCATGCTCCTTGTGTTTAGCTTCGTGTTCTAGCCTAGGTTGGCTAGCTTTGAGCTAGGTTTTGGTCTTGCTTAGACCTGCCCTAGGACTGTTTTAGGTCCCCTTGGCCCTTTGGGGCTTGCCTTGTGTGGTCATGGCTTAAGTCCCTTTGCTTACTTTGAGCTTTGAGCATCCTAACATGCTTTGTTTGCATTGTTGAGTTGATTTGGCATCACTTACATGGTATTTCAGAGCTTACTCCATCGCCATATATCCATGTTTATTGCTCCCTAAGTGTGCTTAAGAGTTGTCCTCTTTGTGCCTTAATACTTGAGCCATTTGGCATGCATGTTTGCCTTGCTTTCCATGCTTTTCATGCCATCAATTCCATCTTTGGCTACTGATTTGGACCTAGTTGAGAGCTGTCCATGTCGGTGTAAGCCCATTTTACCATGTTGTCGCATGCTTGTTACATGTAGTATGTTGTAGCATACTTGTTTAGCTTTAC
Organism: Camellia granthamiana; assembly: GCA_036172215.1. Classification (NCBI taxonomy): domain Eukaryota; kingdom Viridiplantae; phylum Streptophyta; class Magnoliopsida; order Ericales; family Theaceae; genus Camellia; species Camellia granthamiana. The sequence continues at coordinate 120,305,824 of CM069910.1, read as the reverse complement.
ATGCCTTGCATGTTAACATGTTCATATTGCATTTTGTCATGTTGTCCAAGGTTGTCACCCCACATCATGCTTATATGCTTGTTGCATGTTCGGTTTAGTTGCATGTTTGCACACTTAGGTCATGTTGCATGTTTGCCATGCTTATGTGTTGCATTGCTTGGATTAAGCATTAATCCGAGCACGAGAAACGAGGGGCGTTTCATACTTCAAGTGATGGAACATGTCTCAATTCTCGGTCGCCGAAGCTCTTGATGATTCATGATAGAGTTCTAGGCTTTACTTGCTTTGTTTGTGCATTCATTTTCATATTGATTTGCACAAGTTGGATCTTTGGCCATCATGCATCGGAATGCGTGATTGATGGTTGTGGATCCAACTTGGCCTCTCCCTTGATGTTTTGAGGTGATTTGGAGTGCCATGGTGCGTACATGCCTTTGGGAGACACTCCATTTTTCTCTATTTTGTGCTTCGTTGCAGTTTGGTGTCCCAGCACACCAGTGGCCGGCAGTGCTCTGCCCTTGGCCGGCAGTACTCCTCCCCTGGCCGGCAGGCCACTGGTGACTTCCCCTGCAGTGTTTTGGTAAGGTTCAGCAACAAGCACTGGAAGACACCCTGCAAACAGAGCCTCTAAAGAGCAACCGGAAGGCGTTTCGAGGCGAGGAACCAAAGCGAGCGTGCATCTCCCTCTTCTTCAAACAGAGCTGGAATGGCATCATTTACTACTTTCCCTATTTGTTTGTCGTCATTCATTTGTTAGTTAATTAATTTGTTAATTAATTAAGTTTTGTAATAATTAGTTGTAGTTAGTTATTCATTTGGTTTTGTAATAATTAATCAGCTCGTGAGTTAGTTAATTAGGTGGATTGTATTATTCATTTGGTCCCTCCGAGTGAGGGCAAATTTGTAATAAGTGTGCGTGAGTGTGTGTATATCTTCTAACCTCACGTCTTTCTTCCCTTTTATTTACTAGCTTCCGATGGTTAGATTTAGGGCATATTTCAATTAGCATACCTTATGCTATGCATGCGTGCATTCATTCATCTGTCTTGCACGCACCGGGCTCGGCGCATCATGCTAACTGCATCGTATTTAAGTTCCAATTTGAATACATGTATCAATTGCATCTCGAATGCCATCTTAGAATAGCCGAGCCTATTTCTAGTTGCATTCTGTATGTGTTGCATTAGTCATTGCTAAACATAGACTAGGGTCATGCATTTGATTACTAACTAGTTTTTGTTTTGGCACGGAGTACACTGTAAGTATTTATGCTTTAGCATCTCACATGAGTGTGAATGTTAACATGACAGCATGCTTACCATGTGGCTACATGCTTAGTTAATATAACTTCCTGAACGCCTGTGGTGAAGGTTGGATTGCTTGAATTGGGATAATTCATTGAAATTCGCATTTTAGCCTACTTGCGAGTAGCAAAACTTCAAAACATTTCCAAACAAACGGATATGCAATGCTTTGTTCCAAATTAGGCGATCTAGTCTATACTTGTTTTGCTGTACGCATCACATAGTAATTCTAGCTAATTAATTGGAATAAGAACGCATGTGTTTTCAAAAACGAGATATCATGGTTAGTAGAGGCCGATCTTCGGATCGGGCGAGTGGGAGTGCTCATAGCTGACCTTCCCCAATCATACCCAAGTTCCCGAGCCGAGGCAACTTTGGTGATGACGGACACGTGGCCTTTGCCATCGAGTCAGAGTTTCCTAAATTTCCCCATTATAAAAATATTTAGGTGGCGACTCTGTATCTGGCAAAGCAGTCCATGTTTGGCACTTCTTTCAAAAAATCTGTTTCTCAAAACGATTTGCCAGATTTGGACTCTTTGGTTCAGATTAAGAACCGTGACAAATCGAGTCCGAACTGTAGCATGAGGCCCAAGGGCGCGCCTACAGCTGCTTTGTTTACAGTGTGTATACATAAATATGTAGTGTATATATACGTATAAAATTACAGTATCTGTATAAATATAGATGTATGTATCTACAAAATATAGGGGTAATTTGGCAACCTAGCTAAAAACTAGCTTTTAGTTTTTAACCTATTTTGGGTCATACCACCTCTCACATTTTTTACACACAGAAGGACAAAAAAAGTATTAAAAAAAAAAAATCAAAAAACCAACTTTTAATCAACTTCCCAAATCACCAAATAATTATATGAAAATTAAGTTAAAAAATTGTGTATTTTCTTTTCTGTTTTTATAGATCTAATAGTCTTTTTATCTTCTTCTTCTTCTTCTTCTTCTTCTTCTTCTTTTTAGGTAGAGATTTTGTCATGACCCAAACCCGTCCCTAAAGGTCTAGATCATAACAGGCCAGTAATTATAAGATTACTTACGGCCTTAGACAGAATTCAAAACATATTTAAATATATGGGGCTAGAAGCAAAAGTAGAAATATAAAATTTTGTCCAATGAGCTGTGCGTATATAGTATAAACAAAAACATTTCATATGTTAATGACTCACAACCATACAATACAACTTGTTCATACATTCATTACAGACTTCTATACAAGGCTTAAACACAAAAGTATTATTCATGATATTACAAAACTTAAACTTCTTATACACAAGAGGTGGTCAAGCATGACCAATGAAAAACAAAACAAGAGACAAAATCCTCGTGCGTAAGGCATCCTTGGTTGACTCCACAAAAACATGGTATTCCCCCATAAGTTTACTAGGGCTGGGGTTGGACATCCCACTGCTCACCTACATACATATATATAACGGAGTGAGATAGTGCCTAGTGAATAACAACAGAGTAAAGAAGTTATATGAATGAGTTCTAATACTTGAATAAAATCATTCTCACAACAATTTTGTATTATAACAGAACGACGTTGGGTCCAATACATGACAAAACAACCTCGGGTCCAACATAAACAGAGATTCAGAATAGAAACAGATCTTACTTATCTGAATGACATCAGGTCCAATCAATTACAGCTGGATAGTGACCATTTGGTCAACTCATAGCAAATAATCAAACTTAGCAAATATTCAGAACGACCTTAGGTCTATCTTGTCAAATATACGAACGACCTTGGGTCGAACGACCTTAAATCCATCATACACATTCGTGTCACAATAATTACATTTATAGTTATCATGTTGATTAGACAGATAGAAACTCATTCGCATTTGTAAAATCAAGAATTCGGAAAACTTACTACATTAAGACATTCAGAAAATAGAGTAACCAATAAAATATCTTTACTAAGATATTACTCACAGTGATTCAGTTGTTGATATGCCCTTTGGCTTCTCTCTAACTCTTTTATTCATTTGGAATGCTAAATATATGCCTAAGAATACTCAGAAGCGAATGAGAATGACAAAATGAACAAAACATGACTTTTCAAAATATGTTGAAATAGGACACTTCATTCGAGCGCAACGTTGGTCGCTCGAGCCGTCCACTAGGTCTGCAAAAGTATTGGATGGTCCGAATTTAGGCTCGATGTTTGCTCGAGCCAAGATGCAAAATAAAAGACATTTGCTCGAGCCAACTGCAAATGTCTACAAAACTTCTGGATGCATGAAATGTGTGCTCGAGCGACAGATTTTTCGCTCGAGCAATGAGACATAATTCTGGAATTTCCAAAACAAAATTGAACTTCCAAAACTTGTGTTTTCGAATCAAAATCTTGCATGGCTTGTATACAACTTCACAAACACTTAAAACTCTTCTATAAACATGGATTCAAGACCAATTCTCAAGCCTCATGGCCAAACTTCATGAATTCAACTCAAATGATCATGCATGTATGATTAAACTTCAAATTCTTTTCCAAAGCTTCAAGAACATGAAATTCACTTTGAAAACTTTATACATCATGGAATTAAGCTCTAAAGCTTCATAATTCATGAATGGATATAAGGTATGATTCTTAATTTAAATATGGATGACAAAAATCATGCTCAAAATGATGTAATTCAACAAAATTGTGCATACATGTATGAATTGACTCTAAATTCATTATCTTCAGCTCATTTCTAGATCAATACTTGTGATTAATCTTATAATCCTTAAGAAATCACTAAATAGAGAACTTAAATTCATGAATTAGAAGTCAAATTCTTACTTAGAGCCTTGTACTTAGTTTGATTATGCAAATCCTAACTTCCTCTAGCCAAAATCCAAGTTCTCTAGCTCCCTCTCTCTCTTTAGAATGGTCTCTCTCTCTCTCTCTCTCTCTCTCTCTCTCTCTCTCTCTCTAACTTGCAAAATCTCAGCCAAATGAGATGTTTGAGCTCAAATGAAAAAATATCATGAAGATAATCATGAAAGATTCTCTACCTTTGGATTACACATATAATAAAACACCACACACTAATCAAAGGATGAAAAAACTTCATGATGCGTTTTGTGATATTTTTTTTATGATCCCTTGCATTATTCATATACACTAGATTAGCTTAGGGCCTTAATTAAGGTTTAAGTTAATTAATTATGTTTAAGTTAATTTAATCAAAACTTAATATTTCTTAATTGAATCAAATTTTAATCAAACCTCTCATTAGGCTTTAAAAATTATGCCGATCTCAATAAACTAACCAATTTTGGTTTCTGATGCCATTACGACCTTCAATTTTTAGATTATAATAGAAATCATAATAGATATTCCTACGATCAACAGATATGAAGTCAACAACCACATTAATCAAATAATTAACATTCAAATTCACGCCTAGCACATAAGCACATGTATAATTAAAGAATTAAAAGCATAATACGTGATGAGATTGTCACAGTCTTCCCCCCTTTAAGAAGTTTGGTTCTCTAAACTTGCGTTTCCTGGAGTCAGAAACAACTCAGGGTACCTTTGCCTCATTTTGTCTTTTTTCTCCCAAGTCGCTTTCGTTTCATAGCATTCCTTCCATTCTAATTTTATCATAGGGATTTCTTTATTCTGCAGTTGTTTCAGTTATCGGTCAATAATCTGAATCGATTTCTCTTCATATTATATATTCTCATTAAGAGCTATTTGGTGATAATCAATAACGTGGAATGGATCTTGAAGATAGCCCCTCAACGTCAACACATGAAACACATTGTGCATTTTTTCCATTCTGGGTGGTAGAGCAACTTAGTACGCAACTAGACCAAGCCTTCCTAGAATCTAAAATGGCCCAATGTATCAAGGTAATAATTTTCCTTTCTTGCCAAACCTCGATTGAACCTTCATCAGAATTACCTTTATGAACACATGGTCACTAACTTCATATTCAAGAGCCTCCTTTTATGATCCGTATAACTTTTTTGTTGGCTGTGTGTTGTTTTGAGCCTTTACTAAATGACTTTAATCTTTTCAGTGGTTGTTTGCACAATTTCAAGTCCAAGCAAGACCCTATCCCCAACTTCGGTCCAATATATCAAATATCTATATTTCCTTCCGTACAAGGCTTCATATGGTGCCATGCCAATGCTAGAGCGGAAACTATTGTTTTATGCAAATTCTGCCAGTGGCAAATAAGTTTTCCGACTCCCCTGAAAGTCCAGAGCACACATTCGGAGCATATCATCTAAAGTCTGAATAGCTCTTTCTGATTGCCCATCAATTTGTGGATGGAATGCAATACTAAACCTCAATTCCATTCCCATTGTTCTTTGAAGACTTTTCCAGAATCTAAACACAAATTTTGGATCTCTATCCGAAACAATGGATACTGGTACTCCATGTAAAT